>JAAGWQ010000023.1:0-22782 GCA_013396295.1 Fusarium heterosporum | reverse complement strand
GGGTTTCAAGGCCGGCCTTGAAGAGTGCAGGGTTTCCAGAAGACATGATGATCGATTGGTCTGTGAAATTGATCACGAGAGTTGATGTCGATCTAAGCGTGAAGAAACACAGGACTTATATGATGAAGATGATAAACAATTAAATATCCATCGCGACAGAACCGCAGGGCGCCTTTTGGCCCCAATTTTGATATCAACCCCAAGTTTGACCTTTGGAGCGAAGCGGGGTAGTTTGGCTTTTGCTCCTTTGCCTACTCGGACCCTCGGACCTTTCCCTCTAGCTTACCATGACTCGGTCGGTTGACCAACTCGGGAGGTGGGAGATGTGTGTGTGGGCCATGAGGTAAGGATGTGTGAATGGGGTAAGAACCCATCGGGAAGTAGAGCTTCGCTAATGCCAGAGAGTTCTGGAAAAGATGGATGAGGTTTGCCGTAGCGTTTGTCCGACGCCCCTTCAAAGACCCAGTACCCCCGCTGTCAGCCTCGTTCCGACAGCATCTGGATTTCTAATACACAAATTCAACGCCCAAATGGGTTCTCTTCTACCATCCAGCAAATTTGTCACGGTCCATGCCTTGGAAGCTGGCTGGTTCTCTATGCCTGAGAAATTCTTTGTCACACCACTCAAAGATATTAACTCGAAAAAACAGGTCCCTTCTCTATCATTCCTTGTCCAGCATCATGATCCAGACTCGTCGGCCACAACAAGAATCTTGTTCGACCTAGGACTTCGCCGAGATATAGATAGCTATAGCCCCTCCATACGAAGACATGTGGAAACACGTCTACCCATCAGCGGACTCCCAGACGTTGCTACCTCGTTGGGTCGAGGGGACTTGACACCCGACGATGTGGACCTCGTTATCCTCAGCCATCTCCACTGGGATCACGTTGGAACACCAAGGGATTTTACGAAGTCGCAATTTGTGGTAGGGAATGGTGCTGTCGATTTGCTTCAAGGGAAGCAGTCTGGCGGCAGCCACAACCACTTCGAATACGATCTCCTCCCCCAACAACGGACGACGGAGCTTCATAACCCCAAGAAGTTACCCTTGGATCATTTGAAAAGCCCCGTTAAACCCAAGCACTGGACCTCCAAACTCTTGGAACAGCCTTGGAGGCCAGTCGGTCCCTTTCCGTTTGGTCTGGACGTCTTCTCGGATGGTAGTCTCTACATCATATGGGCACCTGGACATTCAACCGGCCACATCAATCTGCTCTGCCGAAAGGAAGACGCCACTTACGTCTACTTGGCAGGTGACGCAGCACACGACATCAGACTACTTTCTGGCGAGAAGAGTATTGCCCTCTGGAAGGAAAGCGAAAATCGTGTGTGTTGCATCCACCAAGACGCCGTGGCAGCTCAGGAGACTCTTTCTCGAATCAGAAAGGCATGGGATAATTCATCATGTCTTGGCTCGGTCGAGGTTGTACTTGCTCATGACCCCGATTGGGCATCAGAAGCAAAGACTTTGGGACGTTTTTTCCCTGGCATGATTTAACAAAATCTCTTCATATCCATACGCCTTCTCAACAGCATAACGAAAGCTAAATGCGAATTTCTTTACGCTATTTCTTCATTCTGAACTAGGAATTTTGACGATAGCTATTTTTCCACAGCCTGTAACACTATTATCGCGCTAGTGTCCAAATCGCCGCAGTCAGAAAACAATCCATTCGTGCTGCTCAAACCCTCCCTCCTGTTAGAAAACACATCAATAGAGACATTGGCGACATTTGCAAGTGTATTGGGGTTGAATCCATAGAGGTGGCTAAAGTTTATTCCTTCGTAGGCGCTGTTCATACTGACAGGTGACATCTCACAGGTAATTCTTGGTCTGCTTGACGACGAGTCTAGCGCCAATCTCTGCACAGTGGAAAAGACTGCCTTTCTTGGCCATGGCCTTTAATCACCGGCTTGGGGTCATCAGATCATTACAGCTACACACAGCGATGAAGGTCAATGTCTCAGTATTAGGGTCATTGACGCCTCAAAGGCTTTAGCGCGTTGTAAATATACCCAAACCTGACTCCCACACAGCTTCAGCAACCGCCTTCATTTTCTGGACATCGATGGTAAAGCAATCGATGAACAGCTTGCTTGAATTTGCTATGTGTAGAATAATTAGAAGTCCATTTCTGAGTCTTACAAGGCCTTGATAGACATGTTATCCGCGAAGAAGTGATGTGTTGATGACATCCGAGGTAGTAGTGGTAGTTGGTGCTCTTGCTCTGGTGTAGATTGACCTACTCGAAGAAGCTAGGATATAAATGCTGAAAGTTGTATAATCAAGCGTTTTGGGATGCGCATCTATGTCACGACCGAGGGCGGGTTCCTTTCAATACCACTGGTTTTGAGATGATACCTATGATACCTGAGCTTGGCTTTGCAAGGATGCATGATTTGAAGTAATTCATGTGTGACACTGCGTTTCTTAACCTCCTAAAGAACAGAGCGAGCCTGAAGAAGCCACTGTCGGGAAAGAATTCTAATCGCCATCCAAACAGCGGATTGACAGATCTCCCAGCAGGCGTTTAGGGAGCATCAGAGAAGAGTCTTCATGGCTCGTATAAGCACAATGGGAATGAAAGTACATCACGTCGCAAAGGTTCTAATTCAGATACCAACCCTATCTGATGTTCAGGACAACCTGAAAAGCTATCCCGTGCCAAGTCTCATGAACAAACATCTCCCTGTTGGCGAAATTGGGTGCTGAAAGGATAGTCTCTGTCGACAGCCTGATATGCATTGCCGCCGTCATAGCCACCCGCCACGATAACCGCGACTGGTTCTGCCAGACTTCCAGCGCAAACTCTAAACCTTCGTCATTATCACAAACGACATTGCTGATGACTCTCGACTCGGTCAAGTGAAGGTACGTCAGTCGAAGTTGTTTGAGGCCGTGCATAAGGTCGGAAATTTGCTCTGTTGTTGTCTCGAAGTCCATCTTCATGCTCTAAAACTTGCTCCAGGGATTAAGCGGGATAGCGGTACGCTCACTTCCCAAGACTTAAATTACAGCCTTGATGATCTCCAATATAAACCTGGAACGAGTCACACTAAGTCCGCCCCAGCGTTCACTTCTCTTATTACATGCGTCTCAAGTGAACTGGTCGATAAGATAGCATTGGCGCCATACGGCTCGATTCTGTCAAATTCTGCTTCCATTGTGTTCTGTACAGCGGCCTAGAAGTTTGAGATACAGTCCAGGATATCAGCTTCGGTTATCTCATGAGGAATAGATTCGCCCTCTCCTATAACGACCGGGCTTGAGCCTGAAGAGGATACTCATCTAGGGCGCCGGCTCGGCCTGGCGCAGTAAGCTGACAGAAGATAAAGCATCCCCTCTAATGAATGGCTGTGGTAATCCAATGCTAATAATCCTTCTGTGCTTGTGTCCAGATTCCAGGGGCATATTGAACGGGACATTTTGGAGACTGACCATATGGTCAGTTTCCAAAATCGTGGGCATAATTAATGCCAAGTAAAATTGCTAGTCTGATGTCCAAGACCGTAGACTGATGCCAAAAGATTTAGTCCCGTCCATCTCTAGCATCAGGTTCAGGCAATAAATCTCATCTTCTTTGATCTCATCCCTTTTTTCTTTTACGTCTAGTTCAGGCAACCTCACTGCCTTTGATGTCATTTACAGGAACTTTGCCATCGAAGGGCTTCTCCTCCACGACTCTTTCCGAAACACCAACCACGACCTTGTCGCCGAACAACGCAGCGATTTCCTCCAGAGACAAGCCCTTAGTCTCAGGAAACCACCGCCAAATGACCAACACACCACTGAGAGGCACGAAGACAAAAACCAGGTAATACCCCCATCCAATAGTGGCGAAGGCTGAAGGAGCAACCTGGGTGTGCAGAAGGGATGTTAATGACTGTGCAACGATGGAAAGACCCATCCCTTGAGCTCGGAGGTGAGTAGGGAAAATCTCGGCGGCGTAAACATAGACGGTTGCGTCGAGAGTAGTAGCGTAGAAGCCCACAAAGAGGAAGAGGAAGAAGACACCAAATCCGTTACCGACGACGTTGTTTGTTCCTGCGAACTTGGCCACCATAAGTGCTTCCATTCCAAGACAAATGGAAGAGACGAACAGGCCAAACGACATCAGCCGTACGCGTCCAACTTTGTCCATAATCATGGCAGAGACCCAGTTCATGAAAGCAGCAAAGCTGAGATAGACGGCGTAGAGCAGCAGAGGAACCGAATTGTACAGTCCCAATCCGTTGTAGAGCATGACTTGGTAGTTGTTGATAACCAAAACACCGGTGGACTGTGATAGAAACATGACGAGGCATCCAAAAGCAAGTCTCTTCCTCAAAGAAGGGAGTCGGAAGATTGAGAACTTGCCGTCACACTTGCTAAGGTTATCGTCTTGTTCTATCTGCGCTCGCATCTGAGTAAACCTAGCAAGCACATCGTCCTCCCTATCGATCTCGGCAGTCTCGGCGTGCAACCTTCGGGTGATGGCGAGAGCCTGCTCATACTTGCCCTGGTCAATCAACCAACGTGGTGACTCGGGCATAAAGGACGTGCAGAGCAGCAGACACAGAGGAGGCAGACACTGCGCTGCAAGCGTGAAGCGCCACTGGAAAGTTCCGTTGGACGAGAAGAAGCAACCATATCCTGTCCAAGCTGCCAAAGCGTATCCACTGACGATGAGAGTGCCGTGACTGCCGACGAGCTTTCCTCTGGTAGCCGATGGAGCAATCTCACTCTGATAAACTGGGACAAGCGTCACGCAGAGGCCTACGCCAATTCCTGCCAGGAAGCGTCCGACGAGAAACATGACGATGTGAACTGAGCCTGCCTGGATGGCGCCGGCGACGATACATATAGTGGCCGTTATCTGGGCGGCACGAACACGTCCCGCAGAGTCGGCAAGCCAGATATGAATGAGGGCTCCGATCGCTGAGCCACCAAAAAAGAGACCAGAGGCGGCGCCCAGAATGGCATTGGTCTTGGCGGCGTTGTCGCCGGTCGTGGACAGGTTGAAATAGGCATTGAAGGAACCCAAGCCAAGGACAGATCCAATAACTGAGTTGCTAAACCCAAAGGTCAACGACCCTGCAGAAACATGATGTTAGCCAAGACCGCCAAGCCAACCTTGTCGAGCGGCGAGTGGGTTTGTAGGACATCTTACCAAAGGACGCCACCAAAACAATCACGTTAGTGAAGCTGAGACCCATCTTGACGACGAGCGAGTGAGGAATTCCTTGTTTTGATTGATTTGGATTTGGTGTTGGGAAAACAGGAGGCTTTATGTCGTAGAGATTCATTGACTGGGAGGCTTCGTCTTATCGCTCTACCTTGAGGTCCAGACTCAGTCTTCCCCGCGATAAGTGACAAAAGACCTGGAGTTTGGGGTAAACAAGCCTTATCTCAGGGCCCCATCGATCTGAATCAATCTACCCCAACAAGACCCACAGCGAGTCAATCACACCATTGGTGTCTGGACCCCCATCCTAGTGATGTGAGATTACTGCACCATCTTCCTCCTCGTTTGTGATTTGATCCAGCACCTGGATTATTCCCTGTGGGATCTAGAATATCGGCCGAATTTCCCATGCGTAGCATTGGTTCCGGACGCATGGGAGCATTCCCAAAAAGAACCTGGTCAGGTTCGTGATATCTGCTAGCTTGCATTCCAGGTTGCTGAAACTTTCACCGCACACTTTTTCAATAGCTACAAAGGACGCCGCGTGACTAACAGTGTTTTCATTCGTTGGCCAGAAAGTCCAGGCAGGTAACGACCAATCGTTAAAAAACCTCTAAAGTCATGCCATTTGCGAATGGCACGATTGCTATCTAGTCCCACACAAAAGTCGCATAGCTCTTGCAGTCCGACTATTATCCTAATCTTGACAAAGCACACATCACTCAACTATCACTTATCTCGATTTTATTTGTGAGGTAGATATTCAGATACTTTGAGAGTCCTAAATCTTTTAGATTGAAGATAAGAAATGAGTTGTAAAGGGCGTATTTTGTTGGAGATTTTATCTCAAGAATCAGTCAGAAATCTCCCATTTCTCTAGATCACCGAAAGAGGTAAACTTATTTCCTAACAATACATAACCTTGTGGGGAATCATTTCTGCTACCATCTGTTGAGGTCTAGTTCTTGAGTGCCATATTGCTAGCAGCACTTCAAAGTTTCTATTGCACTTGGCTTGATTGGTTCTTTGGGAATTTATGTCCCATGAGCTCAAAGCATCCTTGAGAAGGCTGAATCCAGATGTGTGACGAACGATTAGTGCATGTAGAACAACATGTAATTTAGTTTAACTTCGAATCATATTATCTGCATGTGTCATGAAAATACCGCTATGCTTCCAAGCACTCACGCCTCAACACAGTCAATCTCCCTCGCTTCCTCATGCCATCATCCGGGTCCTGAAAGAGAAGTCAAGAAGCTTAGGGCGACTGTTCTTTTCGGTAGCCCTATGTGACGGAGGACTAAGAGTACATATTTAATCGCACAGTGCGTTGAACGTCTGATTCTTTGGATCCCTGGCCTTCGATATCCTCGACGATCTTGACAGAGGGTTCAGTCTTGAAAACGACCTCCATCTGTTCTAGGGTAAGACCCTTAGTCTCGGGATACACAAACCAGATCATGGCACCATAGGTGGCAAGCACAACGATGAAGACGATGTAGTACTTCCAGCCAATGGCATCTAGGGCAATAGGGTTGACGAAAACGTTGAAAATGATAGCCAGAACCATAGATAGCCATGAGAGGGAGACACCCTGACTTCGTAAATGATAGGGCCAAATTTCAACGGGGTACGAAACTTGAAGAGGGGTACTAAATCACAAAAGTGTCAGCACCCATTATACTAGGAACGATAGAAGGAAGGGTTAGAAGTTACAGGCCAATATCGTATCCAGCGTAGAAGATGTACAGGAAAGGAATGACAGCGAGGCCGACATTCTTCTGTCCTGTCTGGGCGAAAGTGCCAGAGCAAGCAGTGATTATTACGTAGCTAGTGAACATGACAACGAATGATGACATGAACAACTTCCGTCGTCCAGTCCTCTCGACCATCAAGGCAGCGCCAATAGCAAAGATGAGGTTCCAGATTTGTAAGCAGCCGGAAATCAGGGTCTGGTCTGTCACGCTGGTGATGCCGACAGTAGAAAGAACAAGCGCGAGGTAGTAAGCGACCACGCCATTTCCGACCCACTGCGAGTAGAAACCAAGCGAGATCGTGATGACGGACCTGTGCAAGTTAGACTTGCCCCGGAACATGTCAATGTACTTGACCTTGCTCTGAGATGACTTGTAGGTGAGAGTAGTGGTAATCTCGGCGTACTCTTGGTCGACAAGTTCGGTGGAAATACCTCCTCCGTGGATCGAAATGAGAAGCTCACGAGCTCGGTCATGCTGACCCTTTGAGACCATCCATCGCGGAGATTCGGGGCACATGAAGAAGCCCGGAAGGCCGAACAGGGGGCAAAGCACCTGGAGGATGCAGGGGACCCTCCAGGCCCAGGAGTCAGGGTAGTTCCTGACAGCAAAGGTGGCCCAAGCAGCAACGCTAGCTCCGACGTAGAATCCGGTCATGTAGAGTGACGTTAAAACGCCTCTGTGACGGGGATGCGCGCATTCGGCGATGAGAAGCGGAATTACGGAGCCCCACGCAGCGCTCGGAATACCCAGGATGGCTCGTCCGACGATCCACACAGCAGGCGAGGGAGCAGTCGATTCCAAAGCGGTTCCTACCAGCAGAGGAATGAAAGAAAAGTAGATCACAGGCTTGCGGCCCCAGCGGTTAGCAGCCCAGCTAAAGATAGGTGCCGCAGTGGCAAACCCGATCCAGTAGATGGCATTGATGAAGCCCAGCCATGCGCCGGTGGGATGTTCCATGAACAGGTTCCATTGCGGCAGAGCCTGGAGACCATTGCTCATTGATCCGTCATAGCCAAGAGAGGAAGCTAGAGATATGTTTGTTAGAACATGTGCTCAAGGTATGGCAGTCCAGCCTTTATGATTCACATACAGTAAAGAACCAACGAAATGATGCTCAGGTTGAGTTTGAGCAGGTGAGGTGTCTTCCACCAAGCTCTTGTGGGCTCGTCTTCCTGGTAAATGTCGGCCGGGACCACCGCGGATTCTGTCTTTTCCGCTGCCATGTTACTCATGATTGTGGTTCGAAAGGCTTAAAGATCTGAAGATGATGTTTGATCGAGTGATGATGAGCAATGAGTGTGGATGTGAGGGAAGACTCAGGGTTAAATATGCCTGTCGAACTTGAATCTCAATTTTTTGCCATTCCTATGGCTTTGATGCTCAGACCTGAATCTTTCGATTTGACAGGAGACTCTCTCCTGTTTCGGAGACGATGTTGGGGTAAGTAAGATATCGAAATCTTATTCAGCCAGTCTAGGCCGTCATCAGGTGGGGGTGGGGATCACCGTATCTCCCCCCGCAATGGCCCGCATTCTCCAGATAACACGGAGTCTGGGCAGGGGGCCATTTTTTTGCTTGATATGCGCGAATGCAATGGGGTGCGTGTATCAAAGTGTGGACCAGAAAGTGGTAATGTTGTCACGTTCTGTATTTTACGTGATGGGGCGTTCGATCGCTACAGCACTGACAATCAAGTCGGACCACAGAATAAAGATGTATACAGGACTTGAAGTGGGGAAGCGCCTAAATCAGGAACATACACACATCCAATGAGACATATTAGAAAATCAGAGCTCGTGACAGATGTTATTGATTGTCGACTTGATTCTTTTAACCAGTCGGTTACAGAGTGGTTGGTTCAATTCCTCCTCCTTTTCTGGACATGAGAATCATGTTGTGATAGAGGAAAGTGGAGCCCATTCCCAGCCGCCAATCCAACATTGTCAAAGCCTGGTTCTTGGTTCTTACCCCAAGTCGTTGCCTTAGCTTATCCAGCCCCGGCTTTGGTTGTGAGATTACAGTTATTTTTTCTTGCCTTTTCAGCTGAGCGTTCCAATAGTTGTCTCAATAATCTGTGTGTAGATCATTCGGCCTTACCGATCTTCATTTCCAAGATGACTATGTTGCTTGGTTAATAGCTATCAAGGGCAAGGATCACGGCCATCGTAAAAAACTTCACGGTTGCCATGAACTCTAAATCACCGGCAGCATCCTGCTGCCTAGACGATTGGCGGATTGAACATGAGAACAAGAGACCGACTCTCATCGCTCCTTTGCATGGAAAATCAAGTGCTCATTTGGTCTTGGCTGTCTATCCATGCATGCGATAGTTATGAGCCCGATTTACCCAGATATCCTTATCACATCAGCTTCTACTGCAGCAAGTCGCCTGTGATGAATCCTGTAGATCTGAGCTCTTTCCGGGTCAACCTTGACGGCCCCGGTGAGTAGAAACAATGGATTAGTATCATCCACAAGTTTGCTACAGCCCGGAATGCCTGGGAATACATCGATCCCTCCAACGCGGAAAAGCCCGCTCTATCCAAACCGGAGGAGCCCACAGCTCAATAGATCAGGCCCCTGGCATTTGATCTGACAGACCCGACTGCAGAGGAGTTCCGAAGGCTTGAATACTCCACGCGCAGTGTCGGGCTAAGGTCTAAACTCACAGGGACCAATGGAAGGCCCTGAGCTCCATTCAACAACACATCGTCAAGACCATTGGGAACTATTATAGCACGATTGATGATAAGCGCGATATTGCCAAGGAACTAGCCCTTCTCAAAGCTAGAGTCCAGCCTACAGACTGGGCACATGAACGGGAAGTCCTTGAACGTTACTGTACAGTTCTCAAGGCACCCAACATATCCAGCATCGAAACCTGGATTACAAGCTGGCAAAGGATCTTGACGGAGGCTCAAAAGCTAGACCTCCATGACATCAAAAACCTTCGATCGACAGGTCAATCTCTTCAAGCTGCCAGTTCTTTCAATTCAGTGTTCACGGTCTATTGGATCAACAATATGGAAGACGAAGCTCGCAACGAGTCCAATTGGCAGGACTCTTTCCCATATGGCATCAAGATTAGCGAAATCCTCGAACCATCACACAAGGCAAAGAGAGAAACTAGCATCAGGGCAGTGTTTCCACTATCCAAGGCGAAAGACCTAACCAATCCAATAATACCTATAACGACGCAGACAAAGGTAGCAATGGGGGAAGTAAGACTTCCTGTCTGTGTGGCAAGAAGCATTACTATTCTGAATGCTAATAGTCATCAAAAGCCACACGGCCCAATGGGTGGAAGCCCAATGAGCACATCGAATACAAGATTAATCAAAAATTCGAAGACCCTGTACTCAAAAAGAAGGTCAATCGATCGCTAGAACGTCTTGCAGGACAGAGGCCACAGAAGCCTCAAGGTGTTCAAGATCACCAGAACAACGCAGACGTACAAAGAACAGCGTTTGCAGGCAGACATGTGACCCAAGAGGCACAAGGCTCAACTTTTGCAACATCAGTCTGCCCGCTGACGGACTACTTTGTCCTTGGTTCCGGATCAGACACACATGTCTGCAACAACAAAGATCGGTTTGTTAGCTACATGCCACTGACAATAGAAGAAGTAGCCCATGCTGGAGACAGCCAATCATCAATCCTTGGCTACGGTCAGGTAGATCTTCGATTCAAAGAAGGAGGCATCTTCATATCAAACGAGGTAAGACATATCCCAGCCTTCCATGCAAACGTTATTCCACTAGACCGAATGATGAAACAAGGGACACAACTGGACTCCACAAACTGGCGCAGTGACAATCGAAGGCAAGATAGTTTTCCACATGAAACGCATCAATCGTCCGCCAGTCATCGAATGCCATCAGATTCGGCCAAAACAGGCACCCTCAGCTTTCTCACCGTCTTCGGAGTCCAGGCTGGAACAGGTTCGAGAAGCAACCCGATGGCACCAACGCCTCGGCCACCCCAACCCTGAAGCAATGAATCAGCTGGTTAGATATACAACAGGGGCTCCAATCAAATGCCTAATTCGAGTCGACAGCAGACTTTACAGCGAAGCGAAGGTTACTCGAATCATTTCCTGACGACGCCCACATGCTAAGGCGCCACAGCCTTTCTGGCGTGTTTACATTGACGCCTTTCACTTACACGAAGGCTACAACAGAAAGAAGACAGCACTCCCAATCAAGGAAGAATTCACAGACATGATTTTCGCCTATTTTCACCCTCAGACTACGCAAGCAGCCCCACTGGACAGCCTCAAGCCATTTGATCAAAGATTCAACGCCAGTACGCCCTGCGATCCTGCAGAAGGGCAAAAGAAAGCCGGATTCCGCATCTATACGAGAAGCTGCTTCTAAGGTAGAGAAGAAAAGCTGCACCGGCGATCACTTTTGTCGGAACCCAGAAACTGGAAAGACCTTCATGGTCACCGCTTCGAACAAGAATTCATGGATGCAGCTAATATGTAAATGTGTTCCCAATGGTCCAGAGGCACATTCAAGCCCATACCCACAGGTGAGGCCCAAGGCAGGACACTCCCGCTCATATGGGTGTTCAAATACAAACTCAACAACCACGGATTCCTGACAAGGTTCCAGGCGCGGCAATGCGTTCGGGGCGATCTTCAGCAGCCCAACAACAAGGAGACCTACGAAGCAACTCTGGCCGGAAGGTTCTTCCATTTACATATGGCAGCAACCGAGGTTTGACCTCGAAACAAGACAGCTTGATGTAGTCAATGCCTGCACGAACAGCCTCATCGACAAAGACATCTACCTCGTACTTCCGGATGGCTACAGCCGCCATGGATGAATACTCAAATTGATCAGAGCCATGTATGGAGTACGGGGGTCACCCTTACTCTGGCAGAAGGCCCTATAAAACACCTTCAAACACCGATGGCAGTATACGACATTCGGCCTCGCCATCGTACTTCTCGTCGATAATTTTATCCTCCAGTTGGCATCTGACATTGATGTCGTGAACCTTAAAGAATGAAGCATTATCAAGCAAAAGCCGTGAACAGGAGTCTACAGTCTCGTCCCCGCCCTGCATTCAGCCCGGAGAATTCGGTGGCGCAAGAGCTTATGGTGGTTCTGAGGGACCAGTGATCGATTGGATTTGAGGCACTATAAAAAGGCGGACTTTTTGGTCTAGTGGTACGTCTGTGGCTGTCTTTATCTCTTTGATGAGTATTTGGGCATGATATTTAGGGCTTCGGGCGAATCTATAAAGAGGGTTGTCAGCTTTACGCGACTGCTCAATAGGAATCGGACTAATTTTGGACTACAGGAGGTGAGCGGTAAAAACTGGAAGGTGGAACTCGAAATGAAGAACAGCATCCTCGCCTCTCTCGGCTGTTCTGACAGCAGTTCAGATAATAGCTTCCTGGCCGTCTTTACACTCTTCCCTGAGAACGTGGGAAGATGGTCGTTGATTGGTATAGTGTTAACCTCATTTTGGACAGTCCCAGGCTTAAAACAAATAAGATGATTGCCGCTAGGGCCTTTAATGACTTTTTCGACAATATCCGAGTTGTCTGCGGGGCTGAGAGGTTCTATTGTAGAAACGTCCTCCTCGCTGTCCTTAGAACCACCACGTAACGCGAGTGTCTTCCGAACCCCAGTGTGGAGACGACGTAAGCCACGGTTCCTTCCTTTACCTAAAAATCTTGAAACGCCCAGAAGAATCTCAATGATCTGGATCTGTTCCTGAAATGGAGGTGCCGCTGTCACACGAGAGTTAGTCACGAACTTCGAAACCTGCAAGCTGGGTAATTTGCCAGTGTTATGCTTAAAAGAAGCAGCACCGGCAACTGAAGTTGTGGTGGACTCAGGCGGATCGACGCTCATGGCTCGTGGCAACACGCTGGCGGATGGTTGAGGAGGGACTGGGATGGGGCCGTGTCGACGTCGCGGTTCTTATCCGCGTCGTTCTCGGGGTCCATACTAGAAGCACGTCGTGTTAGAGAAGAAGAACGTTGAGTCAAGTCTGCATCGCCATGCATGATAGCAAGATGAGAGAGACGCAAGGGAGACTGACTTCTGGCCAAAGTCAGGGCCGGGCCAGTCTCATCGCCGCCGCGGTCACTTCTGATAGAGAGGTTGGCATATACAGAGGCACCAGAGCTCAAGCCGGCGGACGAAGCGTAGGCAGCGATGAAGACAGAGCTGGTCTGGTGCTGAAGGCGCGGGGAAAGGTTCGAGGCGGGTTGTGAGTCGACCCGGAGGCAGCGGAGAAGGAGAGGGCGGGATCGTCATCAACTTCGCAAGAGGGCAAAACCGAGCCAGGAGATGGCGACGTCGAGTCATTCGAGTCCAATGGGTCCTTGCGCGAGAGCTTACTCTTCTTTGAGGACGGCGTCTTGAAGGCGAACCATCCATCCAGCTCGTGGGTCGTAGCTGGAGGGGCGGAGGGGAAAGACGGCGGTGTTGTCGTCGTAGTCGTTGTAGATGCTTTTGTCTTTACCGGTGTATAACCCCAAGGCGCAGGGCGAAACGGTAAAAGAGGACTCTTAACACTATACACCTAGTAGAACATAAGCTAAAGTTATCACAGTCAAGGTTTCCTAAGACACGAAATTAACTGTTCTAGGTTTATATTAACAAATACTTTGAGGTTTTATGCCAGGTTTTAGAAGGTATTATATATCTTAATAATAAATAAAGTGAACTAGAAATGTTTGGGTATAAAGAGTCTTGTTAATGGCTAGTGAGTTGTCATTTTCTTTAGTACCAAATAAGTATAACTGACGTGTATGATAAGTAAGCGGCACACCATTCACAACCCTTCTTAATCAAACAGGGAACAAAACCACCACAACTTACTAAATCAATATAAATTATTCGCTATACTCTTCCATATTGACCTCGGTTACCTCCTGACAGGTCCTTGTATTATGACCGACCTTGCCGTATTTACCACAATGCCGAATACCCGGTCCGACTGACCTCCCTCGACTACCACTTTTCAACGACACGGCTACTACCTGAATATCAACACGAAGATCCATCTGATCAATTGCTTGTGATGCATCATCTATAATAAAGGCCTTGCTTTCTGAAGCCTAGTATTTTTTCCCATCTGGCGCCAGCCCACTATCTGATTCACTCGTTTGAGTTGTTGCACCCTTTCCTTTAATAACTCTACCTCTTGGGAAAAGAATACTACCACTCTTCTCAAGATACCTAACTGCCTGAATAATTGACTCTGGGGGGCTTCTTTTATGGTTAATAATCTGTGCCTTGAGATATTTAGAGTGTAAGTAACATCGAGGGATATTGAGTCGGAACAAGGGCAATTGCCAATGCGGCCAAGTCCATCTCGACTTGACCACTGTCAGCGCGATTGGTGTACACTTGCCTGTAAAGTATAATGATAATGACAAGTAGATGAATTGAAAAGACTTGCCCATCACAGATTCGACGTCGATTTCCTCAACATGATCAGGCAGGATTAGTACCAATTTGGCCCCAACCAAACCGATTTTCGACTCATGGCACCAAGTCTCCATTGGATGGACATATGGGAATAGACAAGCGATAGACATGGACGTACGAAGTAGATAAGGGTTTGCGACAACTAGGGGTACACGACAATTAGGGATATACGAGTAGGCAACATGCAGAGGTTGACAAGGAATAATGAGCTCAGACTTGTATGAGAACACACTCTACTTCGCCCTTTGACTTTAATCTATCTGTCCACAACGTTTAAATACATGGTTGCGCCGCATCCACCGCCAAAGCGGGGAGCATACCCAGGCTTGCCATCTCGGATAGGGCTTCAAAAGATGATTCGAGTGAATCAACCTGACCGGTCCATCCCAATCTCCTAGCCTTGCTCATGCTGACTGTAGCAGTCAAGACGAAGAGGTACTTCCCCAACCCAAATGTGTCATAGGTATCCTGTTCGAAAGGATTTTTTTTAATCTTGTGTTGAGATTGCTTCATGATCTCTTCCCAGGCTCTGGCATTTGAAGGGTCTTTGGCCCAAGTGAGGAAATTAAAGCTCTGGGTTACTTGTGTGGATGGGCCGTAACCGAGGGCACTCCCTCTTCCTCCTTTGATTTCGAGCTTCTCAAGTTGATCAACGTCTTCTCGGGGCCCGGCAACTCCTTTGTCGATACCGAACCAACGTGCCAGCTCGTGGAAATATCGGTCCCAGCTCAGCATGTTCCCATCCTCGGAGTTGAAAGCCTGGTTCTCACAAGCATCCTCCAGGACCGCCCACTCCGTCAGGTAGCCCGTTAATCGCGCCGTCGAGACCGGGAAAGGTTCCTCCCATAGCTCCCAACCACCTGGGAAGGAAAGTGGCACCTGATTTTGCCGCTGCGTAGCAGCATATGCGCCGAGGACATAAAGAGTGTTCATCTTGGCATTGTCAGATGTGCCGAGGACTCCAAACGGTCGAATGACATTCCACTTGGTTTCTGGATGAGCATCGCAAAAGGCAAATAAAGCGTCTTCTTGTGGGTAATAGAAGTTTGCACCGAGGTGTTCTGGACGGGGATCGGATTCGACGCAAGGCTGTCGAACTCGACCGAGGTGCATACCATAATTCTTTCCGCCGGTTTGTAGCACGATCCGCTAGGGCGAGATTTCAGCAAGAGGAAGAGCACCTAGAAAATTGTTCAAAATCTTGGAGTTGCACTCGACGAGCTTCTCGGCGTTTTCCCAGATGCCCTTGTCGCCATCGGCCTTTGGCTGGATGTAGGCATAAAAGAAGACGTGGGTACCTGTCACGCTGGCTGATCTTAAGCTGTTGGCCACTTCTTCAGCTGAGCTCAGGAGATCGACAGGAACATGATGCAGACTTTCTCGCTGAGAAGGCTCCAAGAGACCTAAGAGTTGGTCCGATGGTGGACTGCGAGAAAGGGCATAAACTTTGGACCACCGGTGTGGGGATTCTAAGAGACAGCGAATGGTGTTGAAGCCAGAGATGCCGGTGGCTCCAGCAATAATGGCCGTCAAGCCCGTGATGGAAGGATCAAAGGTGGGGAGGTTCCTATAGATACCCTTCTGTTGGAGGGGGAACTGATTCGCGGAGCGCATGGTAAGGAATGTGGGTAATCTCGTGGAGTGAAAGACCTCTGAGGTTTTGTTTGATGCATGAAGCAAGATCAGTAAACGAAAGGTTTGGAAGAGATCATTTATAGAAAACCAGAAGATCCCAAGCCCACTTCTAAGCAGAAGGTGGAGGGTTCTCCCTTGAGTTCAACCTCGTATAGGCGGTATGGGGCTATGGGTACCATTTCCATGCATGTGAAGTTTCACGGATCAATCACGACTGCCGTTCATGCTCTAAACGGGGCAGTCGATGTGGTCAACCATTGATTTGACCAATCATTTCCAGGTGCTCAAGTGCTTGTGGCGTCTTCCTGCAGCACGTTTGTTACATCTTCACGGCATGGACAAGGCTTAGGGAGTGCAAACGTAACCAACAATCTCATGACTCACCATTAGTACCCGAGCAGCATCGGGGTCTCGGAAAACTTTTGCTGACCGTGAGGCCCAAACCTTCTTCCAAAAGATACCCTGCAGATCGCATCTAGTGTTATCTGTACAGTATCACTGGATGTCAAGCTAATCACCTTAATCGAATTAACGTGCTGATCGATTCACGCCGATCGATCTGCCGATCCCAGAGTCCAGGGAAACACCACACCAACGTGTCGAACTAGCACAAGGGCGTCTTTTTCTTTTTGTCCCGACAGTACTCTACCCGTTAAAGTCCGCCGCGATCGATCCGTTCGAGGTGACGTCAGTGATAATGCCTTTATCATCGGCTGCCCCAAATCAGGCTCATCGCTCACGTTTCGAGCGCTGTGCCCCAGCTCAGATTCGACATTTCCTCTTCCACGACAGCTTGTGCACCGTGGGTCATCATTAGCTACACAAAAATGCTTCTCAGAACAAGAAAGATCAGTGGCTCTTCTCCATCACCACCGCTGACCAAAACACCAGCTCGAGAATCACGAAGCAGGAAACCCACCTCCAAACCCCGGAACCTCGGCTCCAAAAGCGAGAGAGTGTCCGAAAAGGGCGACAAGTCGGCATTAGAAGCTGGGAAACTTCTTGCTGACAAAAAGTGGCAATCTTGGTCACAACATGCGACGTCGTCACCCTACCCTGACTTTGGCCGCCCTACGTATCGTGAATGCGCCGAAGCGCATCGTCTCTTGAAAGAACTACATGGCGCAGAGGTCGAGCAAGAATTCAAAGACGTCAATACACCAAAAACCATCCCCTTCGTCCTGGACGCCATGATCGTCGCGACGCTGAGTCAAGCGACGAGCTGGTCCAACGCCAAGCGTGCAATGGATAGTATGAAAAAAAAGTACGGTTCCGTATTTGCATATGACGAAATCATGTCCGGAGGTTTGCAAAAACTACAAAACACCATCAGCTGTGGCGGTCTTCACGTAAGGAAGTCTAAGATCATCTTTTCCATTCTTCAACAAGTCCAAGAACGCCACGGATCATGGGACTTAAACTACCTCTTCCAAGAACGTAGCGAAGAAGTGATGAAGGAACTCATGATCTACAAGTATATAGGGCCAAAGTCGGCCTTTGTCGTCATGGGCTGGTGCTTGAAGCGGAACATCTTCACTGTCGACACTCATGTGTATCGCATCGCCGGCCTCTGGGGTTGGAGGCCGGTAACTGCAACTAGAGAGAAGACGCAATCATATCTTGATGCTATTGTTCCAAATGAATTCAAGTTTAATCTGCATTTTCTTCTTATTGCACATGGACGAACTTGTCCAGCCTGCCGCGATGGAAGCAAAGGTGGGCTCAAGTGCGAAGTGAAAGACAACTTAAAGGGGTTTAGGTAGATGATGACGAACAGTTTTCTGTATCCGAGATTTCTGATTTTCTCAAATCTGGTTGGTCTTTTTTGTCATGGTTTCCGCTCACCCGGGCTGTTCTAATTATCAAACATTAATAGCAAGTCATTCTTCAGACATTTAAACCGCTATGTTGGCTTTGTGCATGTAAAAGGGGATCGAAGTCTAGTGACCACTGTGATTGGCCCTAGGACCCGTCAAGAGGCGACGGCCACTAAAACGGATAATTTCGCTTAATCTTTAATGCTCAATCGTCAGATGCTGAGACAAAATAACCCCAACCCCACACTTGTGGTTAGCATAACGCAGCACGTAGCGATAGTGCAAGAAAATGTCTGGCCTTCAACGGCTCTCCACAACTGTTCCCCGCCCCCTTGCTTTCTACCCCAGAGTGGACCAGTATCTTCTCACTAGCAACCACATCCGAAGTCCCATCTGGTGGGTGAACTTGGAGTAACAACAGTTTGAGCGGGGGTTTATATTCCAAGTCACCAATCACGTGACCTTTCGCCCCAATCCAAAATTGCAACGTGATGGCAAGTTTAACTTTCCACCCCCAAGTTCAACAAACTAGATTCTAAGCGTTAGGACGACAAGAACAAAGCAAACGCCAATCGTCAAGTGTTGAAGTGTGCGCTGAAAAGCTTTTGACTCTTTGTATCCACTGCACGTATCTACTGTGTGTGGTAGGGCATGATCTAGTAAGTTTTGAGGCAAAAAGTTATAAATCCTACATGGAAATTTGGATAATAAATCTGCTGCAAGGCGAAAATAGCTCTAATGTTTCTGAATCATCACAAACGCATGTATCTACAAACTTCAATCTTAAATCATTACGAGATTGACGTACAATGAAGCGTAAGTTTGACGCTAATGTGGCATCTTTTGTTTTACCATCAAATCTCAAGTGGATTTCTTCATTTCTTCGACTACATAATCCACAGCCTCGGCCAGATATCGCACGAATCTTGAAGGATTCTCCGTTGCGGGAAAATGACCAAGTCCCTCCATCTTCTTGAACTTGGCACCTGGGATTTTTCTCGCCGTGGCTGCACTCAGTTCTGGTGTCGTGCTCCAGTCGTAATCACCAGTAAGCATGTAAACGGGACATTTCCTGGTGTCAATCTTCTCAACGCGACCGCGTCCATCCCAGCCACCAAAGTAGAAGTCAAGGTCTCCATGATATATCCCAAAAGCCTGTCCCGAATAGGTATGCCAAATAAGATCACGTTCTCGTCGAGGCGAGAAGGGAGACATCATCTGTAAATTTACATAAGAATCATGTCCCAGTCTTAAAGATGCCGAGAATAAGAACCACTTACTCCATAGATGTACTCAGGGGTAAACAGTGATTGGTTAATAAAAGGGGATCGAGACCAGTGATTACGTTCCATGTCTGTGAACTCAGCCCTATGAGTTGCAGAAGTCAGTATGTCCTCCTTACAAAATCACTGGCACTTCACTTACGCTTGGCAAGGGATCACTGCACCAGCGCCAACCTCGGCAGCATGAATGGCAACAGCAAGCGAAACATGGCCGGCCATACTCGCACCGCAGACAATGGGTTTGTTCAGGCCAAGTGCTTTGATGACCGCAGCAATAGTGCCGACGTAAGCTTCTTCGTCGTTGGAGTGACAGCCAGGAATCTGAGTCTCGCTGGGAAAGCTCCGGCCATGACCCGGCATGTCGAAAAGAGTCATGTGACAGCGAGAGAGCATATCTGGGTGATTCATCACACCGTGGTATTGGCGACCATCGCTTCCTGCTGTATGCAAGAAGATAATATCCGGTTTTGATGCGTCTCCGCTCTGCTCGTAGAACAGCTTCGTCCGACCCCAACGAGGCAGGTCAACATACATATATCTACCGAGGAGGTTGTCCGTAGCTGAATCAGAAGGCTCCTCTTCCTCAATCGGTCCGGAAAAAGCCTCGCGACTAAGATCAAGAATACGGCGCCAAATTGGAGCCAGCGCCAGGAAGAGATCCATCTTGCCACGAACCTCGACACCTTCTTGATGGATGTTCTGACCAAACATGCCCCAATAGCTTTGGAAAGGGGGATCTGGTCTGGAAGAATAGAATTGTTGCCACTGCTCAGGCAGCGCTGACAGGACGAATGCAGCGTCTGTAACTTGGCCACTCCTGACGTTGGCTCTACCGTTGCCTACCGAGCAGAGTATGCCGTCTTCGTGGCCAGCTGCAGCCCACCCAAAGAGAATATGTTCTTTGATTCCAGTCTTTGTAAAAGCGTTAAGTTGTTGGTCCTCATTGAGTCGTCTCTGGAGCTTCTCAATAGTTGACCCGAGCCTTTCCTCCAGGTTTGTCCAAGCTTTCAAATCCATTGCGATGACGGTGATGCGACTCAATTGAGACTTTCAAGAGGGGTCAGTGATGTATAATGCTGAGGATCGAGGTGAAAATCGCTTTGTATTGAAGCGAATGAGACTGTCGTTTTGCTCAACTTGCGCCCACCTTGATGGACTTCTCGCCAAGGCCTCTGCTGGAGCAAGGGCTGCTCTCAAGGGCCCGACCCTAGTCGAATAGGGCCTAGAATCTGGGGCGCAATCTACCCCAAGTCTCGGCTACGACATCTCCAGGCTTTCCCCACACTTGGACCCTAAGCCACCACTCTTGGCCTCGTGACCCCAGTTTGTCTACAAGCCACCGAGGTTTCTACCCCAGCAAACCTTGATCCCAATTGTTGGGATGAGGCTTTTTCGGGCGATGGCGCAACAGCCTGCGGTACAGTCTGCCCCTGAAAAACCTCGAAGAGCGAGACCAAAACGTGAGGTCGCACTTTGTCCTTGGTGATACAAACAACACTCCCTGTCATTAACAACCGAGGCAGTTCGGTCACAACTTTTACAAGCTAAGAAGTGGTTTATTTTCCAAGCACATCAGCGAGATTTACCTGACTTGATAAAAACGCGCACGATTTAGCTCCGAGGAGCCTTATACCAGATAACATTTAGTAGGGTTGGGGTACGAAGCTGTACGACTGTTTCCAACATGATGTGCCTCTACCAACCGCAGCTGGAGAGCCACTGTTTCGTCTGCTGGACAGTTGCTCCGAAGGCTCGATTCGACATCGAATGACGACAGTACTTTCCCCGACTGAACCAAGTCGCTGGTGTTGTCTGGACTGGGAAGGAATTCAGCTGACAGCCCCGCAAATCGTCATACGAGTGGCGTTGCAATACAGGTTTGACCTGAGAAAAAACAGTACCGAGAAAACGACCAGCTTGTGTGTTGTTGAACTTCCCGGTAAATGATTAAGTCTAAACGAGGGGGCTCAAACGTTCAAGAAAATCGCGAAGCTGACGGATGAAAGCTGTTACATATAGGCCAAAGAATGCCCTTCTGCCGGCGCCATAGCATCATACGAGTAATATTGTAGATGTTCTGCAGCGCGTCGAATTTTTTATTTTGGGTCATCTTGGGGGACCTGAAGGGCAAGAAGGATTCTAGCTTTGTAATTCGAGACTGACATATTTAATTGCTGCAATCAAGTTGATTGACTGAATTGGGGTGATGTGGGTTGAGGGATTTTTATCCCCCTCGCCTTATGACATGTTGATCTCTTTCTGTTTTAATTGGTCAACGCAGTTGACAAGTGATTCGATTGGACAAGTGATCTGATCACTCTCAGTCACACCTCAAGCTTGAGTTTTAAAAAATCAGTGTAAAACTCAACCGAAGCTTAAAAAGCCAAGATTCCAAACAGCATGGTTGTATTATTGTTAAGAATTGGATTTTCACATATTTTTAGCCATTTTGCTCACGACTTGATCAGCTACATGGGAGGCCGTTCTTCGCCATGAAGCATAGCGATCCGATCACTTATTCGGACGGACTGCTTGTACACTATGTTAAGCTTAATATGCTTATTCCCACACATGTACCTCGTGGGCTCCACTCAGAATCGTGCACTTACCCTCAATGTCCAGGTCAAATTTCCCGTCTCATCCCTGCGATGTGTACAGCACCTTTCTCAGAGGACATTGTGGTGCTTTTTCGTTCACGCTGGCGCATGCCTTGCACATCCTCCCGTGGACAATCATCTCGTAATGCAGCGGAAATTTGACCTCATTCGGAATTCGGTGATCAAGATGTGCCTGTGCCTCTTCCACGCTCGCATCACGCGGTCGCCAACCCCATCGACCTGAAAGCCGATAGACGTGTGTATCAACAGCAAATCGATCACGCTTTAGACGGATGCTCATGAGACAATGTGCGCACTTTGGCCCCAGTCCCCAGTAACTAACCACCTCCTTCACGACCTCTTCGTCCGACGCTTTGATAAGGAATTGGAGGTCCCAGCTCCCATGGCGAGATCTTATACTGGGCTGTTAGGGTTGGGTTTGTCTCTTATATCTATGGTTAAGTCCCTGTCTGTAGTTAAGTCCCTGATATTTATTGTTTGCGTCGGCTGGTAACCGATGATTAAGTTTGTATGGGAAATTTCGTGGCGCTAGCAGGATATGGGCCTCGCGACGATTAAAATGAATGTCTACCGACGATTAGTTTCTTTAGTGCTATGGTTATCGTAGTAAGTTAAAAGTAAGTGAAAATATAAAATAAATAATTACGAGTTAATTAATATCGATATTAATATATAAATATATAATTTCTATTATTGAATTGTATATTTATTTTTAGATTATTTTCTTTGATAGTTGTTAGGTGATAGGGTTTATGAATATGGATGAGACTGCTATGATAAATTAGAGTGTGTTCTTTATTTATAGAGTTTAGTAGTGTCTTATTATATTTAGGTTATATTTAGCTAGAACTATCGATAAAAAATAAAGGGGTTTAAAGAAAGTATTTAATACTTCGTTATAGATAATAGAAATTAAAATATAAAATAAGACTTTAATCTTTTTAAGTTTTTTTATAATAGAGTATTTTATATATAATCTAGAATTATAGCTTTTTTACTATTGCTTATATTAGATTATAATTATATGAAAATAAATTAGGGTATAT
>JAAGWQ010000022.1:0-337335 GCA_013396295.1 Fusarium heterosporum | reverse complement strand
GTGGGGAAGGGAGGGGGGGGGGGGGGAGCAGTGGAACCCCGGCACTGAGTCGATAGTGCGCTTCTGCATCTCAAGGACTGAACCAAACTAGACGAGACAAGGCGGGAGGCACGCAGGGGTTGGTCAAGTACCGTGTGATACAAGTGGTCAAGGCGGGCTAAGGCAAATTGAATGGATCCTGGCAAAGCAAAAGATCCTAAGAAGACATGACAAGACCCCAGCAGCGCAACAACACGACTCTTCCATCCCAGCAAGGTTTGCTAGACTGGGATGGACTGGGAGAAGCTTGGCTTGCCCCATCTATGTACCACCAAGGGGCCCAAGAACCCAAGGACCAAAGGATGTTGATGCCATCGAGACTATCACTCATCAATCTCTAGTCTTTGGGGCAGCCCTGCTCAACCTCTTTCAGTAGTCCAGCTTAGCCTCGTACGCCAGCTGAAGGTCCCTTATTTTTTTCTCTCTCTTTCACATTGTAACCCTGTTCAAATGGCGCTCAGAGCCTGCCTCTTCAGGTCACGTTTGGATGAGGAGAGACGCTAAAAAAAACAACGTTGCGTCTGCCGTTGCAGTCTGAGGCTACCTATCGGTCTCCAAGCGCGCTAGAAGTTGAGGCTACCGACCAGGGCTTCGTCAATACTGTGTAGAGTATGTGAAGTTCTGAACCTCGATGAGACAGGCGACACTGCTCAGCGCAATACAGTATGATCTCAAGGTCCTTGTCAGTCTGATGCTGATCGTACCCGAATACCTGGAAGCCCCTTTGTCCATCGCCATGGTCCCGCTTCAGAGTCAAGGTTCGACAGCAGGACAGGAATCCGAGTGGTCATGAGCTTCAACTCTGCTCCTGAGATGAGCAACGGGCGTGAGAATGCGCACGGTCGCCAGGGACTTTGACTTCTCCTCTCGCCCAGTTGCGTAAATCGGAGCCCCTCTCTTGAGGTTTCTTTCCTTGAAGAAACGAATTGAAATTGCCGCGTCAGCTAAACCGCAATGGCTGAACCAATCCAATCCTTGGCTTTTGAATTGCCCAACCGGGTTCTCACTGTACAAAGTACGGATACGCTCCCACGCTCCCATGCTCCTCAGGGACCTGTTTGGAGGACCCGCCCTCGGGATGCCCAAAACGCTCACAGTCTCCACAAGTTGCTTGGTTGCAAGGTCTCCATCACGATCAATTTCATCTGTCTTTGGGCGGCTGGGCGGCTCCTGTTTTGACTCGTGCTTGTGTTGATTATGCTTCTTCTCTCCGTGGCGCCGGCTTTGCTGTCTGCCGAACTGCTAGTTGCGCGCCAAACATGCACCAGCTACCGCTTGCCCCACAGCCATGTCCTTTCTAGTCAACGTATGGCTAGATCTGACTGCCTGCCCCGTCCGGCTTGCGTTTACTCCGTATGCACCGGCCGAGAGTACAGTAACTTCGTAGATTGGGGACTGGAGGCCAAGTGTTGCCAGGAGGGTCTCTTTGTCAAGGTACCTGGCCTCACCTTAGCTCATCGTCACCAGTGGTTCGTCTTGTGTTGCACTGGACTAGGGTTGTTGCTGAATCGTCGTGAGTGTGCGGAATATATTCCCTGGGATTTTCCTCTAGCAGGCTCTAGGAGATTACTCAGATGTCGCCAGATCTAACATGCCAGGGGGCATGTCTTGGCGGTGGAATGAATGCTCCTCCGGGTTATTGGAGAAGACGAGCATTAATCCTCAATCAAGTGACTCACGAGATCCAGTTTATACAGCGAGGCATAGTGTTCCAGCACGTACCCAGTAGAGTGGTTCACGGACAATTGATCTAGAAGATCATCGCTGCGCCGGTGCCCTTCACACGTGTTGCAAGGACTGAACATCACTTCGTTGACCATTGCCACGGGTTTTGGAAACCAACAAAAGTAAGATCTACATGGCACAAATCCGGGGTGACTCGAAGTTACTGGCAAAGTTCAAGGTTGGTATCCGTAGATCTTCGTATGTTTTAGTTCCAATCCGTTTCCACAATCCTTGAGCTCAATACAGCACGTCAACGCTGTCCCAATCTTGTTATAAACGACACGGTTCAAATGATGGACCCTCGGACTAGCAGCATCTAATATAATCTGAGTGTGACCCAACTGGTGGTTGTGATAAGCAATCTCAAAAGTCCAGGTAAAACTTGAGTCGTGGGGGTTGAGGATCTAAGCATGTGTTCTCCCTAGCTCATGTTTGGATAGCAAAGCGTCGCATAACATCTCGTAATACTATATGGTCAACTAAGCAACGCACAGGGCTCTCGATTCAAAGGGTGCACCGCGTGCTTTATGGCTTCATAGCCGAAATCAGTTGAAGGTTGTCGCCAACCCTTCAAGCTGCCTATAACAACGCTTGAGTGAAGTTGTGATTCTAATAGCGGGGCTCTATTTGAATCTGGGGAGGCAAACAACCAAGAAACGGAAGGAAACAGACTCAGACACGCCACCGGCTCTTTTTTCGTTGTAATCTAACAAATCCACTGGCCAATTTGGAAGGCGAAATGAGGCTCAACGAAACAATATCTGATGGATAAAGAATCGAATTAAGGCAACAAGGCATTTATCAGGTGTGCCGTCTAGGTTGCACTTGGACAGCCGGGAATATTTTGAGGCGGGTTGGGGAATGCTGGTAGATTCTGAGACATGTCCCTGCAACAAGGTCCAAGCTGAGTGGCTTAACCGCCTTGTCATTTGAACTGACAGCCCACATTGGTTGTTCTTCTTGACCCCTTCCAATTTCCAGGGGAGTGAGAGTGCTTAGAGGCACAAACACCAGCTCGGACAGTCCGATCTCTGCAACTCAAACCAGGGTTTGCTTGTCTGTACAAACATCCCCAGCTTCTAGAAAGGATGAGGACGTGTGGCTTGATGAAACAGTGACCTGGAACCTGTCCGTCGGATAGCAGCCCCTTGGTGATCGACAGGTCGTCAATCTCGGGTATCAGGACAAACTATCAAATGACAACAAGCGTGGTTTGGTATCTACACGGGGACTGTGAACCGGAAAGGTTACGTAAAATAAGATCATTCCACTCAAGAACGCTAATATCCGCAGAGTGTATCTTCAGACCTCAGGGCATTATGAGAAATGGCCGCTCTAGATCGGAGGACAGAAAAATCTGGACATTTCGGCACAAATGACAGCAGCATTCTGTTGCAGTTCATGAGGAAACCCTTAGCTCACCAGGTGTATTCAGAAACCGATCGCCATCCTCAAAGTAGCGTTTGTGTGCAATAGCGTCGGCATCGCTCAGAGCGTGAACATTCGAGTGCCGGGGTTAGGATCACCCAAGATCTGGAAGATAACACCAATCAAAACTCTGTTGGGGCTCTGGCGTAGAATATGTTTCAACATCTCTTTTAGGCCTATCTTGCTCGAATTCGGAATAGTCCAGAAGTTTAGCTCACAAGACCCAGAAAAGTAGACACTGGCAGCCTGTAGGAGGCTCGGCCGGAGTCCGTTCGAGGCATTGACAGTTGCCACAATAGGGTTCAGGTGATGTAGTTCAGTTTTTTCGACTTCGTTCCTCGTTAGTGGAATGTGTTTATACAAAGACCGCATAAATAAACTTAAAACACCACCATTATCAAGTTTTGGCGGAGCAATTGCAGCCGTGTCTGACACGCAGCTCTCGCGGGTTAGTATTAAGACGTTTTTGTTAAACCCGGCGGCTATTGTGGCGTTGAATAGTGGTCAACCCTCTGTGTTGAGTACGACATCTACGGCCTATATATATATGTCAGGCCATAGCATCTTCGGCTGACGATGATGACGCTTTTTATTTTTTTTATTTAAGCTAGCCGTACTCATACAACTGTCGCTGGGCTGGAGTCGTGCTTTAGGGGGTTGCTGCTCTCCCGCATCCCAGATAAAGGAGGTATGTATCGTATAGATACCGAGTTGAGAGGAGAGTGGATGGGTATCTGTAGAGTAGAGTGTACGGAGTAGAACGTGTGGATGCCTGCTTGACAGGTATTGGCCAGTGTCGAGAACTCTGAGCAAATTTAAATTTGTAGCGGTCTGCGACGGCTTGTCCTCGTCTGCATTCTTACCCAACGTCCACAAGCAGGTCCCCCGGTGGACTTTTGCATTTCCCATGCTTGTCCCGCATCAGATTCACGGCCCAAGGCAGGACGGTGCTATTCCCGTAGCGGGTCGTTGAAGAGGAGGGTGGTTCCTGTCGCAGACTGGCTGTATCAGCTTGAATCCATGTCTGGTGGAGCGCCACTCCCATCATTACTACAACGAACGGGCGGGTCTAGCTCAGACGCTATTGAATTGGGGCCTCAAGCAATGTTGAAGAATCATGAATCTGAAGTCTCAAGAGGTCGAGCGTCGGGATATGACATTATGCACATATATAAGCAGGCTTTGAGAGATGTTGATGAAGATCGCATCGTTGGCTATAGCAGGTGCTGTTTGTAAAACGCGCAAAAGGAAAATGGAATGTGAAGAAAGAAGGAGGTGACAGAGTTCAAAGAGGAAGTAACCCCCCCACAGTGTCTGCGTCTCGATGCTGTTGTCGGAAGGGTTGTTCCTGTATGCCAAATCGGGGGCAAGCGCATTGGTCCACAGTGTATTTTCACGCTTTGATCTCTACCTAGGCATCTTTATCCATACATGACTTGTACCTAGAAACAAAGCCAGCACATAGACACACACAAACACATAGACACACACAATCTACCCAGCCCATAACTTTAATTAATACGCGATACGTGACACAGGTTGATCTCCCCGGAAAGCCTTTTAATTAGTTCTAAAAATTCAGGAAATAGGTACTGCCTGTTGTGGAGCCAGATTCCTCATGATAGCGCAAACTCCAACTGGCTTAGCAAAAAACGAGGACAAAGCCAAACACACCAAAACAGCCATTCTCCAATGCCCAATCTACCAACGATGACGACCTATACAGCCAGGTATATCAGAAATGTAACAAAATCATGTTGTCACTCGCGACGGACGACCTACTACATACTACAGTGTCGCAATGTCCCAGTGAAGGCGGCAGGCAAGGGCTTCAACCCTTGGCAAGAAGTTGTTAGGGCCTTGGCTTGACAATTATCCGCACCCATTATCCGTCTTATCCCATCTTGCTACACGAAAAACCAGCAGCGAGACCACCGGAGGCGGGATATATATGCAATGCTCTTCTAAACCCCACGAGGGTCCAAGAGCCACTCAGCGCAACTGGGCAGGTGGAAAGTAGGAGATTGTTTCCGACTTCGTACTTGGAAAATAAAGCCGGCTGGCGACGTGCAGTTATGGCATCACTGCAGTACCACTTTGGGGGTTCAAGGACGTAAGGTGGTCCTGCGTACCCTATCCGTGATAGTGACAGTGACGCTGTCCCACCTCGTCCTTGGAGCACGATGACGGAGATGCTAAATGCTCTCAGGGTCTTGAGGTTCAGTCGGCCTTGCACGGATACGGTGACAGCTCAAAATTATTGTGCCCTTGTTCAAACGCCCATGGCATCTTTTCTAGAGGGGTCACGACGTCAGTCGGATGCCATCTCATTCATCCTAGGATATCCTGGCCAGCTGATGTCAATGCGCTTTTGTCACCCTTCGCTCGCGCATGCAGGATGGTAATGCTAATATCAATGTGAATGGGCAATGGCTAGATGGAAAGGCAATGCAACGCAATGGCATGGCATACCTCTGTTGGAACCCCCCTAGTTTATCATCAAAGGCTGTTTCAATTCCTTCACCGTCTTGCGTTCCCGGCGTTTCTTGTCTCGATTCTGAGTTCCACTCCCACTCGATAGTGTTACTTCCTGACGTACCTTACGTCAGGGCTCTCATGGGTCAACACCCTTCCGTAGCAGGGGTGTCAGTGGCCGACGCCTCCCGCAGAGCTTTGGCGGCTTTCGGTTCTTGTCGAGGTATCTGGTACGTCTCTGGGCCCCTCTCTACATCCTTGGCATTGCTTGTTGACGTGGGATCCCTGACCTTCCCCCATGACCAAGCGCACGACTCGACAGCGCTGTCCCCATCAAAGGAGTCCACTCAGCAAGATGCTCGTTGCAATCTATTCCCACAAGCCTATGCGGATCCCTCGATACTGCCGTTGAGTGGCTTGAAGGACCCTCGATTCCCACCCGCCGCCCGCGTCGCAACAAGTCATCTACAGGCACGCTTTCATTTGGCTCGCAGACCCTGCATAATCCCGCCCTGTCTGTCAGGTTGTCCACCTCAATTCCCAGCCCGGTACGTACTCTACGTAGCTATCCCCTGCCTTGCAATTGCACACTCATCTCAGACCCTCCACATCAGTGGCGTTCGTTCGTGGGCCAGCACTAACAGCCCTTGATGCTGAAGCGGGGGTCCCTTTGCAAACTGCCGTCCGTAGCCTTGCCCACCTTCAACTCTGTTGTCTGTTCTACCTTCCCTCAGCTCAGAGCACCCCCCCTCCTCTCTGTCCTTACACTGACATTGGCCCCCCGTAATTTTGCCTGTCTGCCATTATCGCACCCCCTCTCATGTCTATGTACTCGGCTGTCATTGACGAAGAAGAACTCGACTGCTCTGTTGACGACATGATCAATTCCAGATGGTAAAAAATTCGAAATCATCACTTTTGGAAAACAAAGCGAGTCAATTTATCTACATCATATCGACCTGACGGGGCTCTTCCAAGATTTCTGGCAAACCTCTGTAAAAGTCGCTGATCTCTCTCCTACGCACGCTGCCTGACACCGCGGACGCTACTATCTGGGTGCCGTGGGCTGTCAAGTCAGGTCAAGTTTGTGGATTAGAGACTGTCTCCATCATCTTATGCAGCCCACAACCCCCTGGTTTGCTTTGGCTGCTTGGTCCTACGACCCTACCTCATCGCACTAACCCTGTCGCCTCAGCCATTGCAAAAAGACGTCGGCCCGCCGATCACTTAGACCAGAGTCGTCACACCTTTTTTCTTTCAGAGAGACGGGGGAACTCCACTCTTCTCCCGCAGCCCAGCCCGTTTCCAGAGGCAGATTGACGCACGTCAATTCGCACCCAGACACTTAAGACTTCGCTGATCCCACCTTGGCCCCGACTCAACTCCCCATATCATCTCCAGTCTAGACGGGATCTTCTCTATCTTTGATCTGTAACACCGACTTGGCTTTTATTCTAGTTGGGATCCCGCATCTGATCAACAACTTTTTTTCCCCCTCCCCTCACTCAACTGCCAACCGATCTATGCTGATACTGCACATCACCTACTCTTCACCACATACACATTATCACTCTCACATACCAACATGACAATGACGCTCGACACTACTCAGCAGCGGTTTGGACCTTCGCTGAATTTCGACTATTCAGCGCCTGCACAACCGCCTGCTTTTTCCAACCCATGGTCGTCCTCATCACCTCCGCAACACCCTCCGGCCGGAAGCAGTCTCTTTGTTGGTAGCCAGCCAGCTCTCAACCCCAGCATGATGGCCGGCAAGTCACCTCATAGCCGAGCGAGCACCAGCAGCACCTCTTCAATGGCCTCATACGGAAGCGCAATGCCCATTCCCAACACATCTGCAGGTGAGTTGAATATGATTAAATTAACGTGGTGGCATTTTTATACTTACATACTTCTCACAGATCTACTAACCCTCAACCGCATGCAAACAACATCAGCTGCATACGGAGACCCAACTTACACTACATCTGCTTCTCCTGTCAACCACCAGTTTGCGCCAACATCAGCTGCTCCTTACGATACCCTTGGCTATGCACCAGCTCCTGTGCGCCCACCGCCTTTCGGTATTGCACCTATCGATGACCATGCCAGAAGGTTTTCTCAACAGTAAGTGACATTGCACTCACCAAATACGCAACTGCTTTGCTAACGCAACGGGCAGTAGCATCCATGATGAACGGAGGAGCTTTGCCGATGCGCTCGACGCTAGCCATGGCATGCTGGCCATGAGCCAAGAAACTCCCCGACCCATCTACGGTGCGCGCAGTGATAGATCCTCCGTTGATTCTTACGGATTCCCTTCTACCCACTCTACCAGTTCATCCATCTCCTCTAGTGGCAATTTCAGCTCTTACTACGGCGACTCTGTCTCCGACTACTCTACTGCGGGCTCTGATATCGAGTCGGTATCTTCAAGGACTCTTCCTCGGCCCCAGGGTCTTATGGGATCTCAGATCCCTCCTGCTCCTCAGTCAATGATGGGACAGTTTAGTTCCAAGGTGTCGTCAAGCACACAGAAGAAGCACAAGTGCAAGGTCTGCGATAAGCGATTTACCCGACCCAGTTCTCTGCAAACTCACATGTACAGCCACACTGGCGAGAAGCGTATGTATTTCCGTCCCTACGAAAATATTGCCTATACTAATAAACTGTAGCTTTTGCTTGCGAGGTTGAAGGATGCGGTCGACACTTTTCAGTGGTCTCAAATCTTCGTCGACACCGAAAGGTTCATCGCGGGGACGCACGCTCTGAGGCTGGTTCAGAGGATCATCAGTCCGACTAAATTGACGAATTCGGCCACTTCAATGAATTCGAAGAAGAAAAAGCATTCAACAAATTTCTTTGGCGGGACAGTTGCTACGGAAGTTAGCACTTGACAACAGGCGATACGACAAAAGTCAATCGACTGACTTTACTGGCACTCAGCTGCCTTGTTTTTACCATTTATAAAACATTAGTACAATATGGCTTGGCACGGCATAGAGAAATGGGCCAGCAAATGATGAGGAGTCACGGACAGGAGCACGAGACAGGAGGCGGTATTGTATACGATTCAAGTCTATCGCTTACGGTGCATGGGGACTTGAAAAAGCCCCCCATCTCGGTTTTTATGGTATTTTGGGATGGGAATAGGCGGGAGTGCTGGACCGACCTAGCGATACCCTTCCACACGGCGTTTATGGAGTTGACCACTATTTTGGTCCTGCCATTGTTTTATATTCGCGGCACACGATGCCTTCCGCTATACTTCGAAGCGATCGTTTATGTCCATAACTCTGGACGAAGTTGATATTTTCCCGACAAGATGCGTCTTGAGTCCTTAGGGGGGGTTAGTCAGGAGTTGGCAGTATGATAGGTTTTACTGCGAGGAATGTATTATTAGTTTCACATTTACGGTCACGATATACCCGGTTTGGGGTCATGCAATTCGATCTGTTGATGGACCAGAAGTGAAGGAGACAGACCAGGGCCATGGCAAGATCAGGGTACGATAGTAGGAGTTGAAGGAGGGGTGCTATAGACAGAGCGGTCTTGAAAAATTAAACTGGTCAAGTTCAACTATGATTAAACCAAGTGTGAGGTTGGGATGTGTTAAACGACCCTTCGCGTTTTCTGTTGTCAATATGCTACACTAACGTCACATCTGAGCTCTGTCGGCAGGTGACCGATCAAATTGGCATTCAGGCATAGAATTAATGAGATGGGTAATTTGTAAATGCCATATTTCGCATTACTCGAAACGCACCAAGTCTATGCAAGTGAAAGCAGAAGAGCCACGGTAATAAGCACGAAAGCGGCTCAGAGATGTCGCACTCCCCTCCCTTTCTTTACTGCGGCAAGTAAGGCGGCGTTACCGGGGAGTTTAATGGATGAATATTACATACACACGTCAAGTTCAACATGGGATTTCTGCAAAGACGGCGATAACATGATGGAATAGGCTGGAGGACCAGCACTTGAGACAAAAACGCGTAATGCAGCCCCTATTATCTCAATGAAGGTGCAGGTTCCCCATAAGCATAGAGAGCTTGTGGTGGTTTTTTCTTCCTTTTTTTCTTGAACCCCCCTATGAAAGGATGAGAAAAAACAATTGGATAGTATTCTTATCCCCTGCAACTCATCTTGTTATTGCCGTAGATCATGACCAAGAACAGTAGAGCCCGGCGTTTCATGTTGTGTCTATCCCTGCCGCAAGAGGTATCGCCATCGACTTGAGAAGATTGTCAAGACTGGACAAGCTTTGTGGGGGTGGAAATGGAGTGGAAGGTGTTTGTAGATTAACTTTTGAGAGGTGAGATTGGAGATTGGAATTTGGAGATTGGGTTTGCTGGTGAGAAGTGAGGACCCGGAGGAGATGGTCCAAAAGGAGAGATGTTCAGACTCAAGCTCGGTTTGTGACTTTGTATCTATGTGAGAAAGAAGTTTAGTTTTGGGCAGTAGCTGTATTTGGTCTAGTTTGCGAGGCGATATTGTTACTTGACATGGGAAAAGAAAAGAAGATATTGTAGAAGTCAGCTAGAAGGTTTTCACTGGGGATCAACAGGAGATGAGATATAATTAAATTACAGTCTTCTCGTATATCAATTGGCTAGTCACTCGACTCTTGTTGCCCTATACTCTGAAATATTCCATAAACTCTCCCTATCGTCTTTGGCTGACTTTTACTCTACGAGGCCATCGCTTGGCCTAGGTAGGTATGTACCGTTCATCGGCCATTCAAGTGGAGACTGACAAGGGGAATTGTGTATTTGCCAGGGTTTAATTCCTTATTCGCGCTCCGATTCCGCATTCCGATTCCCATTCTCATTCCTACTTATGCTCAGTCTTCAATGGCCCCCAATCCCCCCTACTGCATACAGCAGAGCCCCGGCCCAGTACCCTATCATGCCCTATCATGCCCTGTAACCCCTGTTGATTAAACCCGATCTCACCCTCTCTTTTTTTCTCCCAAGTCATGAACCGGGGGGTTTATCGGAGAGATCTCAATTCAGCTCATGTCATATGTCACGGAAGAGGAGTGCATGGTTAACAAGACGGCGGTTTCGACAATAGCTTGTTACAGGCAAATAAATGGCACATCGCAGCTGGGACTTGCCATTGTACGTACCGTCAAACGGCGCCTCGCCCGGCTGACGATAACATGCATGACAAACAAATGCCCGCTGTTGATGCTCTCTTTCTCTTGCAGGTGCAATGGGGACAGTTCCATTTACTCCATCTGTCCATGTCCGGCTGCGGCCATGTTGGGCAATTCATTCATCCATTCATCTTATCTGTGGCGAAAAGGACGCGCTTTGGCCTGGCGTGAATGGAACAACAGATACGTACAAAGACAAACGACACTTAGTTGGGCCCTGCTGTGTTCACGGCGTCTGCTGTGCCATGCCACGACTTGTGTCTCGCGACTTACTCCCAGCGAAATGACGTTTTTATCACCGCTGAGGTGTCAGCGCCCGGGCCACGGATCCCAGGACATCCGGTGCCGTTATGGCGGATTCGCGTATGGGACTGGCCGACTTGTGAGACGGCGTCGACAACGGATCACAACGGAGCTCCGGGGCGGTGCAACAAGCTTCCTCTTGGCCAGACAAAAAGGTTGTTTTACAGAAGAACTGGAGTGCACACTTTGTTGTGCTTGTACTACGACTTTGCTAACTACCTTTGAGGCGAATCCTTTGTGTCATGCTCGAAACCCAGTCTTTGAGGTGTGCCCAATAATAATGATGGGGACTAGCAACTGACTACACAACCAAAGTCACTTATTGCCTCCTTTTAGCAGTACATGACATGGAGCCGTTGGCCACATGGCTGTTGATCTATCGCCCCTTATTAAACCCCAGGTTTTGGTGTCCCTGGATCAGCATAACAGTACAAGACCAATATGTATCCTGCTATCAAGTGAAAGTGGAAGATAAGATAGAATAAAAACCCTCGGTCAGTGCGGTACGAGGACCGAGGTTCATGTCGGGAGCAATTATGACGTCGACGGAGAAATTAGGCTCTGCGTCCGCGTTTGAGATTCTGCCACGGTCTCTGTTTCTCAAAGCGCCGTGATGGGATCTTCAGGGTCCTGCTATTTCAGGGGCTAGTACTGTTGTAGCTTTGGGGTCGATGGGCAATAGAGAATGAGAGAAATAATGAAGGAGAAAAAAGTGTGACAAGCTCACTCTAGGACTGGGACAGGGACAAGGACTGGGACAGGGGCATCTTCCTCTCGGTCTGTTCCCTGGTTTACCACGTAGAGCGTGGAGAATTGCGGTTGTATTCGGTTGAGATTAAGCAGTCGCAAGACCCATTACAAAACCAAATCGAAATCATCAATTGGCTACAAGCAAGCTGAGAGAATAGAGGGTCGGTCGGACACTCCAGAGTGGGAATGGAAATGGGAACGCTGATGGGGTGTGGAGAGGAGAGCGAGCTCGTTTACACGATCAAGTGGTCCTTGACGCGAAACTTGATTTTGCCTCCCTGTCCGTGTCTGTCCCTCGACAATATTGTGTTCGCGACTGGAAGGGTCAAGTTAGCGAGTGATTGAGTTTCTGCATGATGAAATAAGTTGTCTAACTATCTCGTGAGTATGGAGCATGGAGAAGGAAGCTATGCCATGCTGAACCAACTGATATCGTATTGAGCAGGTAGAATTACTTTTTGCTACCTGCAGTACGTACCGCCAATTGAGTTAAGTTCTTGATCTGGGTAAAGTCACGACACGAGAGGAATACTAGTATTGAATAGCCTCACCTTTTCACGACTCGCGTGAGTCCACAATATCAGTGTAATCCTGTGCTAAATCTCGAGAGTTTTGTTGTTGGCGCGGCAGTTGTCTAAGTTCTCAATCCTCATAGGCTTACAGGGTGCCATATCGACGTCGTCTGAACAAAGGCTTGCAAAACCGTTGGAGATGGAGGGCCATGACGTCAAATGACGGTAAGGGTCCCGGCTCCGTTACTGCAAGACCCGGCCGAGCCCCACCCGTCAGACGTCATCGAAATGCTTATTGATTCGTTGAAATGTGACAAACGCTAGTCTGCGCTTTCTGCTTCTGCATGTGGGGGAAGGTGAGGGTGGGGGTGCTCTGCAGCCTACCCTTGGGGGAGTCGTCGTAGGGAATAAGTCCAAGATACATCACAGGGGTAGATGCAGCTACAGATGCAAGTGCAGGGGGGCTTGCGGGCCTGATCTGTTTAGTCTCTGATTGATGCCGGACAAGGGTGGCTCTGGCTGAAGCCCAAGTCAGGGTACAGTAACCACTAACCAACTGGAAAGGCAGAAAACACTGGGGGCCCGGATGTGGTTGTGCTTGTTTCTTAGACTATAGCTTGTGTTCAGGGACAAGACGACCATCCATTAGGCTAGAAAGCCTCTTTTCTATTCTAATGCGGGCTTCTTCACATTGAGATTAGATAATGATCCTTTATCGCAGCATTGGAAAACGAGGACATTGCGCAATTTCGAAGTCAATATCATGATGCTGTACTACACCTCCCAACAACCACCAATAATCTAAGCTCTACCCCGTACTACCTACTACTTTGTGATGCCATCACTTGGTCACCTGTCGGGCTGGGTCTGGTAGTATTACAGTGTATGCCCAATGTGCCGTTAACCACCCAACGTACCTTTACAGCCTTGCCCTGGGTATAGCACATATCATTGGGCATCGTGCTAAACGAGCCCCAATGTTGAGCTCAAGACTTCAACTTCAGCGCCCCTCGCCTCTGAACCAAATGCCTTTGCCAATAGGGAACCCGTATTGGCTTCGTTTTTGTTTTTTTTTGCCACTGGGGAGATACTTGCGAGTAAAAAGAGACGGCCCAAGCCCTGCGCCAATCCCAACACTACACTGTGCTACTGTATGCATTATCTACCCTTTTACTACCTATCCCTCAGCCTTCCGCAATTGCTCCAAGTGGAAACGACTCCCTCCATCAACGGATGTCTACATAGCCGCATTCCGTTTGAGCGCTAACCCAACGCTATGCTTTCAAGCTAGCAAGCCTTGCCAGCAGCCAAGCACAGATGAGAGACTACTGGCAAGTACCTACAGACGGCAGAAGGAGCAACAAGGTTGACACACGAAACGAAACAAGGAAGTTCCGTCACGGTAGGTTTTCACCTGCACATGCCAGCTCGAGCCAGTTTTTCTTGTCAAGATACCTGCTCAGGTACTTGCCTGTTGTTCCAACCAAGCCATATTAGACTTGGCGTTGCTTCTTGCAAGCATTTTGTCTTTTTGTGGCTGCAGTTCCCTCCAAAACACAGGCTATTCTCAATTAAGCACACCAGGAATCGCGCTTTCCTTTCCTTTCCCCTGATGGCATTCTCATCAAATACCATCCCCTCCTTCATAAAATCTGATTGGACATGACTCGACCTGACTCGAGTTCCTTCCTTTCTCTCTTGTCACCTGACCTCCACTCCAATAAGCTGACTACTTGGGACCCAAATTAATCGCCCTCCACCGTTTCCACATCTCGATTCCTTTGAGTATCCCGGCTTCCGCCAATGATGCTCATTTGTTGCTCACTTTCACTACCTTGTCTTTTAGCAGATTCCTTCTCCACACTCACTGCCCTTTCTTTCACCAGGATGAAGAATTTGGTGGGTCCTCTTAGTTGTTGGTTGCTCTCCCGTCCCAATATTCAACCGATGTGACCTCCATTTCGGCATGCGCTGCGATATCATGGGGAAGCAATTGCCAGAGCGTGAGATATCGTGCCAAATCCGTTCATTTTGCCCCTTGGCTTGCTTGTAACTTCAGCCTTTTTGGGGAGATCTGCGCGCCTCTTTCTGTCGAATAAGCAACCGTTGCGGCCGCACATCACAAGCACTTCAAATCGGAGGCGTCGATCAAAACAGTGCAGGCGGCTCACAACCAATATCTCACCAACATGCAAGCCTCCCAATCCAAGACAGCAACGGCGCCTATGCCTAATGGCTTGCAAGAAGAAACCTTCCGGCAGAACACAGCCTGTTCTGAGATCTCACTACTGCTTGTCTTGTCCTGCTAGTGCTTGGTCGACGCAAGGTTTGAACCCGAAGTTCGAACTACTGTATTGTGTCCGGAAACGTCTTCCGTACAACAGCTAAGAACCAGGCTTGTTCTGGTATACATGAGATAGTTTCAATTATGGATTCCATGAAATCACATCTAACACAAGCGTTGCTCTTGCATCTCGATGAACCTCAGCGAGTGCCTGAGGACCAACCACCGTCACCCAAGTGCCACCTACTCCAGATGACCAGTTTCGCGCGCTTGGCGGATAACAGCAACAATATCGTTCAGGGCACGAGGCCATCCAGTGGATGCCAATAGCCTGGTTTTTAAATGGACGCCTTGTTATCCTTGGAAACCAGTTCATCAGGAGAGCGAATATCAAGAGCTCAGACAAAAATGATATCCCTTGCTCACCCTATTATCACACCCTTAGCTGCATCTGCATCCTTATCACCTCTCATTACGCATTCACGCATCAGAATGCACGTTCAAGACATGGCTAACATGGGGAGAGCGGAAAATGAAGCAAAACAATCAATACTCCTGGTAGGCAGAGGCTCCATCTCGAATCATGTATTGGAGTACCAAACCTAGCGTCTATGTAGAGGATCCAAGAAGACTGTCCACGTGCAATAAGAAAGATGAACGGACTCGCCTTTACTCATAAAGGTAAAAGATAGGCATTGACTAGAGCTAGATATCTTCTCTCTGCCTTGAGTGGTTCTCAAGGCATGAGATAGAGCCTAGCGAGTGTCGATCGTTCTGCGCCTCCCCCTCTCCACATACATAGTATGTGTTCCCTCCTGGTATCAACAACTGTATTCCCAACCACATTTGGCTTGTACACACAAGCAAGAATGTAGTCGAGATACAACTTTGAGACGGACTGAGAAAATTGGACGCCACGAACCCTCCTTCCCCTTACGCCATCCATCCTTCATCCTGACTCGAGATGAGAATGGCAGCAAGACAGAAAGATCCCGAAGTGGTGAAATCAGCATCTGCCGGAGCTTGGCTCAAAAGTTCCTTCTTCTAGCCTGCCATGCCAGCGTGAGCCGTGGGTCCGGGCGTTCATTAACGAATGTGGGAATGGTCCCATCAGCGTACGATGGCCTATTGCTTCAACAACATGTGCACAAGTAATCACACGTGCGGTGTAGGAACGGAGTCATTGATAACCAAACACGATGGCCGTCCCACGGCTTTGGGGATCATCCAAGGCCCGAGCGTTTGGTTGAGGTTAATTGCGACCTGAATGGTAACATGCCATACTCAATCCGCAAATGTTACCGTCGGTTGCTGAGGTAGATTTGCAAAAGAAATGTTTAATGAGAAATGAATGAATTTATCACCGCTAAGCCAACACCTACCTAGTCGGGACTGTCAGAACTGCTGCCTATGATGATCGTCGCCTTTGATAGTTGAGTGAAACCACCAGTTCGGTCGAACACCCCAGTTCCATTCTTTATCCCTGCAGCTACTACGAAGACGCAGAGTCGGTGACTCCGCTGTGAGGTGAGGTGAGATGAGATGAGACACGAAATGAGTGCTACTCTGGTCTTGGCAAATCACCTGTCAACCGACCTGACAAACATCGATCTTTTAACAAAGGGGTTCGGAAGCAAAGCCAGGTATCATCCGCCTGATCATGAGACAGGAGGCTGTCACTCATCGCAAATAGATTTCGGAAACATTAAAACCGTTTTTCTTCATCTATCAAAACGCCCTGTCGCATGCAGTATCCCCCCTTTCAACGTACAGCATTCCAGATTACAAGCATCTCCTATATCAATAGCACAAATAATAATAGTCCTTGGGAATAAACCCTGTTACAGCCATCACTGAAACCCATCTTGCATATCCATTCAAACTCCTACAGCACAATTGCCAGCTCCGGTCGGTCCATCTTGTCTTCATCCAGGTTAGGATAATATGGCACCATAGCGTCCGCCGCCTGCACGTACGCATCGTTGTACAGTCGCCAGTACGGAGTTCTGACCTTCCTTGCTGGATGGAACAGACCCGCCCAGACGTAGTTAAGCACCAGGCCTGGTCCGACAGCCATGCGGATGGCCTCGATGGCTTCCACAATGCGGTCGATAACGTGCGGGCTGGTTTCGAATAGATTAGGGTACAGGAGGTTGAGCAGATGCACCATAGCATCCTCACATCCCAGGCCAACAACGCCCAGGGCAATGTGTTTTACAACCGAGGCTGCTGTCTGACGATGGACTTGATCACGATCGATCAGAGCATCCTCCAAGAGTGGAGTCACTGCGTAGACGTAGTCCTTTGCCATCTCACCAATGTACTCGAAGAGGAAGGAGAGTGACTTGAGAACACCGTTCTGCACGTTGAGCTCAGGGACTCGGTATTCGTTCATCAGAGCTGGGAGAACAGTGAAGGGAGCACAAGTTTCAGCCACGATACCAATAGCAACAGCAGTGTTGACACGAGACTGACGTTCCTGCACGCGAAGGTTGTTCAACAGAGTTGCCAACACGTCTTGGGGACCGATGGCCTTTGCAATAAAACCAAATGTGTTGTTGGCAGCTCGTCGAATGCCCTTCTTGTGAGCCTTGAGCATGTCGAGTAACTCAAAGCAGATTCGCATCCATTCTCGGGCGTTCACGCTCTCAGGTCCGCGGTCCGCGATACGACCGACCAGGTCAATAGTATTCTCCTGGACCTTTTCGTGACGGTTTCGCAAGATAGGAGTGAGTCGGGGAAGAAGCTCCTTGATGGGTGGCTGCATCTGTGCAATACCCACCACGGTGACAATGGATCGTAGAGCACCCAGGATAGAACCCAGAACTTCAGGATACTCTTCTCCAAGATACTCGTACAACACAACGCCGAGCTTACCCATAAGGGCATCCTCGCCGCACTGCTTCATGACCATGGCGATTCGGGAGATGAGATCCGCAGCCTGTTGTCGAACCGTAGCCGACTTGTTGTTGAGTCGCCATAGAATGGTACTGACGATCTGAGGAATATAAGGCTTGCAGCGGGTTCCTAGTGCGTTGACGACAGAACCAAAACCATTCAGCATGATAATGTCCTCGACACTTTGTTCTTGGAATGCATGGAGAATACCATCGATAAGTCGCTCTTCTAGACGCTCGCCGATGTCCGCAGCACCCAGACTGGCAACAATCTTCTCGACAGTCTCAACCGTCATCTTTCGATATGCCTCGCTCTCGTCCTTGAGGTTGTTGACAATTCTCTCCACAATCTCACTAACTCCAACCTTTTGACCAATATCGACAGTGGTCTCGACCACTTGTCGATAGTTGCGCTTATCCAGGGCCATTCTTCGTACCCAGAAGCTCTTGAAGAATTCATCTAGTACGTGCTCCTTCAGATATCCTGCAGTCACACCATCCGTGCCAGCGCATTGAGATACCACCTTAAGGACAACCTTCTTCATTTCCTCATCGGGTGACGAGAATTCACGAAGCAAGATCTCCATGATCTGACTGGTGTAATAGTTCGCATACTCTTCGTCCATTAGAGGAATAATGTATCCAACGGCCTTGAGGAAGCCCGCTAGGCCCTTGCCTCGCTGCTTGCGGGCGCCTGTCCATAAAGGGTTGAGGATATCATCAAAACTCTCGATACCATATGGGTTAGAAGCCTCGGCCAGTGCGGCAATGGCCAAACTGGTGACGGTTCTAACCTTTGTCTGCTCGTCGTTCAGGTTAGGTCCAATGCAATCGACTAGACCTTTGAGATGAGGAAGCACAGCACAACCCATGAGGATAGGGATCTGTTGAACAATCTTTACACCAGTATGACGAGCTTGCCATGACTTCTTGCTTCGGCAAACAGCTCTCAAGAATGGTAACAGAGCAGGAATACCAAGGGCAGACGCTACAACAGCAAAGGCTCTTGCGGTTGTGTTTCGGACGTATTCGTCGACATGGTCGATATCTGGTCGCATGGTGCTAATCATAGTAGCAAGACCAGCAGCTTTACTCAGGTTTGAAATAATCTCACGACCCTCTACTCTGGCGTAGTAGTCTTGATCAATGAGTAGTGGTTCGATAACAACCAGGATCTTGTGAACGTAGGGGCGCACAAGGTCGTCAAGCTTGTAAAGAATTCGGTCAATGACCTTGACAAGCAAATGACGTTCTTGGTCCTCCAGTGTCTTCTCCATGAGCAGTGGAAGGATCTGGTCAAATAGGGGACCAGCGCCGAACTGCCTGGCATTGTCGGTGATTTGTCGAAGGGCTGTCTTTCTCATGGGTGGGGTACCGTTCTTGATCTTCAACAGCAACCTCATGATCTTCCTTTCCTTAAGCTCCTCAACTGTCAAAGCATTCTCATCGGAACCGTCGGTAAGCTTACCAAAGTAGGCCATATCCTCAGCCTTGAAAAACTGAAGGTCACCAACTCCGGGAATCTCAGCAGGCATTGGCTTTCCGCTGAGACGTACTTGTTCAGGGTCTTGCATCATGAAGCCTGTTTGGGCAGCAGGAGTGGCCATGAGCTTGTGTGCTGGGGCCCGGACTGGCTCGTACCCAGGAGGAGGTTCGAGAATCTTGTATCCTTCACTCTCGCCGGGCAGAAGAAGGTCGAGTTCCTCGTCACTGATAGCCATGTTTCGGCCGGAGATATCGGTACCGAAGGTTGTCGGCATGGTAGGAGCAGATGATGTGTGCACAGGAGTAGCCAGCCCGGCGTTACCCATGGGAGTGGCGGAAGGAGCTTGGTCCCATCGTGAGCGTTTCTTAGAGGCTTCGGCCCCAGGCGCGGGGAGAGCAGGTGTTTGATCCCATCGCGAACGCTTAGGTTTGGCCGCATCATCCGTCGCAGTCTTCTCATCGTCGACAGGTGCTGCGACATCCCATCGCTTCTTGCGCTTTCGAGTGGTAGACGAAGCGTCAGTAGATTCAGCTTCGGCACCGTCCTTGTCTCCATCTACAAGCATGGGCTTGGCATCGCCATCGTCTTCGGTCTTGCCTTCCTGTTTTGCCTTAATAGCCTGTAGCACGCGCTGTTCTTCCCTCTCCAGCTCACGAGCCTCCATAATCTCGCGATAACTGGTGCCATTTTCGGAAGCGCCTTGGCCGTCCTTGGCGAAGGCGTCGGCGCGCGTGGGAGTGAGGGCGCGGTTGAAGCGGCGTTTTTGGTAATCTGTCTCACGATCGACAATTCGGCCGCTCTTCTCTCCTTTACCAGCTAGTATATCATCTTCTTCGACGCCATTGCCACGGGCAAATTCATCAATCATATCTCGCGACGCTGTATACTGGCCGACTAGTCGTCGCGTATTGTCGCCATCTCCCATCTCCTCGTCGTCATCGTCACCCATCGGCAGAGACGTGTTGTATCCAGCAAATTTGTCGGCGCCATCACGTTCATATAGGGCATTGTCGGCGCTGTCGGTCAGCTTCTGCTTCGTATCGTCGGCTCGCTGGTTGGCGGCGTCAAAGGTTCGCGAACCCTTGTTTCCCACCGCGGCAGCATTTCGCTCCTGCTGGAGCTTCTTGATGGTCTCGAAATCCGCGTCAGACATTTTGAATTATGGCATACGCAGCTTCATCCCGGTTCGAGAGGACAAGGGGCGCTAGGAGCGTTATCGTTGCGCATGGAGAGTTGAAGGTTTGATGAGTGGTCGCAAAATTACACTCTCCTTGCGAAGCTTTGCTAGGTTTGGAGGCGATCTTCTCCACCCGAATTTTAGCCGCTTGCTTGGAACATGCATGTGCCCGCCTACCCGAAAGGGTAATTTGTCAACAATGCATTGACACTTCAAACTCTTCAAGCTAAGAAATGAGTATGAAGTGCAGATAACGATGCTTAATTTACTGTTGTTAGGTCGCGTTGTTTATTTCCAGTGGCTTGTCTATTCTTGTAGGCCTCAGTTGGAATTGGTGTCAATTAATATCACCTGCTTCTCCCGAATATACTACATGAATACTTTCAGATGATGGGCGGCTACTTGGATCGTGACGACGTATGCTAGTCACAGGACGGTATAAATTATCTAGAGTCAACAACATGTAATCCGAGCATCACTCATTCGAGATCAGCAGACACTATACTATTCTCCTGATCGAGACAGAAAACCAGCAGCAAACTCGAATACGAAGCCATATAGTCATGTTATAAAGGTAAAGGGGCCAGAATGCTTTCTATCATCGTTACCTTGATGTGCGTAGTCTTTTTGATCTTCTTATTTGCTTCATCTCCTCGATTCCCTGCTCGTCCATAGGAGTAACGATAGGGCTTTCTTCCTTCACCACAGTATCGCTATCAGTGATGGTGATCGTTTTCTTTGTGCTCGTCGTTGTATGTTCCCCAGGAGAGATAGCCTCTACCTTGATCACAGTAGGCTCATCCTCTTTCTTGTTGGCTTGAGCTGCAAACTCCCTCAAGTCAGCGGTGAATAGAACCGAATGCGCCCACCCAGCATATGATCCCCAGAGGTCTCGAAAATGATCTCCAACAGCATCATAAGTGGCCTTGTTTAGTGTTTTGATTTTTGACTTGCCAAACTTGTAGTCTCTTTGTGCAATTTGCCAGACATGAGTGTCAACTGGTACTGCCTCTCCCCAGCCAAGGCCCATAAGACACACGCAGTCCGCAACTTTTGGACCAACTCCCTTCAAGCTGAGCAGTTGCTCATGTGCCTCTTTGTAGGTCGCATGTTGCTCTTTTGGCACATGTGCTGTATTAAAGCCTGGCACTTCTGGGTTTCGAAGACTTTCCAACCAGTTATCAGACTTCTCCTTTGCAACTATGCGTGCTGTATCAGCAATGTACTTGGCTCGATAACCAAACCCCAAAGCTCTAAGATTTGTCTCCACGTCATCACCTGTAAGGTCTTGAGGGGTAGGGAAATCATGAAACGCTTCGTCTCCAATGTATGCTATAAAAGGGCCGTAATGGCGGCACAGCTTGTGTACCTAGCAATATGTTAAGCTTCTTTGCCCGTTACACATGACTTTTACTGACCATTTGTGATATTCTTGCGATATTGTTATTACTGCTGCAAATAAAGCCTATCAATGTTTCCCAAGCATCCTGACTGAGAATGCGAACGCCTTGAAACTGAGGGGCTTTCTTGCGAAAGTTGGCATCAGCGTCTGCCCACTGTTGGTATAGGGGTTCTAGACTGGTATCTAGATTGAAATAATGTCGTAAAAGAGCTTCAGTATCGTTTGGTGGTAGCGTCTTGGGCTTAGGCGCTGGAAACGTGACTCGATAGTGCAGATGGGTAGCATCCTGCTTCAGATGAAGGAGTCTTCCATGTAAAGTGCAGGTCCTGGAATCGTTGGTGTTTGGTTTTGGTGCTTAGCAAGACCAGTAACTCACCACTCATGGTTAATCTTTTGCCATCTGAAAGATTGCCCGCATCTCAGTGTGGTGTTGATGCAAAGCTCCCCTAGAGTGACGGGGAGCTTGTACCATTCTGTTCTCCCAACAACAGACATGAAGTACAAGCAGTTGGTTCAATTGAGATACTGTCCCAATGAAGGACTTATCGTGTATATGAGCACGAATGTCCGGAGAACAAATCAGGGGGTGTGAGCTTGAAATGGTCGTGGCAATTTGAGGCTCTCTTTAATGATGTAATGGGTTTACGGGGGCTACAGTGATTGCGCACCCTGGAACTAACCACCAAAGAGCCCAGCTGGCTCAGGTTGCGCTATAGACAGTGGGATACAAGGGCTCATATCATAGAGGCCATCCTCTTCAGGTACACTTCAAAATGTTTCAGACGATGAATATCCCTGAATACTACTAAGAGATATCAAATAAATTCACAGGTTGAGCGTATAACTTAAAAACATTCATTCAAACCCAAAGGCGAAGGATAAAATCTGGCTCCAGAAAATATAAACTCTGGAGAGATTGGCCTGAGGTGACATGTTTACTTTTCGCAACCTCAGGTCAAATCTCCATTCAATAAAACGCTAGGCCAGAATCTGACTAACCCAGTTAAGCGCCTCTGGGCAAAAAAAGCTCCAGCCTCGCGCGATGCTTGCCAGCTCTTTGAAATTGGAACCTCGTTGCGGCTTGAATCAACGACTCCGCCTTCCAATCATACACACTTATCAATTTTAGAGATCGTACCTCATCTCTACAGTTGCTTGCAATTACCTTCATTATGAACGGTGATAGTTACTCTTCCCGAGGTAAGTTCTTCCGAAATATCCTGCTTTATCGCGTCGCGTCGCTAACCCTTTCAACGCAGACGGGCGCAGGGGAGGCCGAGACTATCCTGTAAGTAAATTATCTCGTCTTTTCCAGAATGTCTAGGTCTGACAACTTTTAGCCCAGAGGTGATAGGGATGATCGACGAGACCGAAATCGCGACCGCGACCGCAGACGCTCTCGTTCGCCAGACCACCGAAGCCATCGAAGAGGTGAAGGCGATGCCGATGCCTACTCTTCCAGCCGAAACCACCGTGATCGTGAGCGCGAGGATAGATACTCGGGTCGCGGTGAAAGACGGGGCGGCGACCGTGGTGGCGAGCGAGGTGAACGTGGCGAGCGCGGTGCTGAGCGTGGTGGTGACCGAGGTGAACGTGGTGAGCGTCCTGAGCGTGGAGGCGAACGTGAATGGGATCGCGATCGAGGATCATCCCGTCGAGACGCTAGACGCGACGACGATGAGCGACCTAACAGACGAGAACGAGACCCTTATGACGACCGTCGCCGCGGAGGAGGCAGAGACCGCCGTGAGGATAGATTCCCGGCGCATCAAGAACGCCGCAGCGCAAGTCCACCACCCAAGAAGCGAGAACCAACCCCAGACCTTACGGATATCGTATCTGTCATCGATCGCAAGCGTCGCTTGACGCAGTGGGACATTAAGCCCCCGGGCTACGAAAATGTCACAGCTGAGCAGGCCAAGCTATCCGGCATGTTCCCTCTCCCTGGAGCCCCTCGACAGCAGCCCATGGATCCCAGCAAACTCCAGGCTTTTATGAACCAACCTGGCGGGCAGGTCACCAGTGCTGGATTGAAGGCAAATAACTCTCGCCAGTCAAAGCGGCTTTTGGTTTCCAAGATCCCCTCAGGCACGACCGAGGAAGCTCTCATGTCTTTCTTTAACCTTCAGCTCAACGGACTTAACGTTATTGATACAACAGATCCTTGCGTCCTATGCCAGTTCTCTAACGACCGATCATTTGCTGTCATTGAGTTCAAGGACGCGCCAGAGACAACTGTTGCTCTGGCTCTCGACGGCATCTCTATGGAGGCCAGCGACGCTGCGAACGGCACGGATGGAGGACACCGTGGTCTTGAGATTCGTCGACCTCGCGACTATGTGGTGCCTGCAATCACTGAAGAAGTTTCATACGACCCCGAGGTCGTCTCCAACGTTGTTCCGGACACTGTCAATAAGCTGAGCATTACCAATATCCCAACCTTCTTGACAGAAGAACAAATCATCGAGCTGCTCGCAAGCTTTGGCAAGCCCAAGGCTTTCGTCCTGGTCAAAGACAGGGGAACAGAAGAGTCCAGAGTACGTATTTAAATCTGATATGATATTACTTTTTCTAACAGTCACAGGGTATCGCCTTTGCCGAGTATCAAGATCCTGTTGTTTCCAACCCAACGGCGCTTGATACCCTCAATGGGATGGACATTGGAGGCAAGCAGATCAAGGTCAGCAAAGCCAGTATTGGTCCTACACAAGTCGCAAACTTCGACGTCGGCATCACTGCCATCAGCGGCCTTGCTTCTCAGACCGCCAACGAGGTTGAAAGCAGCCGAGTTCTTCAGCTTCTCAACATGGTTACTGCTGAAGAGCTTTTGGACAACGACGATTACGAGGGTATGTAAACTTTGTGCTATCTCTGCGGATGCTTGCTAACGTGGTTTGTTAGAAATTTGCGAAGATGTCCGAGAAGAATGCTCTAAGTACGGCAAAATCCTTGATGTCAAGGTTCCCAGACCTACTGGAGGCAGCAGGCAATCTGCTGGCGTGGGCAAGATTTTCGTTAAGTACGAGAACAAAGAGGATACAACAAAGGCTCTTCAGGCTCTTGCGGGTCGCAAGTTTGCCGACAGAACTGTTGTCACAACGTATTTTCCAGAGGTATGTTTATGACTATAAATTTCATGTTTCACTAGCTAACGCAGTACACAGGAGAATTTTGATGTTGGCGCGTGGTAGAAGCTTAATATTTGTTCCAGTGGGGAACTGGACAAGCAGGATTGATAGGGCGGGAGTCTACTATAGGTGCATAAGTACGGATGGAAGTTATTGAAAATGTAAAACAGAGGGCATGACGAAGCATTAGTATCCTTAAATTTGATGACCAGTCATTATTGACTGTGCAAAGCGTGCACCGGAAAATTCCTGCTATGTTTCGTTAAGCCATCAAAGGCACGTATTTCACGGCTATACATCACAATGAAAGGTATGGACGTTATGAAGTGGAAGTCAGAGGAAGAATGTATTATATGGTTCTGCATTATCTAAATATCGAGGTAGAAGGCTAGCCAGATGCTGAATGAATCTGTATTCTGTTAGTGCCGATACATAAACAGAGAAAGCAAGTAAACATTGCATATGATCAAAGATCAGAAGTCCATTTAAATTCATTGAGACCGAAGCCTCTAACATAAGAGGTACCAGAAATAGTAAAAAAGTAATGTGTCATCAGGTCGAGATTAAGAAGGCAGTGAAAAAGCAGAGACATTGACTTACCATATGGTTAACAGCACTTGCGCAAAGCGAGACTCAGGAAGCTCTGCTTTGCTTTGCTGTACTTTACAAGTTGATTATATCTGGAAGAAAAGTTGAACCGCGCCAGCAAGGAAAAGTGAAGAACGCGAGCTTGTCGCCGAGCTTGGACCAATCACGTGATGGCGCAAAAACTTGATCGGTGGATCACTCCAGCCAATCAAACTGCACGACTCTGCCCTAACTAAGCGGCGTTTCTTCCCACAACCACGACACTAAAGACACAGAAAACTTTCCACCTCGACAACTCCAACCGATCCTCATCCGCAGCATCACGACCGCCGGCAATTCGACAAGATGGGTAGACTTCACAGCAACGGAAAGGGCATTTCTGCCTCCGCCCTCCCTTACTCTCGCCACGCTCCCGCCTGGTTGAAGACCACCCCCGAGCAGGTTGTCGAGCAGATCTCCAAGCTCGCTCGTAAGGGTGCCACTCCTTCTCAGATCGGTGTCATCCTCCGTGACTCCCACGGTATTGCCCAGGTCAAGCTTGTCACTGGTAAGAACGACTGCTCGCATGCAAAAAATGGGAAGTGTCAAGACGGCTAACACAACTTTCAGGTAACCGAATTCTGCGAATCCTCAAGTCCAGCGGTACGATTCCCTAAACGAACAACGGATGTGGTGGTCGACGAAACACATCTACAACGGAGAAACACCATCTCCTTAATGCCTCTGTGCGGTTGAGACTGACAGAGTGATTTTAACAGGCCTCGCCCCCGAGCTCCCCGAGGATCTGTACATGCTTATCAAGAAGGTACGCCAGTCATGCCAAAAATTCTCAAATCGTCAAAATTCCCGCTAACCGATCAAAAGGCCGTTGCCGTCCGAAAGCACCTTGAGCGTAACCGCAAGGACAAGGACTCCAAGTTCCGCCTCATTCTCATCGAGTCCCGAATCCACCGGCAAGTTTCCTAGCCTTTCCTTTTCGACCCAATGAGCTAACATAAACTAGATTGGCTCGTTACTACAAGACCGTCGGCGTTCTCCCTCCCACCTGGAAGTACGAGTCCGCCACTGCCAGCACCATTGTCGCTTAAGTGGACATAAGATAATTGCTGGTCGGTCTGGATGAAAGTGACGGTTCCCGGGTCACGGAGTTAGGGGACAAATTATGGAAAAAGTTGCATTTAGAGCCATGATGCTTGTGCTCACCCTTTCTGGGAGGATCAACAGCGAAGTCAACTGCTCAAATAGAAAGCTCTTCGACCGCTGAAAGCGAGTGTGTGCAATGGAGTACACTCAACCCAGTGACGACAAAATTATTGAACCTGAACGCCATCTATGCCTATCGCTACCAATTGCCTACAACGTGGAAAAGTGATGTGATGTGAGATATTGAAATTTAGCCAGTCCCTTCCAACTCCTTTGATTTTTGAATGAGGTACTCTCCCAGTACTCGAAGAGGGTCGCTCGGTCTGTTGTATTATTAGCAATCGATATTGAAGCTTCCGTCAGGCAATCTTTACTTGTCTTTCGCCAACTGCTTCATGCCTTCCAGCAATGCTCCAGTGACCTTGGAGTTTAGGTATCGTCGTGTTGAATCGCCATGTGGGGGAGCTTCGGCCGGTATGTTGAGACCAGTATCTGGGTGTGCAGAAGCCGCTCTTGACCCCTGAGCTGGAGTTCCTGTTCGTGGTGGTGCCGGGCTAGGCGCATAAGCTGCTGGAGCAGGAGACGACTGTAGCATGTCAGTAAGTAAGTCATTTTATACGTTGGTCGAGAACGAGAGCCAGTGGCGAGGCGAGCATGCACCTGAGTGGACGAAGCAATCTCCAGCACATCCCGTAAACAATCGTTCGAAATAGTAGCAGGAAGAAGGGGGAGGAACCACATACTGCAGGCTGATCAACAGGCGCATCAGACATCACAACATCCTTTTGTAGAGCTTCAGTTAAGAGTCCATTAGTAGCAGAATCTACCGGAGCTGTAATTTGCGGTGTCTCCGCAGTCGCGTCAGCTTTAGGGGTTTCTTCTGCCATTTTTGATACAAGAAAATTATGGAAAGGATCGTAATTGGGACTGTTGAAGGATTGAGAAGCTACTACATCGAGGGGAACGGAATGATTCTCCAATCGCACTTGCTTGCTTCGCGCCGGTTGATTATCGGATCAAGTTGGACCCGAAAGAGGTTCGCGAGGTCATGTGCTTTCGTGACCACCAAGCGTGTCTGCCTTTATCTAGTAATCGCGTCTTCATCCTGGACTTCAATACGTCAACGGTTCTCTTACAGAGTCAGTGTGCATCTTTTTGGTTGGCTTGACATGGCTAAAGTCAGACGATGGATGCATTTGTGACGAGGCTTCCAAAGCCCCAAAGCCATCTCCGCAATCAAGTTCGACCCGACTCACCAGATAAGGAGAGGCCTTCCAAGCGAGCCAAACGACAGGGATCTCCAGATTCCGACAGCGATCGTTCCCACGATACCCGTGACTCTCAGAACAAATCAACTCTGAGAAAAAGGGCCAAAGATGCTGGATCTGCTGAACCAGTCGAAGGCGATCCCCAATATGGGGTGAAATCTCGACCTACTGACATTGAGAGTGCATTACCTCCAGCTGCTGAAGGCGAAGAGGCAATTGAGGCGTATGAGGTGATGAAGTCATCACAGGCCACAGCTGAAGAAGATGATGACGCAACAGAACAACCTCAACCTCGTTGGGTCAGAGGACAAAGCTCCATATACGTGGACGCCTTCAATCTCGCACTTGATACAGTTTTAGAAGATGAATCGCATTTGTTTGATGACAAGGAAAGTGAGGTCTTCAAGCAGTGGAGAGAGTTGAACTACGAAGCTCAGTATCTGTAGGTCATCACCAAACACCACAGAAGTAATTCGGTTACTCATACGTCCCAGATATGTCCGGTTATTTCTAAGAAAAACAGCAACATGGCATCGTCATAGCCGTCTTGGTTATCATAGCGATATTTCAGACCTCGAAGCAGCTATAGCTACCCTGCAGTTATCTCGTACACTGCCACACGACAGCACTCCCTCGACACAGAATCATGTCCAAGGCATCGAGTTTGAGGAATCCGGCTTGGGAGAGATGTTCACTTTCGCAGATTCATCAGAAGATCACATCAAGTCGGTAGAAGAGGCTGCCTCACAGCTCAGTCTCGACGAGCTCAAGGATCTGGCAAAGGAAGCCAAAACTCAAGGGCGTAATAAAGCAGAACTTATTCACTCACTTGTGCGGATGAGCAAGCAACAAACCGGACTGATGTCAGTTGGCCTTAGCAGACATAACAGTCGTGATTCAGCCTACGAGGACCAAGAAAACAGAGATGTGAAAGCCAAAGTTAGAGCGAAGCTCCGGAGGGAAGACTCAAATCGGGAACAGCATTTTCTGACCAAAATTCTTACTTTGATCGGGCCTTGCATTCGGCTATCACCATCAGTCTTCAAGCTGTTCGAGCGTGTGCATCTAGTGTTTTACAGATCGACTGAGTGGACAGAAAAATCACTCACCACGATCATCCTGGCCAAAATTGCTAGACGTCATTTTCCCGAGTACATTGTTTGCCGAACCTCGACAATATTTGCATCGCGCTTACACTTGTTGGAGTATGAGGCCGCCATCCGCATGGAAGCGGAAGTCGACGCATGGGAGTTCAATAGTCCACCTGGAGAGAAGGGCCTCAAAATGATGGTCGACATATTTGACAGAGTCTATCCTCGATGGAAGGTGTCACTCGAAGAAGAGCAACACAAAGAGCATACGGTATATGAAGCAGGTGAAGGTGCCTATTTACGACGATTCACCCCTGGCCATTCCTACACAAGAATCGTTCATAAAGCGGCCCCAATATTCGGAAAACTTAAAGAACATCTGCGAGAATATGAGCTACTCACCGAACTTCTTGATCAGCGGCTGTTCCATCCTGCGAGGCGAGGCAGTTGGTACCAACGTAAAGCTCTGCTGGAAGAGCATTATATGCCTGCCTTGGATCCAAATCCCAAATACACAAACATTGAGCAGCAGAAAAAGCATTGGAAGAGGATTGCAGTTGATACTTGCGAGGCTGGGCTACAGGATCCAGACTGTCACCTGATATTTCACTATGATCTACAGAAACGTTTGGTCAAGCTGGAACAGAAACTGCGTATACCACGTCGCTTACAACACGACTTTGGCCATGTTGGTCTTCAAAAACCCATTGAGCATACGATTGAGGGGATACAGATCAAGAAGGATGCTGTCGTTAAGCCCGGTCGCCAAGCGTCAACGAAAACGATATGGTTTGACGAACTAGACTCAAAGGACGAGTGCAGTGTCGAAGCGATGTGCCTCAGCCAGTATCGATCAGAAGGATGGAAAGGATATCACGCTGAGGGTGGAATAATCCGCACTCTGTTTGCGTACCTCTTCTACGATATCCTTTTCATCTACATCCCAAATGTGTTCCAAACTGCTTACCAAACATGTCCACTTGATCTACACACCGATGCTTTCTACCCCTCCAGGGCATCCGAAATTAACCACAGGCTCGTTGAGATTGCCAATGGGGAGGCGCCACGGTTGATTCGCGAAGTCTGGGATAGAGAGTATGAGAAGAGGACAAGCGTGGTAGGCCTAAATTGGGATTTTGAGGTTGATGATCTTGTGGAGCTTGTCGAATGCTTTGAGGGCAGTGCTCTTGCGGCAGTATGTAAGGTAATGGCTCAGGAGTACAGACAACGAGGCGGAGGCATCCCAGATCTGGTCTTGTGGCGTACTAAAGAAGCATCAGAGGATCAACCCAAGGCACCCGGGCAAGCGAAGGGAGAGGTTATGTTCTCGGAGGTCAAGAGTGCAAACGACCGATTGAGCGATACTCAACGGCTCTGGATCCATGTGCTCACAGGCGCAGGGGTCAGTGTTGCGCTTTGCAAGGCTGTAGCTAAAGAAGTGAGAGAATTAGGTTGAGTCCATGTCCATGACTTTGCATACAGGCTCAAAGGATCGTTGGCGATAATGAATCACGTCACACAAGACAAGACAAGACCAGACACACCCACAGGGTACCGAGGTTTTCCTCTAGCTGAGAGACGGGAGTTCCGAACTGCCCTGCAATTTCATCTTGCGTCTCTAGCTTGGCTAAGCCGCACAGCCACAGCCACAGCCATCATCTTGTTCTGGAAGGCCTATATCAGGATACGAGCAGGGACGAATCGCAACCTATGCTGAAACAGATACGTTTTGATGTTTGAGCCAAATATAGCAATCGCCAAAGTAATTTAGAAACACGGCCAAGGGGCCTTGTTCCACCCAGCAGCCTGGTCACAACGGTCTCAAGCTTGTTTCTAATCTCAGACTCAGGGCTGAGGATCACTCTTTCGTTTCAGATAGGCGGGAGGCGTTGACTCGAGTATGGTAGCCAATGGTAGGGGAGCACTGGGGACGGTGTGATGCGCAAGCTAAGCAGAGTTGTCACATCACCACATGCGCATCTCATCACTGGCGCTCTGGGCGGGTTGGACGACTCACTGGGCTATGTGGGCTATAGCTCAAGGGTATGTAGCCTCTCATAAGCATATCCTGCCGTTTGCCGGGCACGATGCCACGAGGAACAAAACTTCAAGGAAGCAGAAGAGTACGCGGGGTAGCTCGGACGCTTTTCACCAGTCGGACTTGTGCCATGGGTAATGGGTGATAGTGTCCTAGAGCCTTGATCACCTGGATGACGAAAATTGATGGATTTCGGCGGATTGGGCGCAAAGAGCCCAAGCTTATTAGGTCGTGGACAAGGTCACAAGTTTGGTCCATCTATCGTGTGTACAGTACTGAGGAAACTCAAGTCTGTGGACCTGGTCATGATTGGGAACACGCACTGGTGCTAGTGCTCTGTATCTTGCAGTAGCTAGGTAGCATGCGCAAAACAATCGACAAGAGTAGAAACGAGAGCGAGAGGGGGCGGGATGCAGATTGCAGTGCAGATACACCTGAAAAGCAACAAGATACAATATGACACGGCACAACACTACGTACTCCGTATAGTGCAGGCACTTTCACCATGTTGCCATGTCCTTCACCTCGACTCAAATAATCCCAATCCTCACAAATGCAAATGGAAATGGATATGGAAATCGTCGACCCACAGCCCTGGGCGCTTAGCACGCGTCCAATCATACCAAGCCGCCCTCCATGGTTGGTGATGGGCTTGTCCACTCCGGCCAATGACACACCCGACTCCCCATGGCTCGGCGCTTACAAGCCCAGTTTATGGGACTTCCTTGTTCCGCTTGGACCAGGATCCTGGGTTCCCCCCGTACAACAGAGCCCGCCGCTTTTAAGTCTAAGTCTTTCTAGTGGTCCAGGGGTGACGGGGCTTTGGGGACGGGCCCCAGGGGGGTGTGCCGGCAGTGTGGGAGACAAGACCACCATGATTATGGCGGGATGCTTCTGAGTCCAGAGGATTCTTTGCTGTGATTGAAGTGCAGTAATTGAGTCGCCAGGCTCCGTAGGCACAGCAGTGGGGAGGACAGGAGCTTTCAATGCATTTTCCTGCCTGGCAACATGTCTCTCTGTGTGTCTCTGCATACATACGTCCCCATTCCTGCGGCCCAAAAGTCGGCCTGGTGGAGTTTGCAATTCACGTCTTCCATCTCATCACAAGCACGAACCTAGAAAAAGAACCAAACCAAAGAATGCATTACCCCTTGGTCTCTCTTCCGTGTTCGTCACCCATCATTTAGCAACCCCAATGTATATCCCTCCAAGTGACCTTGCGAAGATGATCTCTTAGCTTTGCCTAGCATCCCCATGTAAGCCAGCCTCTAGTCTACCAGGAACAAGGGTGTATCCCATGGCTTGGAAATAAAAGCCAGAATAAGACAGAACGAGCGGGGTCTTGGAGGGGAGCTTCAAGCTGCCGCCCTGCGGAACGGCCATCTCTGCGACCCAGATACACATCGAGGATATACCCGTCGCCCGGCCTATTCAGGCGGCCATGACAGATTTATTATAAACAAATAAACAATAATTGCTGCACCAAACAAAGCAAACAAAACATGTGTAAATAGTCATCTGAGCAACAAGTCGTATCACCAGGCCTGCGATCATGGGTCAGTCATATGATCGACCGCGGAGTTCGGGTGCACTAATCCGTCGGTTTTTATCAACATAGCACAAATGAGAAGATGCAATGAAATTTGGTGTTAAAACAGCCCATAGCTTTGTGAATTTGTTATGAATAACCGCTTTACCACAAGCTGATTGTACAGGGTCATCACCACTCGTAGTGTTCTTTCAATTCTCCCTCCACTCCGAAACTCTCTGTTGGAGAATATCTTTCAGAAGAACTCTCGCCTCGGCCCCCTCCGTACTCAAACCTCTCCACATATCTTGGTATCGTACTTCTTGGTCTATGCTGCGCCCCCAGGGAATAGCACATCCAAGCTGTTAATAAAATTATAAAACGCCGTCGAACTCCTCCAGCCGTACCTCCCAAGCAGCCTGCTATTTCTGATTGAACTCCTCCCAAGGCGTATCAAATAAGTGTTCGTTAGAGAATGACTGAAGGATAAACAGGCGGCAGTTTTCGCCGCCAGGTGTCGAAGGCCTGCTCCAGATCTCGCCTTGTGTTCTGCGTCCTCGTCGCTCTCGGTAGATTCTTGATTGCAATGCATGTCTAAACAAAAGGAAAGTCGTAATGTGTGCGAAGGATCGTTAGATGTCGGCATTGCGTTGAATGGATGAGAAATTTGCGTATTAACATAACGCGTGGAAGCATATCGCTGTGAACCGGACAGTTTTATTCAACCTTGCGTCTTTTGCCTTTGGGTGCAGGTGCCATTCTGGGCGTGTATGTGACGGTTCTCGTCACTACCTCTCTGATGTGCCGCACACTTGTTCGTGAGGACTTCTGCTTCTTCTCCAATAAGCGAGCCTTGAGGGCAGCATCCCAGTCAAAAACGGAATGGACTGGTCTCGCACTGAAAGGTGATCGAACAGTACTGGCACTCATTGGCGAGTCCATGTTGGAAACACTGGGACTCGGAGGCACTTTGAGACTTGGGAAACAGGCAGGGCCTGTGAGAGGAGCAGACATGGGCGCCGAGCAGGGAAAGGGACTCGGGGGCATCATGGGGGCTGTTGCTGGAGGAGTTGGACGGGCTGAAACTTTGGAAGTAATGCTTGAAGCTGAAGATGGGGGTGTGCCTTCACGCTTGCAGGAGGCGTCGGTTTCCTCGCTGGCGACTGTGTCTGGGAGTGAATCCGGAGTGGTCAAACCAGAGCTTGTGGCCGGAGAGTTGAGGGCCATGGCCTTGGTGAGGAAGTCGGTATAGGCCATGGGCGGGCTGATGGGCGTCTTGAGGAAGTCTGGGTCAGGCTTAAAAGTGAACGAAACAGCCGAGATTGGAGTCGCTGAGGTGATCTCGGAGGGAAAGGTTGCGGTGACGGGAGTGGTAAGCTTCCCCAACTTGGGCTTGGTGGTAGGCATGGTGATGGTTAGATTAACCGTGGATATCGAGGTCAACACTGATTGTGGGCGAGTTGAGAAGTCTGGGTCAAGTTGATTATATGAACCAACAGCCAATCCCAAGTACTGGGATTTAGGAGTGCAGGCAGATAGAAGCAGCGAATGGACAAACTGACTGACTGACTGGAGAAAAAGCGAAGGTCAAAAGGTAGAACAAAGGCAGCACCAGACGATTATAAGGAAAGGACTGTGTCAAGTGTTTGGCGCCGGAGGATGAAAATGGAAGAGGTGGGCGCTTGAAGAATAGAAGGGGTGTGAAGCAGTTGGAACAAGGTGGAGCTATGACGGACAGGGAGAGAAGGGGTAGGGGTGTGCAATAAGAGATACCCCCAGGCAGCTAAATATGTGGATATACCGCACGGGATACCACCAGATAGAGGCCGGGCGCGTGTGTACGCGGAGGAACAACAAAAGAGCAGGACACTACCTACGATAGAGCAACGACAGCGTGACTGTGCAACACAAAAACAACAGGCGCGTGCTTACATTCAACGACAGGGTAGCGAAGGCGGTACCTGCACGAGAAATAACGTGAAGAGTCGGGGAGGGGCGTGTGGCGGTAATTCATATTGCTCTGTCCTGTACGGATATTGTGATATTCTGCTCTGGCTAAGTCCTCAGTAATTTGTATTGAGCTGCGTTATTTCTAGCCTGTCTCAGTGCCTGTGCGGTCTGCAAGCGTGCAATGCGAAGATGTGACTGCACTGTTGTCTTAGTGGGCAACGATAGATGCAGTATGCTTGACAATGTCACTCCATCTCTTCCAGTCTCTTGACTGCCTGGCAGCCGCCAATCAAAGGTTAGGTGGATAGCGCACTATGTCTGTGACAAAAAGAAATCGGATTGGCTGTGCCAGGCTTTTGGTTACGACTGTACTCTTTACCGCTCTCGAGTTGATGGTGTCCTGGCAGAACAACCGCGAGCCAACGTTTAGATCAATATCGTGACAGAGATATTGTGAACAAACATCTCTAGCAATTCAGAAAACAGGTGTTAGAGAGGAGTTGTTGGTCGGCGGCTCAACAAGTCAGGCTTGGTGGCTGGTGGGCTGTACCTACTCCATAGGTAGGTAGAGAGGCGCTGTGATGGGTATAAGTTGTTATAGCCCAAAGGTTGATTGGGATTGGCTGGTTCTGGCGGTGATAGTCGCGTCAAAAGCAGCGGCAACAGCCTACGCCTACTCGAGAATAGGAAACAAGTAACTAGCAGGGGGGCGGGATGCCTGTTGATTCGACGGGACAGGGGTCAGGTAAGTGCCCTGAGAATTTAGTCTCTTGCTTTTTTTATTCTCGAATAGCCCCTAGTCACCTGTCATCCTTGCTGCAATGTCCTTGTGCGGGAGCTGTCTGGTCACTGAAGCCGTTGCTGGCGCCGCGGATGGCTTCCCTGGCCCAGATGGTCGGTGAGGAATGTGATTCGACCAAAGAAACCGAAGCTGAGGGGATGGTCGGCTTTTCCCACGCTCTCTTTAGTGGTTTCACTGATCTTGCTCACGGCGAGTTAAAGTACCGAGCGAATAGGATCTCAGCCATGGTGTTTTCCACGATTCTGACAGCGATGAGGTGAGTTCGGTGCTGGCGAGTGACGGGGTGATGCTTTGCAGCTGAAGCCTTTGTTTGCAGTTTTTACGAGGATGGTGCTGGTTTTCCTTTGTTCTTGTGGGTGGTCATTTTGAAGACGTAACTGATGAGAGAAGAGGGGTTTGGAGAATTGCAGTTCAATGATGAGATGGCAACTCGTTATTGGTTCCAGTCGCAACTGCCTTCATCCATGATCTCGATCAAAACATGGCAGCCCAAAGCTGGTAGCAGCTTCCAACACGGCTGCAATTGGGTAATTTAGCAACAGTGAAGCATTCCCCGGCGAATCAAAATTGTAGATAGTTGACCGGTCCCAATGAGAAGAGACCTCCATAACTACCAACTACCTTAACCTTGCCTTATCTACCTTAGGTACCTAGAGAGTGTCAAAAGACTTGACTGTTCAGGCTGAGAGGTAGAAAAGACCAGGTAGAGTACTACCATAATTTCACCCAAACTTACTTATGTACTTTTATCATCTAGTCTAAAGCAGTCAACTCTTATGGCACTATGAGATCTACCTACTAAGGTACTTAATTGAGATGCGAATTATCCGTTACGCTGCAGTACATAGGCAATCATTGGTCTAGCGGGAAGGCTCACACACGGCCACTAAGGCGGACACGATACTTTACAATAGAGGCGCGCGCAAATGGGCATATACACATCTACGGGTTCTGCGAGTCAACTGGGAAATCTAAGCGTTTACGAAAACAAATACGGAGTTGGCTTCAGTATGTCGGCCTGGTCTGGCGACACGTGAGACAGTAACAATGAGGTGGCCCAAGGCAACTGTTGGAAGAAGCGCGCGTCAATGCGAGGCATACTTGCTGCAGCTACTCCAGATGAGTTACTTGTCCAACGGTCGTTAGACTGTTTAGTATTCTTGTGAACACTCTACGTGGCAAGATCATTATTGGCTCCTGAACCATCTCGTGAGTAGCCGCCATAGGTCTTCCATAGCCGGGCGACTTTGGCACAGAGCCATTGTGAATCGACTTCAGATTTCAGCAGTGGCCACGACTCCAGAAATAGTATCGTACATTTGGAGAATGGCCCATGCCTCATTTGCGCTGCGGTTCGTTAAACACACTGGACGCAAAACCAACCAGTGGTGCTGGTGGGTCGTGAGGATTCTGGTGCATTTATCGCCAGCTTCTGTTGCGCACTCGACGACGGCCTAGGTGCATAAGGATGATCACGTAATGTTTTCATGTAGGTATGTCTAGCTGAAATACGATAAACGAGTTGTGAGGTAACACCTAACCAAATTAATTCAATTATTGCCTTTGAAAGCTGAAAGACTTCTGGTATTTGTGTTTTTGTTTCTCTTCCTTTTTTGCACATGCTTTCGTTTTCAATTGTACCATTCATGAGTAGATGAGTAGATCCATGTTGAATACCGCACTGGTCGTCACGAGAACATACACATAACATTATCCCGATTCCGATACACAATCAGTCACCGGATGACTGAATACGAGCCGCGTCTACCTCGGAGAATCGACTCATCAAGTACGACAGAAAAGTCAGGGGTTTGGTATAGGGTAGGTAATGCTTATCAAGCATCTACTCTTACTAAAGAATGTGCTTCAAACACCTTGATCTCGCTGTTCATCCGAGATTCCTGATACACGTTGATTTAAAACGAAAGGACGGCGCATGCATAAAATACACAAATGCCTTTGTTGGATCAGCTGAAAGTAGTTTCATTGAAAATGAAGTTTTGGCAACGTCTGTCCGGATAGAGAGGCTATATAACCGTATCTCGATTGTAGATTCTGAGAAGCTTTAGTACTTCAATTTGCAAACGCGAGGCTATTGAAAAAACAAAGTAAGGAATAGAAAAGTCAATGTACTGCAAACAAACTGAAAGTCAAGTACTTCATCAGACCTCCTGGGTCATTCCAGGTTGTATATAACATATATCACATGGTGAAGTCCAGGTCTGACATCATGTTAATGTATCGCACTTTTTATATTCACCATCTCAGACTGTATGCTCACAGACAATGTGTAACTACCTGCGCTCGGAACTGATATTGCCTTTAAAGTAGAAATAGACTATAGGTACTGTCTACCTGGATTGCGTTGCTCACGCTATGGGATAACGAATGTGCGGCTAGAGCCACCGTTGAAAGCCACAACTATGCGTTCCGGCCAAAAACACAATATAAATGAAACAGTATTTACTAAGCTAAATGATCCATGAAACAGAGCTGCACACGAATGAATCATTAATCATTGAAAAAAACATTCTGAGCGCCACATGAATAGCATCACGAAATGCAGTGACCCACCCGGAAAACCACACCTTTCCCTGTTTGTCCTTCTTTTTCCTCTGCGCTGCAATTTGTCAAATCTGCCCGTGCCTGCCTGACGAAAAGTCACCTCAGCAGGCTCAGCTGTTCCCTACCCACATATTCCGAGTGTTGCTGCCTTCTACGGATGAGTTGCTCGACACTGCGTCGCGCTTTCCGATCCAGCTCCCCCACTGTACCGTCCCGCCTTCCCGCGCTTGGTTCATGGTCGGACAGCCCGGTTAACGTGAACTAAGGTACCTAGGACGAGGTAGAAACCTAGTATCGAGTTGAAAGGTGACTATTTGATCTTGTCATCTAATGAACAACCAGCATACCGTGTAGAACTTCAGTACACAAAAGCAGACGCTACCCAGGTATTTGATTCAAAATACTCGGTTCTATCTACCCCCTTTCAAACCCACTTTTGACTTTACCACCACTACCTGGAGTACACGCAGGTCTGTCCCGTCGTTCTAGTCCTCCTAAACTACCTATACCAGGCGGGCTTCTGCCTATTCCCGATTTAACGGCCCCGGCTCCGTCATAGGCACCCCTCTTGGCCTCATTTGACTCTGACTCGACCCTCCGTCACAACTCACAGCCTGCCTAGGTACCAACCGTACCTTACTTTCATTCTATAGGTGGTACTATCCGTGCTACTTATACCACCGCAGTACATAAGACTACCTAGGTCAGGCAGCTTTAGTCACCCGCCATCAAACGCCAACGCCACCTTTGAAATCTGCTCCTCATCCTCAGACATCATTCCATCCTTGGTTTTCCCAAGACCTCCCTTCAACCGCCACGATTCCCCCCACCACGAGGAAGCGGAAGGCTGCTGAGGCGACGATCACCTCTGCCAACAGAGACGAAGTACCCAACAAGAGAGTCATCGCCTCAGCTGCCATTACATACAAACACGCCTTGCCCCCGACGCCAGTCACCACAGCGAGCAACCCCATGGATTCCGAGGAAGAATACATGTCGGCTCTCTCGAGCGACGACGAGATGATGCAAGATGATAGCGGCGACGAGGTATCAGCAGGTGATGGTATGTCTACAACCCCTTCAAACCGCCTCTCATAACTATATCATGACGGTTACTAATGACGTTGGTATCGCAGATTTTGATGATGAAGATTTTGACGAGCCCGATCCCGATTTTGGCCTAGCCAAGGACGTCGAGAAGAAGAAGAAAGCGGCACACGTGGTATCATATAAGGTATACGAACCAAGCGACATTCAACGTCAACAAGACGATATGATTGCAGAAGTCAATATGATCTTGGACATGCAGAAGCAAGATGCTGCCATCCTGCTTCGCCATTTCCGATGGAACAAGGAACGCTTGCTAGAAGATTACATGGATAGACCAGAAAAGGTCTTGGAGGCTGCTGGAATGGGCAGTAACACTGTTAGCTCTCCTAAGCTCGAAGTCATTCCTGGGTTCACGTGTGACATCTGCTGTGAGGACGAAGAGGGCCTCGAGTCATTTGCCATGAAATGTGGTCATCGATATTGCGTGAACTGCTACCGGCACTACCTAACGCAAAAGATCCGTGAAGAGGGCGAGGCTGCCAGGATCCAGTGCCCGTCCGACGGATGTGGCCGGATTCTCGACTCTGCGTCACTCGATGTTCTCGTTACTCCAGCGCTTGCGGATCGATACCAGGAACTTCTCAATAGAACATACGTCGAGGACAAGGACAACTTTAAGTGGTGTCCTGCTCCTGACTGCCCCAACGCCCTCGAGTGTGGTGTAAAGAAGAAGGACTTGGGTAAGATCGTGCCTACTGTCGAGTGCCGGTGTGGTTATAGATTCTGTTTTGGCTGTCCAAACCCAGATCATCAGCCAGCCCCCTGCGAGTTGGTCAAGAAGTGGTTGAAGAAGTGTGCCGACGACTCGGAGACCGCCAACTGGATCTCGGCCAACACCAAAGAGTGTCCGAAGTGTAACTCAACCATCGAAAAGAACGGAGGCTGCAATCATATGACTTGTCGAAAGTGCAAGTATGAGTTCTGCTGGATGTGCATGGGGCTTTGGTCAGAGCATGGCACCAGCTGGTACAACTGCAACAGATACGAAGAAAAGAGCGGCTCTGAGGCTCGGGATGCTCAGGCCAAATCGCGAACGTCTTTGGAACGTTATCTACACTACTATAACCGATACGCCAACCACGAGCAATCGGCCAAACTGGACAAGGATATTGCGCAAAAGACTGAGAAGAAGATGGTCCAACTCCAGACTGCTTCAGGCATGTCTTGGATTGAGGTTCAATATCTCAACTCAGCGTCCCAGGCTCTCCAAACGTGCCGACAGACACTGAAGTGGACATATGCCTTTGCTTTCTATCTTGCCAGGAACAACCTGACAGAGATCTTTGAAGATAACCAGAAGGATCTTGAAATGGCAGTGGAGAATCTGTCAGAGATGTTTGAGAAGCCGATTACAGAGTTGTCTGACCCTAAACTGAAGGTTGATATTATGGACAAAACCTCGTACTGCAACAAACGTCGCGTCATTCTGCTGGAAGACACAGCCGAGAATTTAGCAAATGGTACTGTGACCCCATAGCCCCCAATCACACGCCTTGAGGGTGTTGTTGCTTTTCATGCGATTTACTAACCTTCAGCTTATAGGCGAATGGAAATTTAACGCCGACCTTTTAGCGGCCACTACTTCTGCGCCAGTCAACCGTCGCTAGGATCTAGGTCGTTGTGCGAGGCGATGTAAGGGCTTTCTCATCGATCTCACAAGGACCGCATTGGCTATTTTCACGTGGAGAGTCACGGATTGACTGCGAGCCACTCAAGCTGGTGGCATATTACCGGGGTGTGAGGGATACCCAGATCTTGCACGACCACCGAACCCGGACAAATATAGTACACAACAACTTCACACGGCAAAGCTACGCAGGGGACTAGGATTTGTTCAATGCATGGCAGCCGTCGCCCTATCCCATGACTTTGGCGACTTTGAGCCTCCTGCTCTCGCTCCCACACCACTTGTTTTTACTTATCATTTCCTATTTCCTCCTATTGCCAGTCATCATGATCTCCTACCACCTGGAGGATAGACGAGGCAGAGGATCTTGGCTTTTGCCCATTTTGGGAGGCGTTGGCGCGGACAAGGGATGGGCTTTTTTTCGGTTGTGATGCTGGAGCTGGAAGATCTCGATTTATAGACTTGTCACGGCATGTTGTTTCTTCTGGTTGACGATAAGGATCATGAAATTCAATAAGCAGGGACGTAAATGAGGACAACAGTCATATAAGGTTCTTTTTTTTTTTAGATGTCCAAGAATGATTCATATAGTATACTATTGCATGTCGCATTGGATGAAATCCGAGTTTTGGATAAGGTGCCTCTACTCAGCACGGTGATGGTGATAGCCTATGTTGAGTGCAAATCCTTGCAAGATTACTCAAGTCGAAATTGGATATTGTAGAAGCTGGGAGGTAAAGTCGCATTGCCAAAAACGCCTATCTAGTATTTTACCTAACCCTTACCAGAGGAATATTCCATTATTCAATACAGTAATTCATGAGACTCCAATTCCGTCCATCCACCACAGTTTGCTCGTATAATTCAACAAGCAATGCCAAGCTACAACATCAAAGAAAGGATCAATGCAAGAAAACGCCTCGTAAATGCTATGCTCATTATGGTCAATCTCGACTCGGACAGCTAGGCAGCTATTTGGATAGGCAGAGGTTGAATCGAATAGAAGTAAATTTTAGGCAAATGCGAAGCGCGAGAGGTTTAGTTTCCTTGGTGGAAGGTCGATTTCGTCCCCATCCTCATCTTCCTCGTCACTAGCGGGAATAATTTGATCTTCGCTGCCGCATTGGTTGAGTTGTGCAACTTCGTCCAAATTGACCTTGGGTAGTGGCACAAATGCTGGGTTGACAGGTACGCCGGAGAGGAACTGCCTATCGATACTATCGCGTGGTTTGGGCAGCTTGGGTGACATGGGAGCCTTCATGGCACGAGCACCAAGACGTTGCAGAGGTGTCATGCGAGAGGCCGCGGTTGATGGTGCCGTCGACGGAGTGGATGCTGCGCTGAAGACAGAAGAGCGTTGTGATGTAGTTGAAGCAGGTGTCTCAGTAGACTTCGAATAAGAGAATTTGCGAATATCTGGTCGAGCGGGAGTGGAGGATGGTAGTGACAGAGACGTAGCCGACGAAGGTGGAGGCATAGACTCATCCAGGGATGACACCGGGGTCTCATCATCCTTCACAAACGAGGCTTGGCTCTCACTGTCTGCAGTCGTCGAAGTCTCTTGACTCTCCTTCTCATCGAATACCGAAACACTCCTCTTGGTCTTATCGGCAGGCTTCCAACCATCGAAGTCAGGTAGAGCCATGAGTGCCTCGTCAAGTGAATCGTCTGACAGGAGGTAAGCATCACTCTTGGCCCGTCGGGGACTCCTCCGCAGTTTAGGTGCTGGAAAGAATCTACTCTTTTGCGGCAGGGCTTCATCAAGTCCCGTCTCAGTCGTATCACACAAGCGCGCCTTTTTGGGTGGCCGATTCGCTGGATCGGTAGAGGGGTTGGCGGAAGGGCTGGGTTCAGTACCCACAAACAAGGTGTGCCTCGTTGCAATGGAACTCTCAACGAAACCATTGAGTAAGTTAGTGATGGGCTCCGTGCGGCGACGGTGGAGCTTTGGAGATGTGCGGGTGCGGTTAACTTCTGGTCTTCGCGAGTGACTCATACCGGGTTGAGTTGTTTCACCCAAATAAGGTCTTGGGAGCGGGAATACACGAGGTACCAGTCCTCCTCCAGTAATCTGAGAAACTCTCTGAGGATCGACCTCGAAACAGTTGGGATCCATCTCGCCCATGGGTATCCGGTTGTGTCCCTTGAAATAAGAGTCGATAGGTTTCATGGTGGGTGGGGGCTGATCAACCGCACCAGTCGCCAGCTGCGAATGCCTTCTCTTGGACGGCGTTGTGGAAGTGACAATTGATGTCTTGGTGATGGGGTTCATGTCGCCTCTGGCGATGGCTCGCGCCATTTCAGGCTCTACGAAGGCTCCGATAAAGGGCATCTCTTCCGCAGTGCGTGTTCCGTCGAGATCAGTCAAGTGAACCAACTGACGCTTAGTAGGGCAAAACACCCACTGGTGCAGAAAGGTCAATTCAGCCTGGTAAAACTGCGTCAAGTAGTTTTCAGATACTCGCTTGCCTTGAAACTGGACCATGCGCACTACCCGCTCCGGTACCTTGGTCTTGCGAAGCATGCGATATGCCGTTTTCAACCCGACGCCTGGAAGCCCGTCCAAGTAGTCGCATCCGCTGAAGATAGCCATCCGTCGAAATTCGGTATCGGACCAGCCAGTCAAAGAGACCTCTCGACAGGCACAAAAGTCCTTGCGATTGATTTCGAAACAGTTGCCATACTGGTCGAGTTTAGTCAGGAGCTTCTTGGCGCCGAAAACAAGAAGATCCGAGTCGTCGGAGATGATGCCGTTAATAAGGCCCTGTCGCTCGAGGTAGACGAGTTGTGCATCGGCTTCGTAGGGGGCGACAACGTAAGGAATATCGAGTTTTTTGAGCAATTGAATGAGGGCGGATGCCATCTCGGGGGTGATGTCGATACACTTTTGGAACTCTTGGGTGGCCTGAGCAGGCTTCCCGGCACGTAGCAGTTCCATCGCAGCCTTTTTCTTTTCATCTCTCTTCTTTGCACGGCCATCCTCTGTGGCAGCCTTGCTAGGGAGGTAGTCACCGTCAAATACCATATAAGGCGTCACTCCAAAATGGCGAAGCATGCGGACACGGTTCATGGCAGCATTGAGGTACCTGGTTTGATATGTTAATAATCTTCGTTAGTAAGCTAGGGCTTTCATGATCTTACTTTTGAGTTGGCTTGTCTTGACCAAGTTCCAAAGCACAACAGTAGGCAGCACGATGAAGCCAGCCATACGCGTCGACACCGAGGATCTGGCCATCATATTTCTTGAGCTCAGTTGGCTTTTGAATTGACTTGAGGAGAGGGAGGAGGCCTATGATGATCAGTATCATATGGATGTGTTTGGTTTGAGTAGGATGTACCGGAGACGCCCATGTTGAATGCTGAGCCGCGTTAATGATGGTGGCGATAACAGACAAGTGAGCTCAGCACTCGCAGCCCCAGTAGGGACCTGGGCAACTTCAAGCCGGCAGAATTTGTTGTTGCATGCGTCAGAAAAAGGACATTGAGATGTTGCTGCGATGAGCTCTGTTGTGCTGAGGTTTATCGACGCGTCGAAGAGTTGATGTGCACGCGGTGCAGGATCCTGCAGGGCGTATTGAATATCGAGGACAACGATATATTAAATCGACGAAGGAATAAAGCTAGAAAACAAAGAGCACAGAAACGATCAAATCAGCAAACAAATACAATGGACAATCGTGTCGCGAGGTTGCGGGAGTCCAAGGCCCAAAAGTTGTTGAAGTCGATTTTGCCTGAGGTGATCAAGATCAAGATCAAGATTAAGCCTTTAGCTAGATTCAATGTCAGCCGCCAGGTACGGAAGTCGAAGTACCTTCCACTTCCACTTCTCCCCACTAGCACTTAGGACGCGACCCCCTAGAGACGCCTGCTGTTTAATGGAACTAGGCGCGTAGATTGGCGCGATGCCTCCATTCCTTGAACCACTGTAACCCCTGAAAAAGCTTAGTCTAGATCCCGCTACTGGGCATTCCCCCAGCAACTCAACCCCACCGTGACACTGTCTATCTGATCTTTCATGGCTAGAAACGAAAGAGTCATGAAGACCATGTACTGCAGTAGTTTCAAGTCATGTTAAACATGTAAGCATTGTCTAACTTGAGCTATTGTACTACGTTAGAACTTAGGGTGGTAAAGTAAGGAAAAACAGTTCCATCATGAGCATATACTGTTGCCATGATCATGGCTATGTTTATTTTGAACCCCAGATTAATGACTACCTATGTATGACCTAGTTGAGTGATGAACACAACAACCAACCTCCACCAAGTACAACCCGCTAACATGCTTATAACACGATTCAACAGCAGTCAAAAACATAATCCTATATCTTCGAAAAAAAACCAAATAGTTGAGGTTTACTCCCAAAGTCAAAGTCTTTAGCCGATATATATCCGCCACTTTACTGGCTCTCACACCGCAGTGGAGCACCAAAAGCTTCCAGACCAGACTGAGAAGAAAAAAATCCTTGCATGTCACAGCACAGCAATTTCATCTACTTATATACAAGCCTACAACATTCATTCGTATTTCTCAACAACGGGAAAGACAAGACAAAATGCCTACCACACTCCACAAGACGCGCAAGCAAATCTCCAAGAAGCGAGGCGGTGTTGTCGACTCGTTGCATGAAAAGTCCAGAGACTCCATGCGCCTTCACAAGGCGGGTATAAGAGATCAGCGTATCGAGAAGCTGGCCGCGTCGAGGAACAAAAAAGAACAGCCATTGGGTTAGTAAATCTCCAAAAGCAAAAAATCTTGTTCTCATCTACAGTATCTAACATCACACAGTTGAACGTTGCACTTACTTCCAGCATGCCCTGCGTCTTAAGGACAGAGAAAATAAGGGTGCGCCAGAGATTGATGAGATCAAGCGCATGGTCCACGGGTATGTGTCGTCAAGTCAATAAACTCATTCTTCACAGGCATTGACTAGTCTCGCAGTTTTGTTCACCAGTACGACGAGGAGTTCAACGCAGTCAAGAAGACTCGCCGTCCGGGACGACCTGCTAGCGTAAAGGAGGACCTTCTCAAAGCAAAGATTGCCACCCTTGAGGAAGAGTACAAGGGCGGTTTCGGTATGTTCTCTAACTCGTGACGGGTATTGAGATGATTAACAATATTTCAGTTATGCCTGATCTCCTTGACAATTCGAATGTCAATGCTCTCCATCTCTGGGAAGGTTCTTGGTCCTATCTCACTGGATTAAAATGGATCAAGGTCAACAGTGAAGGTCAAGTCAGGCCTTGCAGCTTCCCAACAGGCGGCACCAATTGATTGCATCAAAACTCTTGACTGCAACAAACTCGGCGCCACTTGGATGGTCATTTCGTTATACTTCAGCAAAAGGCGAACCACTCAGACATTCCCTATACACCACTTAGGTAATAGAGGACCAAAAGTGACGAGACCTCAAGTTATTCTACGCTTAATATATGCAATCCGGAACTTGGAGACCAAACTACACAACAACTCAGGCACATGTCGAGGTACTCCCAAGCTATTTCAACACGGGTCAGCCTCACTAAAGAGAGAATCTGCTTGATCTTTCGAGTCTGCTCGAGTAACAGGCTGTTTTATATGGGGCCATGTCTGAGTGTTAACTCGATAAGATACATGAGTTGGGTGAGATAGCGGCAGACAGGGTTTTACGGTCTGCGTGAATCCACGTTACAAGATTCCTCAGCTGTCAAACGGCACGTAGGGAATTCTTATGGCAACATAGATACAAGCTGGAGTTCAACCCATTTATATACCCATAATGAGACATGAATTCTTACTATAGTTCCAGATTGATTGGTTGGTATCTTGACTTCCATCACCACGTGATAGAGTGCCCCGCTTTGACCCGAGAGATCATCCAGTCTGGATCCGTCCCCAAAAATTTCAAGAAGAAGCTTCTGCTTTGGAAGCTTCTATTATCATCTCTGTAAAACATCACTTCAATACAATTCCTTCAGAACCACAGTCTCTTTTCCTTTCCATAAAGGAAATTACCTCACAATATACCAGCCAATTCTTAATAGTTTAATCACAATGTTCTCCGCCCGCAACATTGCCCGATCCGCACCCCGCGTCGTCGCCCGTCTTTCAGGCGCCGCTCTGCGACAGACTGCCCGTCCCAGTGCCTTTGTCAAGGCCTCTTCTGCTCTGCGACCCGCCCAGTCCGCTTTCTCTACTACAGTCTTCCGAAAGGCCGCCGAAGCCGATGGCGAGCTTCTCGCTAAGCTCGAGAGCGAGATCAAGATCGAGGAGGACATGAAGGCTAGCGAGCAGGACCCCGCCAGCATTAAGGACTTCCTGAACAACAGCGCTTTCGAACTCATTGACACCCCCGGACAAGAGGTTGTCAAGCTTACTCGAACTTACGGCGAGGAGAAGTAAGATTTTACAAACCCAATTGAAGCATATAGGCCATAACTAACGTTCCATGTTAGGATTACCGTCAGCTTCTCTATCGCCGATATCACCAACTACGACCCTTACGCCGAGGAGAACGCCCTCGAGGAGGAGGCTTTTGAGGATGAGGGCAGCCAGCGCAGCGCCCGCAACAACGAGGAAATCGACGAAGAGCTCGATGAGGACGCTGAGGAGGAGAACGCCGCCCCCATCAACCTGTCCATCGTTGTCGAGAAGCCCGGCAAGGCTGCTGGCGCTCTCAACATCGACGCCACCGCCCAGGACGGCCAGATCGTCGTTGAGAACCTCTTTTACTACGACGACGCCAAGGTTGCCAAGGTTGAGTCACCCGACGCCGCCCAGAAGCGCGCCGACGTCTACCCTGGTCCTCCCTTCGGCAGCCTCGACGACGACCTGCAGGTCCTCATGGAGCGCTTCCTTGAGGAGCGTGGTATTACCCAAGCCCTCGCTGTCTTTGTTCCTGACTACGTCGATGTTAAGGAGCAGCGCGAGTACACTCGATGGTTGAGCAACGTCAAGGCTTTCATCGACGCCTAAGCAGTTGATGGGCTTATAACGAAAAGAAAAGTTTTTTCCACAAGAGGGAAGAGGAAGGGAAGTTTCGGTTCAGAAATGATGTATTAAAAATAGCAATTGCCACTCTTGTTGTACTATAGTTTAAGATCCATCGAGATCAAATACATGTCACGATATGTGTAATGATATGATGTTGACGTTACTCGGCGCACTTCTCCAACTCAGTTACGGACGCGAATTGGCTAATGTCTCGAAAAGAGATCTTCATATCACACTCTATCAGAAACATGGCCTACAAGTTGGATTGAAATGAGAATCTTGCGATTTGGGTCAACAATCCTAGACCTCAAAGAAAAACTCCCACAACTCCAAATAACGAGTGCGCAAGCCCGCAATGCATCTACTCTGGGGTCCATCGACCTATAATATAAAGATCCCCCCGTGCTACTCTCCGGCGCAATGAAGCTCTATGCCACATGTGTCTTTCTGACACGGAAAAAGTCCAAAAGAAATACACTTCGAATGACAATCCCAACGATGGAGTTCTTCGGCAGTCCGTTTGAATACTTCTGACTGCTGACCAACCTGCGTGTTAGACAACATACGGTCGAATTCCTAACCAGATATGGCCATCTACATCACACCCTCAAGCGACCAATCGCCCTTTTGAGCCCGCTCAAGAACCTCACGGCCCTTGTCCGTGAGATCAGGCTTGCCATCATTACCCGTGACATGCTTGAAAAAGACAGGCTGCCACGTCTCGTTGTTGGCCTCACGTTGGCGAGCCTTTTCACGCTGAGCCTCCTCGAGCTCGACCTTGACCTGGGTGGCCTTGCTGTATTGCTTAGCATGGATAGCATCTGTAACACCACCCCAGAGAGTCAAAGACTCGTTGGGCAATTGTTTCTCCTTGGGAGGGATGACCTTGGGCGCAACATTGAGAGGAGCAATATCGATAATGGTGAACTGCTCATCAACGGGAACAGATTTCTGTTTCTCGTTAACTTTGTATACTCGCACAATGAAGGAAGTTCTGTACTTACAACAGGCCTTGGGCCAAGAGTAAAAACGACCTTCTCCTTCCACGGTCCATTCAATCGAGCGAGGACATCCTCCTCGGGAACGTCCTGAACTCGAGACTTGTCGTCATTGTCAGGGTCGTACTTGAAAACAACACCATCAATCTTGTTTGTTGTGCGTCCCAGCCAGCCCTCTTCCACGTAGTGCAGAATAACCTTAATTTTGGTCTTGGGGCAGGTGATATAAGCAAACTCGCTGACCGAAACACTCAAAGCTCCGCGGAGAAGACCACCAAGGTGTGCTGCGGGATGCGTAAGCTGGTAAGTCTCGCCATCACGCTTGTCGAGAGTGATGAAAATGCCCATATTGTGTTCGCCAGGGAGGACCTTGACGGAAGTGCCTGTGAATTTGGCAGTAATTTGGTCGAAGCCGCGGGCGGTGATGCCCTTCTCGGGACAGGTGACGTTGAAAGCGCTCACAGGAGGATGGTGAGATGTCTGCTCAGTAAGATACGAGACACGGACAAGCTTCTCGTCCTTTGCGGCGCCATGCTGAGGGACGGAAAGCGAAACGTTTGAAGTGTTCTTGCTGCTCTTGGCAGAGGCCTTCAGTGCCGAGAGACCACCCTTGTTCTGCTGAAGGCTTGACGTGTTGATTTTAGGAGCATTATCTTCAGTTTCCCAGTTACACTATACTGCGGTCAGCATGTCTAATATGTATCACCACGTGCTCTCCTGCATAGCGGTGAGAGTCGAACAGTTTCACGCACTCTAAAGAATTCGCCCAGGCACGAGTTGTAGGGCTTACATGGCCTTCCCTTGGCGTATTTCAGGTCCTTGGTCAGCCAGAAGCGCACAACTTCAAGCATTCGATCGAGGGGGTCGTCAGAAGTGCCCATGGCGACGAAAGCGTTGGGGGCATCGATATAGGTCCAGTATTCCAAGTTCGGGGTAGGCTCGAGCAACTGCGATGGCAACGAGAATCTAACTGCTGCCAGGTCTGAAACGCCGATGAATCTATCGTCGCGATAAGCGGTCAGCATTGATGATCAAGAATAACATTATACATCTATTGCCTTTGGTCGCAAATCTCGGGGTTTGTCTGATTCTCTGCTTCCACTGCTGACTCCGCATGCGTGGAGCGGAGCCAACTTCCGATCGTGCAGGTTGGGGCGGTGGAAGCCCTCGTAGCATGGTGCCATGACCAACAAAGGAGGGTGAATTTCTTACTTCTTCAAAATCCCCAGAAATGTTCGCAACTTTGATGTATCGCTCTGCGGCTCGTCAGGCGCGTCGACCGTGGGTGGCGGTGTCGATGACGACATGGTCGTTGATAAGCTGGTCTGACTTGACTGTGAAGAAAAGAAGATGGATACTGGAGAAAGTGCGGCGGTGGGCGGTTCTGTCGTCTAGATATTGCTTCTGGCGTGGAAGAGAAACCACACGGAGCAGTAGTTGAAGCGAAGAGTAGTGCGAAACCCTTACGTTGACGGAGCAGATAGGAGAGCGATAATCCTGAGGGCTCCAAAAAGGATGAAGGATGGGGGGGTGGAGGGTAAAATAGGATAAGACTTGGGTCGTAGACTGAGTCGCAAAAGTCAAGAAAGGAAGCGGGCGGTGGTGGTGACGTTTTTGGCGGGGTGGGTTTTCTTACAGTCCAAGCCAAAATCGAATTGGAATCGAAATGTTAGCGAGTAGTTACCGTACTGAGGTTGGGAGACTCAGGGTGAGTACCTTGCTCACTGGCCTGTCCATGCGGACACATCAGGTACCGTGCGTCCTCCCGTAATTCTAGGCTCAAACAGCCAGATTTACACGTAGAACGTGCGTCGGCAAGCGTTCCATGAATTGGCGGGGTGAGGAGTTGTAGTTGCTGTAAATGTTGATGTGAGTATATCCCGCGAAAAACACTGTATATAAGTATTTGGTCTTTTTCTTTTTCGAGACCTTAAAGCCTACAGACATGTAATAATTCAAACACACTCTCTTTATGTATAATGCATTGATTTTGAGATTTGTGCAATACGTCTCATGCACCATGATCGGCGCATGGGTAGCAATTCAACCACTTGGCTTGAAGCGATATAGCCTCTTTTCCCATCGATAGATGGCGGCACAAAACCTAGATAGGCCAATCATTAGCGCACATGGGCCGAATCTCGGACTTTAGTCTTGTCCATTCGCCAGTTTCTGCCATACGACGGTCGGAAAATACACTATCTGAGCTTCAGTGTTGCAATCGACATGTCGATTCTTACCAAACAATGCAAGCATGAGGTCTTGTTGACCTTGGTCAATGGTGTCAGCTTACCCTGTTGACTGAAGAGGTGTTGATGATTTAAGACCCGAAATTAATTGAAGTCCCTTATGACTGGTGCATTAGCACATGGACCTGACGTTGGCAGAAGTAGTGTCAACAGCCTCCAGGGTTTTGATAATCTCGTTAGGAATAAATTAGATTATTTCGCGTACATTCATGAGGCAATAAGAATGTACTCGTATCAAAAGTTTTATTAGTTTTAATCCCACCGGTATATCCCGGAACTTTCATGTATCTTTCCCAACCCCAATTCGAGATAAACATGTTCTTCTCGCCCAGGATATCTCCAATGCATAACAGCAGCTCCATCAGTGAAAGAATCAGGAACAAAGGCCCTGAACTGATCAATAAAGAACAAACTCCTCCAGCACCTCGCGGGAACACTGTTTCAGTTCCCGTCGACTGATGCTTCGAATCATACCCTGTTGTGATTCCTCACGAGCAACAAATATGTTCCATCGACATAAGTAAAATGTACCAATAATACGCCATTGACTGACGGAAGTCTTTTCGCAGTTCTAATAAATGCATCCAAAGTGCCTTCCCATCTGTTTTCCTTGGTATTCCCAAGCTGATCATCCCAAACGCCCGGTACAATTGAGTGCCTCAACTCAAAACTTGAGTGGACTTTCGGTGTCTTTTTTAATTTGTTGACGACCGTTGATAAAACGCGTAAAAAGAAAGGGTTATCGTAAAATCATCAAGAGATTATGGCAAATCATTGCAGCTGCTCATTTGTAAAATAAGCTGCGTCGTCGTTGATGTACGTATCCCAAGAAGGCTCCTCAGGATAGTGTTTGGTCGGTGTGCTAAAGTCACCATTGCCCCAGTTCATTGGGTCAAGGTCTGGGTACTTCTCGCCAGCGCCAAGATGGTCGGTATCCTCTTCCTTGAAGTACTTGGAATCGTCACCGTAGCTGTAGGTCTGCTGGGGACCTCCCCAGTGAGGCTCGCTGTATAGAGAAGGACTAAAGCCATCACCGCCCATACCCATGTTACCCATGAGCATCTTGGCTTCAGCAGGCAGCTCTGCGGTGAATGCAGAACTCTCCGGGTTGAAGTCCATTGACGGCTGTGTGCTCCTGAAAGTCGGTGCACAATGGGACTGAGGAGTCTCAGGGTGGGATCCTGAACCGGGAGTCAGGACGGGTGGTGACATGGCGGCGTCGCTTCTCGACTCAGTAGGAGACAAACCCGTCATGGAATGGCTTCGCTCGTCATGTCTGTTGGCTGGTTGTCTATAGTTCACGGGTTGGAAGTTGGGGTCGAAGTGCTGTTCCATCGGGCTTGTCACATGGTTGTTCTGGGCTTGGGCTGCCGAGTAACCTGGTGTTGACCACCGATGGGACATGGACTGGGCTTGACGTTGAGCCTGTGGGAAGAACTGAGCGAAAGTCTGGTTAATCTCGTTGTTACGCCAGTCAGCCTCTGTGGCAGATAGCAACTGTGACATGGCAACACGGTTGGTGAGATAAGCATCCACTCTTGCGTTAAGTTCAGCATTGGCGGTTTGCATGTTGGACTTGAGAAGCCGGTAAGAACGGGGAAAGTCATCGTCCTCCTCCTCGTACATCTCCTCCTTCATGACGATCTCCTCAGTAATGCGGAACGCCTTTCCGGTCCTCTTCTTGTGGATCTCGCTTGCCATCTTGGCAGATTGAACACGGGCTTCAATGCTTCGGTCGGCTCGCCTTGAGGCTGCGATGTATGCTCGCTCCTGGTTCTCCTCGTGGGATCGCTCAGTCTGAAAAGGATGTTAGCAAGCTTATCTTGTACAGAGTTCGGGAGGCTCGGAAAGAAGTGCCTTTACCTTTCGCGCAGGCATGGGCTTGGTAGCTGGACCGCCCATGTTTGCGACGTCGAGAGATCTCTTGGGCATGTTTGAGTTTATTGTTGTGGTTGTAGGGTAATAATTCGGTGAAATGAGCAGTTTCGCTGACTGTGCGGAGAGAAGTCGGCTAAAGAGCCAAAAAATAATGTTTATTTTGTCTGGACTTTACTGATTGATGCTTCGCGTCGTTTACAATAATATGGGTGAAATGCAGGATAAACGGAAACAAAGACAGGGGACAAAAAGATCACAAGTCAAAACAGAACAGAGTGACCTGATTGAGCTTCAACAAGAGCGGATCGGTATGGGTATTTGAGTAGGAATGGGCGAGTGTTGAGTGTCTGGTAACCAGTGATAAACAGTAGATAAGGTTATCGCTGAGGTAGCGTAAGTGTATCGTGGTTGGTTCTCGGAGACAAGTTCGGTCCGTCTGAGAAAAGAAGTTTCGGAGAGAGGTTTACAGTTCCCAAGGCATGCGTGTGTGCATGTATATATATACCTAGACACAAGCAACACGGCAGAAAAGCAAACCCGAGAACAACGACATGGTTGAGCGGGTTGCAGATGCGGGAAGGGCATGTAGCTCGATCCGAAGACGATCCAACGAAATTGATCGAGCATAGTTATGACGATCGATCTCGATTCAAGAGCTCTCTGTTAACGCTAAGCACAAGGTACAAGTACCGCCCCGTATCAAGTCCATCAACTGAAGCCCCGCATTTCCCATCCATTCTCCCACCTACAGTACTGTCCACAGGCCTTTTTACCCTGGCTCTAGTCTAGCCTAGCCTGAGGTCTGTTTTCTGTTCCTCACCCCCCGGCATCGCTCCGGGGACCGCCCAATGGTCCCTTCCTACTGGGGGTGTGGTCTTTGAGACGAGGGAAGCCCCCGCTCATTGGCTGTGGCCAATCGTGAGAACCGGAGTTAAGAGGTGCACGACTACCTACCCGCTGCATTGCCTACCTGTAGCGTCCATGGAACCTGCCTACCTACCACAAATATCCCTTCCCACCTATCGCAACGTTTTAGGTAGGGCGCCCTAAGGTTGTGAAGAAGGGAGGGCAGGTCCCCAATGTATGTTTTGGATCCAACATTCATCCGTCCACCCGTCAACCTAACACATCCCCTCAGAAACAAAGGTACCTATGCTACTGTTCATTCTGGCTTCAAACTTCAGAAACGATCGGACAGGAACATACGCAAAACTCACGATGGAAACTAGGTTGGGCGCTCAGCATAGCCTCTTACATGGAATAACAATACCAATACTAACACCACTCGGCCCATGCTCTGTGCTCTGTGCCGCAGATAAAGGATCAAACTCACTGTTCTCTGTAACTACTTTAACGCCTCCCCTACACTTTCAGGCTAACCCTGCACTGCACAGTATTTGTGACTATGACTCTGCGCAGGGCTCGGTTGTTACTGTTACCGCACTCTGCAATTACTAAACATTCTGGCGATTGTGACGAGAGCCTAAGCCCATGATCGCCAGAGACGGCCGGCCAGCCTGACCCTGTCACTGATTTGTCCGTGCTGTCGGTAAATCGGTAAATCGACATTTTCCACACGGTTACCCAATTCCACCCACAATCTTGACATGGGCTTGTATTCACCCGACGGTCTATCTCGTCCGAACGACCCCGAAATCTCACTCACAAAGAACCCCTTGGGCTGTGCAGTGAATGTGGATGTGGATGTGGATGTGGATGTGGATGTGGATGTGGATGTGAACCTGAATGTGAATGTGAGTCTGAACCCTGCCTTTTATCATGCCATCCTGCTCCTGTTGCTGCTGCAGGCCTGCTTGTCTCACTCAATCGATGGGTCTGGGCTGTCCTGGTCTGCATCAACGCAGACCACTACTGCACCACATCCTTTTTCAATGTCAATGCCAGTGGCCAAAGGTGGGGTTTGTTTCTATTCGATGGCCAAATGCTCAAGACAGACTCCTGTCCTCTACGAGACTGCAACCCCATCAATAGCGTGACGCGTGGGCTAGGTAGGTCAAGCGTTTTCAGACTAGGCAATCCGTTGTCAAGACAGCTCTCCCAAACCCATGTTTCCACGGTCTCAAAGATCGCGATCTCAGCTGACAACCCTATCTGTTAAACCACAATGGTATTTGCTTTCAATTCCGAATCACTGGGCCTTTCCAAATTATCGTCTTATTGATAGCCATATCAAAATAAGCGGACCTTTTCTCCCGTGCAATCGACACTATAAAAAAAAGATCAACAATGCAACTTGAAATGGGATGGGATGTTGCCATGTTGGACACCGCATTCGTCTACCCCGTTCCTTGTTTTCCATTCCCCTTCTCCCCTCTTCCTGTTCCCGAATTGGGCACTGCCAGCTGATTCGGGGTTATGTTTACCGCTGCCGTATCGCACCGTACTTGCCAGTAACCGCAGCTTCCAATCCCATGCTAGGCTGCCCGCATGCCTGACCCCAAGTCAAGGTTGCGTGGTATTGAAAGCATGGTCCTCAGTGCCACGGCATACGGCAAGTGAATTAGACAAAAAGACATTGGATGCGATGGGTCAGATGTTGGTGGAACTCAATATCGATAGCCAATGGCGTGCAGAGAGAGATAGAAAGAACCATTGCAGCAGCACCTAGACCAGCATGGCAGTCTGGGCATTCAGGGCACGATCATTCAATTGATTGTCCTTTGTACATGTACATGGCACTCATCAGCTAAAGTTACGATCCCTTGAAACTCTTGTTGCATCAATGCATCGCTGGGAAGCTCGTTAGCTGCGATGGACAGCATCTGAAGGCTGAGGCATCGCCAGGGCTGGGCATCGTATACTAATCGGAGCCCTGCTAACACAGCCAAATTGGTGATCCAGACAGGCGGAACCCTTGGCAGGGAATCGAGGGGAGGCTCTTCAAATGCCTCGTGGAAGCAACAGTAAGAGGCCGGACCTGTCGGAGAAGAACCCAGAAGCTAAGCTCTGAGGGACAGAAACGGTGGAGATCTGTTTATCGTTTACTGGAATTTCTAGGAATCAAACAGATCAAAATGGCCAACTCATCTTCAGAGCTATCGACAGCGTCAGATCGGAGTAAGTACGTTAGAGCCTCTCTCGGACACCCACTCACTTTTTTTTCTTTCTTTGTCTGACCCTAAAAGACATAGAGAATGACCGATAATCATCGCCCATGACGAATGTTTCGAATCACAAACCCCCTAGTCAGATCAGATCTTGGTTCTTTCTACTACGTAGTAGCGCCCGAGAAGTCTCGGATGGCCGTGAACTCGACATGTATAGCGTAGGTGCCAACGGTCGACCACATCAAGCAAGTTTCTTGCCAGGCACGTACCCAGAAATACGCGCCAGTGACAATCGCCGACCGTGGGCTGTTCACAACCGCCACAGCACTTGAACTTCAGAGCTGAGAGCTTATTGCGATTCGCGACTTGTGACACAGAAATCTTCGAACCACGCCGAGCTAGGATCTCACAGTGGAGACGGGATATGGAGGGGGGGTAAGGCTTGATACTGGTAGGGCCACCTTAACCGGGGAGCTTTCGCTTTCTCTATCCGAAAGAGCTTCCAAATCTTTTTTTTTTTTTTTTGGATGGCCCTTGGGCTCAACCTAACCCGCCCTTGGTCAATCGTTAGTACTCTGTAACCAACCACAGAGCCTGCTCGTCCCTTGTTTTTTCTTGAAGCTCCCAGATTATCCGATCCAGCTTGTATCTCGATTCAGGGGCACTAACGATATCACGATCGTGAATAAGAAATAGCCTGGCCCTTGTTTGCTTTGTTTTTGGTGAGATCAGACTAGAAGGTTTACGACGGCTGAAGCGAAATGATTAGAATGTTGTGGTCAGTGGGCAGAAACTTGCGGCCAACATCGACACAAAACACAACCCAGCATCGAATGCAACCTTGGGAGCCCCTGGTTATGAAACATGAGATATGAGATCTGGATTGCTACAGTATCTATACTGATGTCCGTGTGTTCAAAGGTATGTATCGACCACTGCATGCATATTTCTTTGCAACGCTGTATCGAGTACGAAATACCCATTCATTGTCGCGGGTCTCCAAGGCTATTCACGGTCTTGATGATCTTGTCTTCAACTGCCCTGTTGTTAAGTTCTGTGGTAAACCTGAGGTACCTACTGTACTGCCACGGACCATACTGTCCGAACCGCTCCCCCGCTGTTACGGTACGCAAAGCTACAAACCTGCTCTAACAATTTCCCCTGGGTGCGTGCTATCGCGCTAGACCATTTATGGGTTTGCTGTTCCCCCTCGCCTTCTCATACCCGGCATGTGCCACGTTTCGACGCCACTACATCCTCCACTTCCTTTTCCCTGGCTGCGCTCAAGCCACAGGCTGCACACTAGCATTATAGGAATTACAGGCATTTCCGTGTAGATCGTCCAACATTCCCATGTTTACTTAACAATCCCGAGCGACCACCTTAGAATGACGTCGAGCCTCTCCAGCACAGCAAGGGAAGATCTATTCCCGAGCCTAGCGACCCTAAAAACCCAGATCTCAGAATTACCTGGTACAAGCGTCTACACGATTTCAGAATAGCGCATCCTCTCAGAAGCTGCGTGAAGAATTGGCGTTGAGAGACGTCACTTGCCTTACATGGCTGCTAACTGAGATCTACCCCAGATTATTGTCAAAGCCCTTGCCAAGCCTCAATCCAAGCTCGAGGTTTATCGTCTCGCAACGAATCCGAAACGCTAGAAGAAGAAAAATTAAAAAATTGGACAAAACATATGCTACGTACGGAGCCCCTCCGGCTGAGGGCTGCCGCCAACGCAAGCTCCCGATCGTGGCGATTTCAGTAGTGTGCCAGTTATCTTGTCTTTTCTCCATCAAAATGCAACCCCAAAACCCTGCCATCTCTTTTGACTTGAGGGGTCGAGTTGATTTGTAAGTAAGTTGATGCGGCCATTACATCAATATCACAGAGCAATGGCTTGTTGCCGGTTGCTTTTTACTTCCAAGCCTCCCCAAACCCAACCCCAACCAAGGGCACTGCAGGGTTTTGCAGGACTTCGCACATCACATGGAGGGAGATTCCTAGGCAACGACAACTCATTAAACAATTAATACGACATGCGCGACGCTGGTTCATAGCGGCAGATGTTAGCGGATAGCATCTAGCATAATGGTGTTGAGGCGAATCGGTCACGGATAGATAGGCGAGATCTAGCTAGGGTCGCAAGTGAGTCTCTGATCTTCAGTCTCCGTTGAACTGGATTGGCTCCTGAAATCGATTCATCACAATTGAAAATTCGTTAGCAATTGGTAATCAAAGTTGTCGCCTGCAGCAGATCTGAGCTCTGAAAAAGACGTAGGACACCCGTTCTCGCCACATGCTGAGGAATCTCTCTGGATCGTTTGACCATCCACACGCAATGACAGAAGAGAAGAAGGGAAAAGATTGCCAGGGCAAACCCGAACCTTCCCGTGCTGCTACTGGAACCTTGGATAAACTGTCTCTGACTACCAGGTACGAGTTCGCTGGTCACTGTCGTTGTTCGGTAGTAATTGTGGACATACGCATTCCATGGCTGTGAAGGCCTTTAACGTGCCTCCTGTTAGAAGACTCGGTTGGAAGATCTAAGTGAGCATGTGCCTGCTACGTAGGAATTCTATCTAGATCAACATACCATACAGTATGTATTGCCGCGACATGTGGCTTATCAAATGGCTCGAATGCGGCTCCAAGCATACATACGTGGTGCTAATAAACTTCGGTCTGCGGTCCCGAAACTCATCTCCAATACCGAAATTATTTACTTGCTCAGTATATTCACGGGTTGAAATGGATAAGGGAGGCTTTATAAATACGGCGTACGACCACATTGTGTTAATTCGTTGTTCCTAAGAGTATGCGGATTTGGGAGCCGAGGCCTTTGTAACATATGAATAAGAAATATTCAGCGCGCCACACGAGCTTATTGGTTATGGATTGAGTTTTCAATTGGCCAAAATGATAAGATAACAAGAACCTCGTGTTTAAACAAGAGGGCACTGTTTCTTATACGAATTGAGTTGTCTCTTTGAAGTAGTCTTGACCAGTTGAGACGCACAAGTCAATATCATGCCCTTGATTCGTCCGTCAGCACCAACATTCGGTTCATCAGGATCGGTTATAATGACTTTACGAGGCTTCGGAGGGGAGGGCGGCAACTCTCATGCTGTTGTTCTCAGTGCGTAAGAGTTTGGTGAGTTGGTATAGTTTGTTGAAGAGGATGCATCTCCCAGCCATTCAGTATGCTAGCTCTGCATAGACGCAACCCCCAAGACATGGCACTTGTGATGGTGCTGTTCTTTACTGGACAATCTTTGAGAAAGCTCCCCACGCTACGTCATGGTTCAACAGAAGAGCTTCAACTCTCGTCCAGGCCCTTCAATTTCCTTCAACAAGTCAACCACCCATAAGATAGTTTGACTAGCAAAGCACACACACACACACACACACACACACACACACAACCCACCTGCAGTGAAACTTGGGTTCAAGTTAATGGTGCCACAGCCTGAGTCTCGTCGTGCGCCTCAAGGGACGTAGCATGTGAATTTGCCTACAACACCGCGAATGAACGCGGGGCCGTGGTACGGAGGCACAGTGACTTATTGGTAGGGTAATTCCGGCTTCGAAGCCGGAGCCGGAGCCGGAGGAACAATATCGGTAATTCCGGAAGTCTGTTGTTCGGCAGATCGTGGCTGTAAGCGTGCCTATTCTGAGGCCGGCATTCGCGGAGAGATCCGATGTTGCTGTATAACAGAGTGCGGCGTCAGGATCACGAAAAGGGCATTTGAACCATTCAAATCACCGCGTGAGGGTTCGTCCGAAACTTGTGTCACAAGCCATTGGCCTCTAGCTCTTGATCGTATATGCAATCTTGTAAAGGCTGCCTGTTAACGCCTTAGCGGAATACTCGTCCGAGATTATCAACCACGATGTCTTTAGGGACGAGAATGCGTAGAATGCCGTATGAACTGATATTAGCTTTGAACCAATTGCTTGCTAATTAACTGATGACCTGTAAGCAATATACCTCTTATCAAAGTTGAGTTTAACTTCGGCCTGCTATACTCATCATGCCACGGAGCAACCCTGATGGGTTGTGAACTTACATCTTTTGGCTTTCCTTGCCCCATGCTTATCCGGCTCTCGTGAATGACTTAAGGTATCTGACATGAACTCTGAACACTTGTTGAATCACATACATGGTATATGTGATCGGGGCTATTCTTACATGATGAGTTGCCGGCCACTCATTCTTGCCAGTACGATGCTTGGAGGCAGCTGGTGATATCTATACACTCTTTATGGTCACTCCCTATACAGCAAAGCTTTGAAGAAAGACCTGAGCCTTGAAAATCTAAGTCTTCCGACCAAAAGAACAGTCATAGCAGGACAGAGCTGTGGTAACCATCATAAACGTAAGAATATGCCAGATACGAACGTATCCCACAAACCGGTAACTCAAGTGAACCTGGGGTCCCGACTTCATTATATACATAGCAAGTTATGCAAAGCAAGACTGCCAACTGTCGACAAGATATCCTGGAAACGCACTAGGTGAAAGACTCTGTTAGTGTTGTGAATATGTGGATGAACTTATATAATGTGCTAGCGCAGAGACCCGAAGAAGCCTGAACAATAGAAAGCCTCAATGCGAGGCATAACCAGCCATGGAAAAGACGTGTGGTTAGGTCGTACAAACAATGTGATTATTTGGGCTCAACTATGGGTATCTGTGACCACCGTATCTCTTTCGATCACCTATTTTACTCCTCCATCTCCTCGTCTACATTGGCTTCGTCAGACTTGCTCTTCTTCTTCTTTTCCTTCTTATCTTTCTTATCTTTCTTCTCCTTTTTCTCCTTCTTCTCCGACTTGTCTTTCTTTTCTTTCTTTTCCTTCTTCTCTGACTTATCCTTCTTTTCTTTCTTTTCCTTCTTACTCTTCTTCCCCTTCTTTTCTTCATCATCATCCGCAGCTTGCTCAACTACCTCATCAATATCCATCTTGTCGTCCTCAACCGCGGGCTCAGGAGCTGGTTCTTCGATCACAGGCTCCTCGGCAATAGGTTCCTCTACAGTCTCCGGAGCAGGTCTGGGTGTAGGCTTCTCAGCAGGCTTTGGCCCACGCTGTGGCAAACTAGATGGAATGTTGGCATCGACCTCCTTCATCCAGATCTTCCAATCTTGACGACGGGTCTTCCACACATCACCCCTCCAGTTGCGCCAGACGCTTCTGCCCATCCAACTATCTCGAAGTTCTGCTTCGTGCTCGCCCAGTCGCGCCATGAACGCCTCCTTCATGTGGAAGGGAATGCTTCGCTCCTTGCCTTTGCTGGGAACCTCGACGATGGCGTTGATAAGGTTGTGACCGAATTGCGAAATAGCAAGCTCGTGGGTGTGAGGTAGGATGGCGCTCGCAATTGACTTATGGAAAGCAGGGTTAGAGGAGGAGATGGACAAGGCGGTGGTGAGGACAGTAACGGTGGGCATTGAGGTTGTTGCCAGACGAACGATGGTGGCTGGCTCAACAGCAAGAAGAGACTCTTGGACACCCTTCGTCGGCCCAGGGATGGAGAGGAGTGTGGTGAGAAGCTGGGCTCCATGAGACTGAATCGCGTATTCGTTCTTGGAAAGCTGCTGAACATCCTTCTTCTTCTTTTCTTCGTCTTTCATGCCACACAAGAAGATAACCAGGTCCGCGGGAGTCTTTCCGCATCCCTCTTTGAGCCCCTTGTTGAGCTTCTTAATCTCGTCGTTGGCGCCACGGGCATTGCATCTTTCGAATAGTGTCTTGAGAACATTAAGTCTCGACTTTTCGACCAATTGAGGCACAGTGGGTGCAATCTTCTCAACAGCCTGAACAAGATCGTCTTTGCTTAGGCGGTTAAGTACTCGGATGGCGGCGTAGGAAGACACGTCATTTCGGACGTAGCCCTCTATTCTGGGGAGGAAGATGTTCTGGTTAAGAGCCTTGAAGATCTTACCAGGAGAATGTGTGATGAGTGTTTCAATGAGTCGTGAGCCAATCTGGTCGTAGATCATGCCGTTAATAAATTCAGATGCTTCTGATGCTGTGTCGTATAGCGACTTGGGGGCGCCGGGCAGTAGCTGAAACAGCAGAGTTGGCTGTTCAGATTCGGCCTTCTGCTCACCCTTGTTGAGGGTCAGGTCGAGCTCAAGAAGAAGCTGGAGCGTAGGATTTCCGATGGGATGTCTGGCAAGAACTCGAAGAGCTGTAGCATCCATTCCGGCTGTCGAGTCCTGGATAATCTTCTTGGTTGCCATGGAGAAAGATTCGGGAACGGCTCTAACGCCCTTATTGGCTTCGTCCGCAGCTACAGCTCCGGCGACAGAAATCTTCTCCTTCTTCTTACTCTTCACAAGACCCTTGACTGAGGAATCTTCTAAAGGTCGACCGGCTAGAACGAGCAGAAGCACGCGCAGAGTGTGTGATGCGAATCGATCGGTGAGAAGGTAAGACAACGCCCCTTCCAACTCGTCAAGTGTCGCAAGGAACAGGTCCTCCATGGAGCTCTCAGGCTTTTGCGCGTCGACGGTTGCACCCTTGGTGTCGAGCACAAAGCCAGAAAGCTCTTGTGACACTACGCCAGCCGATCGCAAGAAGAGTGCCTCGCAACAATGACTTGCGAAGCGATGCTGTACGAGAGACAGAAAATGTCCACCGAAAGCATCAAAGAGATGCTTCTTCTGTGCAGTGTTCGTAAGCTGGATGAGGCGCTCCATGAGCCGCGAGCACGACTGACTGCTCGCCAACTTGAGTTCCTTGCCCTCAGCCTCCTTCCAGACGTTTTCGAGAAAAACATCGCGATCTTCGGTCGAGGAGAATTGGTTGAGTTCTAGCAACTCGTCGGCGCGACGGAAGTATTCTTGCTCCTCGTCTGCGAGCATTCCAAAGAATTCCTTCTCGCCAAGGCCGTTCTGCTCAAGATCTTGGCCATCTTGGCCGAAGCCATTGTTGTTATCATGATCGTCGTCCCCAAAGGTGCGCTGGCGCTTGGTGTCGCTTTCGTAGACTTCTTGCTGTTCGACCTCTTCGAGTCTCTTTCGCTTCTTTTCCTCGCGGCCGACGCCACGTCTTGTTCTTGGCTTGGGCATATTCAATTTACTCGAATGAAGGTTGATCTGCGCAAGTCAAGAGGAATTTTGGCGGGGCCTTTGTTGCTTCGATTGGAAACTTTTCCAAAAAAAGTTTTGGCTGATTATCGATAAGACACCCTCGATAAGATAAGACCGCTTCCATGGACTCTGTGATGTCACATGGATAGTCAGGTAAGCAAGCAACACCATTTCTATGCATGAGACACAAGATTGACAATGCATTGTGCTGAAATATTCACACAGCCGCCATGCCCTTTCTGTAGAAATCGAGGCAAGACCTGCTAAACCGTTCTGAAGATGCCGGCGACAGCCAATTCCTGAGTCCCGGCACTTGGCAAAAGCAAGCGTATGAACCGATACAGGGTGTATGTATTGACAACGAACGCAGCTTATTCTAGAAAATCCAACTCCGATCACGGATAAGAAATTTTAGGTCTGTTTGAAATGGTGGCCAAGACGACGAGTGGCTGTTGATGCAGATAGCCTCACTTTTAGTTTCCAAAGATGATCAGTCACCTGCACTCACGCCGTATTCGTTCCTTCAACCGTTTATTCTCATACAAGGGCCATCTCTTATAATGCCCTGAGGGCAGGCCCCGCGATGACTCAACCACACAGACAAAGCTCAACAGTATTGCTTACTGCCACTGTTGTCATGCACGCTCTGACGCTGCCATATTAAGTGCTCTGTTTATATATGCACAACCCCTGCGTACCTGCTTGGTGCATGTAAGCGAGAGTGCAAATGGCATAGTCTAAATGAACTGGTGACACCAATTGGTAGAGAAAGCACTGCTAGCTTTATGTAACCAGGAGCAGAGCCCTAGTTTGAGGCAAGCTGAAACTGGGTACTGGCTATCATTTTTTAGTTCATGTTCGTGTTGTGGACTGGAACCGGGTTTAGAGATTTATGTCCTCTATCAGACTCATACATACGCTATAGCTAGATTGTTTGACCAAGACAGTAGTCTCCGAGGCTGACCGCCGTAATTAAGATGGCTTCCAGGGTCTTGACAAGAGCCTCATAACCGGAAATATCGATCCACTGTGACAGCTGGAGTGTATCTTGATGCCACCTCTGTCCCGTCCCAGCTATTCCACAGCGGTGTGTAATTGGGACTCACATGTTTCGTTCTAGGATCCTCAAAAGAAGTCAAGCCCATGACGATATGAGCTAATAGATAGCCTGAAGGAACAAAAACCAAGTATAACGGACGGCGGCAACTCTCCCCACTTTCGCGGGCGTTGATCAATACACTCCATTGTGCGTGCCAGACTCAAAAGCAATATATCATTAGTACTCATCCTCAGGCTACTCCACTTGGTAAACTTTGGAGTTTCCCGACCACTGAGCGGAACAGGAGCTAAATTCCCGGTCATTTGTGATGCTTGTCCGTAGCAGCGTGAATGCTGCGCACAACCAATCGCTCCCTTCCCCGGCCGGCCCCTGCTAGTCGATTATGATACAGACTACAACCACTTGCTTTTGTCTGATTACGAGGTCGAGAGGCTAGCTTAGCAAAATGAGAGACTGTAAGGAGCTCTGGCTCGATAAATATGGTATAAAACCCGAGCATAGGCATACTCATAAGCCAAGTCCTTATTGATCAGTTTCATCACACCAATAAAGCGAAGCAATAAACCCTCTATCTTTTTTACAAGTTCACCACGACCAGCATGGTTCCCATTCAAGAGTGTGATCACCGAAACCACTTGATTGTTATAGTTTCCGATGATCCTATACCTGCTCCCAAGCCAGTCATCATCATACCGGTTGCGTCAGGTGACGAGGAAGACATTGAAGCCATCGAAGCTGTGTCTGATAACAATAGTGGCAATTGATGAGAGCCTCCCGACCAACAGATCTGGAGTTCGCACTTCAAATAAGTCCACAAGGACTTCAAAATTCATTAGAGATACGAGGAGGAAAAGAAGAAGAGACAAAAAGCAAGAATCTACCGAGGTCCTTATTGAGTATGTATTGAGACTAAACTGTGTAACTTGGTCTGACTATTGTTTCGCAGATCAGAACTTCTTATGTGAGGAATATGATGGAAGTGAAGGCTGTGGCCTTGGGGATTAATTCAAAATTGAGGATAGTTCAACGTGTGCGAAAGACTTAGGTTTTCTGGTGTTGGAATAAGCTTAGCAGTAACTATACGATCGGAAATAGACCGGCAGTGCGGGAAAGATTTCGTATCTGGGACAGGAGTCAAAATTACCCCATATTTTCATATCTGTATGTTAATCACTGCAGCACAAGATAATAAAGTAGGTTTGTTCATGTCGTCAATCTAGACGCGCCAGCCGCGATCTACCCATGTAATGTGATACGGTTTGTTCTACGGCCACGTGGTTCGTGGCAGGGCTTCCTGTCAGGCTGGGGGCCAAGGATTAATCTTGTACAAGGCCGGTACACCCAGAGCTGTAGATGTGACTTGTCGCTATGACCCCTCGATGTCGTACAGCTGGCAGCGCCAATTATGTGTGCAGTCTGCAGTGTGATTTGCTTTTTGCTGGCATAGCCCAGCTGCATACTGCAACAGTTTTGCTTGCTGAGCCCAATGCCCGGTAAAGATGTATAGTATCGACGACGAGGCACCCGCGTCTGCATTGTGATGATCGTCTATGATGGTGGTCGAAGTTGCGATGGTAGTGGTAGAGACAAGACTCATTGCGAGTCCTTGGGCAGCCCAAATATGCGTATCGTGTTGGTAGCGTACGGTGATGAGTGTGGCGAGCCTGACGATAAATAAGCATCAGAGACCCCGCGGATCGATTGCAAAAAGACTGATCTGGGAACAAGTTAGCAAGCCGCAACTTCAATAAACCATCAGCATGGCTCAAGTACAGGGAGAATCGACCAATGGTCGCCTCGCAAGTCGGCAAGGCATTGAACTACCAACAAGAGATGAAGCACTCAATGTACTAGGTACCGACCCCCCCATGTGAATGATGCTACTGGAGCATACTGATCATGCGACCTGTAACTTAGACTTGGAAAGCCAGCAGAGCAATGGCGGTACGTTGTGTACATCTGTAGACCAGCTAACGGATGCTAATATATGAGGACATCAGATGAGGAAGAGGGATGGATTTCCATGTGTGAGCGGCAACAGAGTGATGCGAGGCTTTTGGTAGCACCCCGTTTCACGAACATACACGCGTTCTGCATCAGGTCTAGAGCGGATCGCATATTGACTCTTTACGCCGAGTTGCGAAGAGTATTGAGAGCTGGCGAAGAAATCACAGAATTGTCCAAATCACTTGAGGAGCAAATCTTGGAATATGGTGAGGCCTGCAGTTGTGCCGACGTTAGTCCATGTGACTGATCGTATGCTGACCAAATTGCAGACCGATATGTACTTCAGACAAGCCAAGTCCTTGCTCTCAAGCAACCAAAGAGCCTTTTCTTAAGACATCTCCTCAGATCCTTCAAGAGTGCCCTGAAGGGTGAAAACACTAGTCACCTTGACGAACCGGTAGATGACTGGGCGTCGCTCTCTTGGCATGATAGACTGGACGAGCTTATATTTCTTGTCCCTCTGCACAAGGTCGGTCGTTTGGTATTTGTAAGTGTCCCACCTTGTTTTAAAAGTATAGGAGATAGTGACGCGTTTTAGAAACCATTTCTGGCACGCAAAGAGAGGTTGGGAAATACCACTTTGTACCACTACCACGAATCAGCAATGCGATCCATCATTTTCACCGTGTTCCTCTTCATAATCGGAGTGTTCTGCTGTGCCCCAGCTGCTATTCAGTCGTTGAATGTTGAGTCAGCTGCTGGCGAGGTGGCGGTGTATCTGGTGTTTGTGATCGCGTTTGGCTGGCTCATCCAGGGGCTTGTCCAGGGCTTCGAGAAGCTACTGTTGACATCGCTTGCCTTCGCTGGATTGATGGCCAACTTACTGCGAGGTGACAAGTAAGACACGATGTCAGCGTAGGGAGGAGACTGGAGGAAGGAATGTACTGGGTTGATGTCTGGGTTGGGGAGTGATAGCAAGTGTATCGTTTAAAGTGCCGTTGAAGTTTAATTGGACATTCGTTAGCATCAATAAGTGCTTCAAAAGAAGGTTCCTGTAGGCCGTTGGTGCAGAGGACGATCGAAATGATTCAGCGTCAGACCTGGAAGTGATACGGAAGGTTGGGAGGTGAGAGGCAAAAGGACGAATATCGTTGTTGTGTGCCTTGGTAGTTCAGGACAACGAAGACAACAGGGGTAATATAATTACTCATGTATCAGCAATTTTGGTACGTGTATCGTTGGTAGTAAAATAAGGCAGGTAGACTCCAGTGGGTAGACGTGGATGCTGGAGAAAATGGACAGGTATGGATGGAGGGACAAAAGAGACCAGGTGGGAAAGTGCAGACTATCCTTCGTTCAGCGGCCCGTGGGCAATGAGGCTCAAGGTAAGTGGGACCATGTCCAATGTATTTCTACGTGAAGCAAGTGCGTAACCTCAGGTTGCCTAAGGTTGTTTGATTGCCTGTTGATAGCAGTTGCGACATGTAATTAAACCCCAGAGCAATGGGTCTTTCCAACATTTATTGGATCCATGCCAGCCTGCGACTGAAGCGCGACCATATCCTCAACAGAAATCCCATTGTCATCTCTCCCTGTCCAGTTCCAGCACGTCGCTACACCGGGTACATGTGGTCGGCGCCCGGCAAACAAACACCGGATATCTTTTTGATGCCAAGGCAACGAGGCTGGATGCCCTCGCACTAATAAGGAATTGGCGCAAATTGATGTACACGCGCAGTGACCCCTGACCAGAAAACAAGTTAGTAGGATGGCGACTGAACCGGAAAGTAGCTAGGGGGGATAGAAAACATGAATGGCGAAGATCTGGTAAACTATGGTGAAGGTGGATCCTCATCAGTCAAGTATTTAATCCTCAAAGGGGTAGCAAATCCAAGTCAGTGAGGGCTAATGAGATGCCCCCTTTGAATCATCGTGTGGCGTCTAAGTTGAAGGGAGTCGATGAAACAGACTTCTGATATCATCGCGAAAGCCTTCATGTGTTCGACCAGGTCTGCTGCAGTCGAGTCATGTGCTGTAAGATACCTATCCAAGGGGTCCAGGCATTTTGCAATATTTGCAATTCGCAGGTTTCGTCGCTACAGAAACTAGGGTTTGGTCCGAGTTCCTGCATACAAGCTGTATCCTCGTCGCAATAGCACCCTGCAACCTGACAGCCGTTTAACGCTTCTCTCAATATGCGTGAATGGGGAGTGAGGATCGAACAGGCCCTAAAAATGACTGCGCTGTGTAGCGTCATTAACCATGCACATGCTTTGGTTTGTTTTGGGGTTGAAAATGCCCTGAGGATACTTGGGTTTGGGCCATAGCCCTCTGTGTCGGCCATGGCGGGCGAACCATCGCCGAGACGAGGCAATGAGATCTTGCTTCGCGTCTCCAGTAAGCGAGGTGGTTGGGAGCAACTCGGATCTTCACAATGCTGGAAGCTTCTTGGCTATCGTCAAGGGTGTTATCATCCCCTTAACAAAATCAGCACCGAGCTAGCATACGCATATTGAATTCGCGATATCCCCGGCCTAGCGGACGTCAGATGGCCAATGCAACCGTGTTGTAGTATGCCTCAGGGTGAGGCAAATCAATATTACCAAGGCCCCGAAGACCTAGGGCAAACCCGCGCAAGTTTGGCACTCGCCAAATGTTTATTCGTCAACTGGATTCCCCCAGCCTTGCATGCAGGTTATGTAGGCTGTATTTGTCGCTTCGATTTGGTAAAGCGCCTGACGTGTGACCCCGGACTGTTGAGCTTGACCGCCATATGACATTTCGATGTTTGTGACGAAGTTAACGCAAAACCTTGAACGTTCATTCAGACACCTCCAAATTGATGGAAGCAAAACTAAAACCGGATCCGGCTCTCAGATTTCGAAGTGTGGGTAGATTGTTTCTGACTCTCATCTTTGGTGCCCGATAAATGCCCAAGCAACAAACACCAACGCACCTCAGAATGTGGTTCAGCAATAATTGATGAACGAGTTCAGATTACCTAAATCGCTCAACTCCCATGCTGTTCCAACAACTGGTCGGCTTGCAACATGAGCATCATACTTATGATGGTACAATGAGAGTGATCCGTTATTCCTGCCAAGTGATGGAATTCTGGATTATCGCTGTGTCGAATGGCTAGCATAGCGCGTCTTGCGCAACGGCCGCTCGGAGTGCTCCAAACCTGTCCCATGAAACACAGCGTCAGTGAGAAGACATGACATTTACCATGTCTGGCTCTGTCAGGCTAAGCAGCATGGCAGTTGCTCTCAAGCCGCAAAAAGTTTGATAAATGCAAATACAGGCTGTGTTTTGAATTCGTGTTGGAGAAGGAGTCTGTCCATCATATCGTTAAGGGGCTATCAGGGGTTTTCAAGCGGATTCAAACCGATACGGGCCCTAGCGGGCAGGATATTCCGCTGCCTGAACTGGAAACTCTCACAACAGAGACACATCAATGATGACAGCAACATCCATTGCTATGCGCTCAGGCGTCGACTTTCTTCGTTTCTTGGTGATAAATTCCGTGTGTTTCTAAAGAAGACTTGCCTCTACAATCCCAAAAGAAAATGCTTTTGAGTAAAAGTTGAAGCGGGCCATATGCGGACCGGGTCTACGGAGTACTGGGATGCGACTGGCTACCTACAGCTTCTCCGAATACAGATACAGAGAGCGTATTTGACTGAGCTGAGTAATGGCCAAAAGAAAGGAAAAAGCGTACCTCATCGACTGGAGGGAGTCGGCTAACAATCTTATAGCGATACAGCTGCGTTGGAAATAGTGGTTGTCTCATTACATTTCAGTACCGGAAATCGCCATGACCTCCTCAGAACCTTTTCCCCTGGTCAAATCATCACAAAGAAGCCTTCTAGCCTTTCAAGACAAGACGATAAACGATTTTATTTTAATGAACAGCCGTGCTCAACAAGGAGATGAGAGTACTTCATTCTTGCTAGTTATTCATGAGGCATCATAAATTGCCTCAACCAGTGGCACACAACCAGATGGGTCTATGTAAAGATTTTGACAATGCCCCAGCCGGCAACATCAAAATGGTCAATACAGGGGCTATCGTCATGTTACACTTGAGCAGTAACCAACTCCTCTTCGACTTCTGGCAGCCAAGACGTGAACTTCAACCCAAAACGGGATCAACCATCTTTTCTTCAACTTTACATCTTCTTGACATTTCTGATGCATAGCCTCATGGTCTTTTCAAAGCTTGGGCAGCATCACAAATACAACGATGGGCCTTTCTGCCCAACAGCAGGTATTGGTTGTTTTGTTGTCATTGCTGATTATCCACCCATCCACCCATCACAGCTTGAGCGCTTTTGAGGCCATCCTATTCCTGTGGATGCCTTTTTTCATCATCATGATCAGCAAATAATCTACATAGAAAATGAAGCAGTTATGAACATCACAAAGAGCGGTGAATATAAAAAACCAGTTGGTTTTGCATATTATGAGGCTCAGCCTCCTTCTTCGTCAGAAGATGGTGTCTTTGTGAGGCCGGCTATCTGCGAACCCGGATCGGTGAAGCCAAAAGGGGAATCATCACCATGTTTCTTTACCCAACCAGCACCCTTGAGGTGCCGAGAATAAGAGTCGTCCAACAACGAGCAGAACATGATCTGCATCTTGGAGGTATCAGTCTTGTGTGCATCAAGTCTCGACAAGTACTCTGCTGTATTCTGCCCATTGGCGCGGTAGGGCCCGTGGATCTCAGATTACTGGTCCTCGAGAAGCGCGAGTAAGACATTACCAAAATCACGAGACAGCAGCTTCGCCCATGATTCGTCTGTTAGCTATATCGAAGGTGTGCGAGGTAGTATACAGCCCAATTAGAGCCGCGACCTGATGCCAGCCAGGCGACAAATGAAGGTGCAAGATGACCCTCAAGCTCGATGCTCCGGTGCAATTCTTGGCAAAGCGAGACAGAGAGCACACTCGCAATGGTGCACATGACGCCCATAGTCTGTTGGTCCATTGTTAGGTGCATCGTGGATTTGCGCGGCATTAAGCGCTGCCGCGCGGAGACCTCGGGGTATATCGTGTTTGGCGTTGTGCTGATTGGCAAATCTTTATTATATGGCCAGTATTGAAGTATTGATCTTCTTGTTGTGTAATTCATGCTTTCTACATGAGATTGAATGATAAGGATATAATGAAGGTCTTTGTGCTCAATGATTGGGCCCACGCTGTTATTTACACAGTGGATCTCCCGATACGAGGACTCCCAGTGCTCGAACTCAAATTGACGGGGTGAACTATCTTGTTCCCCTATCAGCACTGAAGATGAAGACAGTACTTAGTAGCGTAGTGGGTGCTACAGACGAATGTCTCTTTGGCCAAACCAATAGGTCGACGGTGGCGCAAGCTATATGTCTTGCTAACGGTGTGGTTTCTGAGCGGACTACGGTTGTCTACAAAACTTACATCAAGCTATCACGATGCTACCTGAACTTGAGCAAGGGTTAAACGCAAAGCCACGGCGTCGCCGAGAGCTGAGATTGCAAAGACCCCCCACCACAAGGACGTTGTGAGCGCTAGAATCGCAACTGGCTTAGATCAATCGATGGCAGCGTAGATCCATAGGGCTGATGGAGTACCAACTGGACGGCTTTAGTGAAATTTCGGGTCCGAACATGACTAGACGGAGGAGTTGTACTGCAGCGATCGTAATACCTACGTCGTTTCATCTTGATATCACGATGGAATCGTATACACTCAGTCTACTTATGCAATTCCATTGGTCACATTTATGTGGATCATAAACAAAGAAAAAGCATATATTGCTTTGCCTTTTGCTTCATCCCATCATCCATCTTATCTCTGCCTGGCTTCTTTCGATAGCTTCTCTTAGCGGCGGGGCAACGTTGGTAGGGCAAAGAGGCGGTCGCGAACATGGCTGAGACGCCCGATGAGGCTCAGTCGACGAGTGAGCTCTGGGCTGTAATCTCTGCTAGGATTCACTAGTTGCAGCACTGGACTGGGCTGAAGTGGAGGAGCGAGATCCTTAGATCCCTCTTGGACCGCTGGAGTATCCCCCTGAAAGCAATTCGTAGGACGTACTCCCTTGCTAGTCGCTTGATCGGTCCCGAGACAGAGCTTCCAGGATGGGATTGTGTGTTGTTCATGCAGATTTAGCCAAGGGCTATTAGCTAGCTGAGGCTGGCTGATAAGCGTGGCGAGACCGATGCTAGGAGGTGTTGAATAGATTATGCCTATACTATGATTGCTTTTATTATAAGCTACCTTATGTCCTGTTCGTTGTGATCTTGATGGCGGGGGTTGAAAAACTTTCTGCCACAAGCTGAATATTGCGATAAAGTGTAGCAGTTGCTATACCTTGGCTGTTCATCATGACTGACCATGAACTTGGACCTGTACAGGTCAACCCTACCGAGGGCAAGGCAGCCCCGACTTCTTCTGGTTCTTCGTCAGTTCAAATAGAAGAAACCGAAGATATCCCCGCAAGCACAGCTCGAGGATGGCGCTTTTATGGCGCTTTTGGCACTCTGTGTCTCGTCACTTTCATCATTGCTCTTGACGCAACAATCATCTGCGTGGCATTACCGGTAAGTCTTCAATATGTGATGCCAACCACAGATTATTTTTCGCTAACGTACAGCTCACAGACAATAGCAGATGATATCGGTGCCTCAGCAATTGAAGCCTTCTGGTGCGGTACCAGTTTTCTCCTCGCTTCAACCGTCATCCAACCTCCCGTCGCTTCCTTATCACACATCTTTGGCCGTCGGCCGGCTCTACTGGCTTCCGTAACTATCTTTGCTGGGGGCAGTATCATGGCCGCTCTTGCAAAGAACGTCGCTGTACTGCTCGGAGGCCGAACCCTTCAGGGGCTAGGCTCAGGCGGTATCCTCGCTTTGACATATGTTATCGCTACCGATCTTGTGAGTCTCCGGGAGCGAGGCAAATGGTTTGGTCTCATCTCCCTCAACTGGGCCATTGGTAGTATCCTTGGACCTTTGATTGGTGGTGCTCTTGTCGAGGTGTCATGGCCCTGGCTGTTTTGGATTAATCTGCCATTCTGTGGTATCGCTTACATCGCAATTCCTATCACGATGCGTATCAAGCGAAAAGAAGATGCGTCGGTCAACACCAAGATTCAAGAGTTCGACTGGATTGGAACTGTCATCTTTGTTGGTTCCTTGACGAGTTTCCTCATTCCTTTGAGCTGGGGTAAGTGCAGCTATTGACTTGGTTGCATCGGAGTGTATCGCTAACCAACATTTCTAGGTGGCGTCATGTATAACTGGAGTAACCCCCGAACTATTGTCCCACTCATATGTGGTATTCTTGGTCTTGTGGGATTTGGATTTCATATCAAGTTTTGCAGGAAATACTCCCGATGCGATCCCCTTCTGCGACCCAGCCTCTTCACCTCCCTGACAGCACTCTCCGCATACTTTGCCACCATCATTCACGGCATTATCGTATGGTGTCTTGTATACTACGTCCCTCTTTACCACGAGGTCAGAGGCTCGTCGCCTATTGCTTCAGGTGTTGCTGTCCTGCCATTCACCGGCACAGTAGCACCGGCTGCTGTCGTGGTCGGACTCTTGATTGCCAAGACAGGCATATACAGACCTTTCGTCTGGGCTGGATGGGTACTCGTACCTTTGGGAATGGGTCTGATGATGCTACTAGAGAGAGATACGGAAACTTTCAGATGGGTACTGATATACCTCACTGGAGGTCTTGGGCTAGGCATTCTCTACTCAGCTCAATCATTTGCTGCCCAGGCTTCAGCGTCTAACTCTGATTTGCCCTTTGCAGCCAGTCTGTACGCATTTTGCCGATCTCTAGGCCAAGGTATTGGAGTTGCCATCGGAGGAGTGACTTTCCAGAACCAATTCCGCAAGCAGATTGAGAAGAGTCCGGAGTTTGCTAACAAGGCCGAGGAATGGGCCAAGGATGCATCTGCACTGATTCAAGTGATCAAAAAGTCTCCTGCCAGCATGCAGCTCATGAAAGACACAATTATCGACGGATATATCAAAGGCCTGCGGACTGTGTGGCTAGTCATGACTCTACTGGCTTGTGTTGCTCTTTTGGTGTCTCTCATCTGTGTTAAAGCAAAGAGCTTAGATCGCAAGTTTGAGACGGAACATGAGTTGCACCAGGGGACAGTTGAAGAGAAGAATGCCGTGACTTGTTCAGAGAGAAATGTATAAGATTCGGGATATTTTTTGATGGAGTGTCTTTGGTCTTGCATAAAAGGTGTTATGAGGATGGAAACTTGATATAATGATACTCGCTGAACGGGGACGAAACTGCATCACGAAACGACGAGATTATCGAATTAGCCTATTGACTTGCCTTGAATTTAACAACATTACTAAGTCTTCGACTGTGCTGTAAGCTATGTATGTGATAATCATACACTTCAGAGCAAAAGAAACACTCTGGTAATAAGTGGTGTAGCCTGTAAAAGGTAGCCCACTCCAGGTGTCACTTCAGAGGCGGGCCGCTACTGTTGGTTGCAGTTTCGAACCTGACAACCCGGGAACACTCTATTTTTGGAAACCCAAAATTGCGCTTTGCCACTTCTGGTATGCCTGCCCCCACCCTCCGTCTTTGCTCTTATAAACAGATTATTAGGAATTCTGACATATCTTCCTAGCTTTTATATTGAATTCAATAACATTCCATTTGTATGAAAACCACCAAAGGCTGCATATATTTCTCAGAAACTCCGGCATTCAATCTTCTATATACCTCTTACGTTCGCCCCATCTATGCCCCTCTACAAATAGTGAAGCTCCTCACTTTATTCGTAGATGGAGGAAACAAGTCCTCCTCAGGTCTTGAGTCCTGTCTATCCATTCTTAAACCTGGTCGCTTAGCCCTTGCAATAGCCCCAGCAGCAATATCAGCACGGGAATTCCCTTCGATATAGCAATGGGCCGGGGTCCACACGAGTGTCAGACTGACTCCAAGAGCGACCAACTCATGCGCTCGCTTCTGAGCTAAATAGTCCAGAGTAGGTAAAGGAATTCGCCTAGTTATCTGGCACCGATGGATAGCGTCCAATGAATCACTGCATATGAAAACAGAACGTATTGTCCTTCGCTCCAAGACCTTGGAATAAGCTAAGTTCAGGGCCCCGACGATGGCAACGAACTCGATATAGCTGATCTGACCGTTGTGGCCGGCAACTTTCCAGGCCACATCTTCCCAGCCCGTCGTATGTGGTGAGTGCTTGGCAGCTATATCTCTGTATGCAACTGCAGCTCCAGCATCTTCGTTGTTATCCAATAGTGACCCATCAGTCCACAGCGTTAGGACACTGGCGTCGTCGCATTGACAAAGTTGAACAGCCAAGGGCTTGCTTTGGAACCGAGGGAGATGAATGACTCTTCCTGGGAACGGCTTCGCGTTGAAGTCAACAAGCAGAGGTGCTGCATCGATCTTTGCCTTTCCTCTTCTCTCCATCCTCGCGTCCCGTCCGTTCTTCTTTCCTCCTTTCTTCCCTCTTCTTTCTGGCTTTTGAGAATCTGGCTTCTTGGAGTTTGGCTCTCGACCTTCTGCCCTTTTCGTACGTGTTCTTTTTTCCCACCCTTCCCTTGCTGCTTCTATGGCACGCTTCTTTTCTCCGCATTCTGACTTCGCTACCTCTTTGGCGAGCTTCGCTTCTTGTCGGATCCGCTTCGCCTTTTTTGGCTTGCATTTTGGTGCTGTGGCTTTCGTGGACTGGTCCCACATCGATTCATCTATCGATTCAAGCGGGTTCGAGGGGCCGTTCTCCAGCCTGCTCGTGGTTGGATCAGCCAGCGTTTGCCGTGTTGGTGCTGATGTCGAAGGGGGAGGGTCAACATTGTGAGCGGGCTCCAGCCACTTTGAGGATTTGGCAGAGAATCGGGGCAGCCTTGCAAAAACAAAGACAGCAGGGTCTTGGGTAGTATCTCGGTTGAATGAGCTTTCGAGATATCTAGGTGCGCTTGAGAGCCCAAGTTGGTTTTGAGGATAACTGAACATCTTGTGTCGGATAAATGTTTGCGCATGGAGTAACAATTTATGCCTGGGTTTATCTCGAGTCGTAGAAACTGCAATAAAGCGTATTAAACCTGGTTCGTATTTGCATAAGATTAGTGAACTTCGCTGAGGTCTTTTAGATGAGTTAAATACATACATCAACTCAATATAGGTAGGTCACATTAACCTTTTATTGTTACTTTTTCACGGCTGTACACCCTCATATGAATGCACGCAAAGTTGTTGCGCAGAAGCGGAGTGGAGGAGCTCAAACCAAACCAAAGGAATATAAAAGATAGGCAGTGCATGCGAGTTTGCGCTGCCAGATAGTCTTAGGGTTGTACTCTGTGTATGTATTGTCACTGCTCTTCACTGCCCTCAAGATGCTATAGGAAATGACCAGCTTAGACTAGGTGATGGAAAGCTTAGGTAAATGGATTTAAATACAGAACTGGGTTATGTAAAGATCAATTTTACCACTCGGCCTATATGGTACAGTCTTTCAATACCCTCAGACTGCTACAAATGCCATCTCAGGTCAAACTTGGCCTTGACATCATAATCCATTACAACTTTACTGTTCTAGTATTCATATCGAGGATGCAAGGTGATGGCATAGCCAGAATAGATAGGTTTGAAGAAGCATATGTTTTCTCTTATCAAAATATTGAATAGTATTTGTTCTTTGCCCATATGCTAACAAAAATCATCCACCACTACATGAGACTACGACTGTAACTAGAATGGGGAGCCAGTGTAGCTCTATATTAGTCTGAATTCATGAGATATAATAGCTTTATACAAGTAAAGTATGACAGACAAAGCTTGCCGAGAACATGTGTTTATCTTGTCAAACAATGGAACGTATCCCTTTTCCCCATTCCTCTTGCACCTTGTGGTCTGATAAACGAGGCAAGAGTGATATTCTCGCCTTACAAGTCTTTTTTAGCAAGTAAAGTCATATTTTATCCCGTAACTCTTGAGTTTCTAGAAAAGACGAGGAGAGTTGCATCATGAGGTTGCATGCAAGTTGGTTATTGTCAGAACATGCTCATCTTGGATTCATGGTGCCCATGAGTCAATTTCGTTGCAACAAGGAATCAAGGCAAGATGGCCGAGCGGTCTAAGGCGCTGTGTTCAGGTTCTATTCGAACTAGTAACGATTCGCAGTCTCGAAAGGGGCCTGGGTTCGAATCCCAGTCTTGTCAGCTTTCTTTTTCTCTTCCATGGTACAAGATCATGAGTTGACTTTTTGTTAATGCTTGATAGAGCAGCTGTGGATCGCTTGTGGTGGTCACCATGCCTTCATTCCAGATGATGGCGTCACTGATTCGACCCAGTGTGAAGGAGATTAGAGTTTAGGCTGTGGCTGTTGGAGCTCAGGTACCAAACCCCAGCTCAGCAATCGCTTGTAGTGGACGCGGTTCTCTAATAGACGCGCGCTTCGTGATCTCAAACCGCGTAAATTGGTTCCTACCTCTCCAACTCAGCCTCTTTCACCCTATCAATCCTCGCCTTATCACCCATTCGTTACCTTTCCCTCTAGACCTGGACTTTGACTTTAATCTACCACTCTGCATATGTCTTGGCCTCCAAGAGCGCAATGGCAACGGCGTCGTCCTCTCCCTGTCTATCGTCGCCGTCGTCTTTCGTGACGGCGCAGGATGCTAAGTCCACAGCGGCCAGTAGCCCTGTACATGAGAACCCTTGTCCCTATCGCGATGCGCGACCACTGCCCCGCGACCTGAAGGCACATTGCCAGATTTTTCTCGAAGAACAACTCTGTATGGTTGCGCGCGCACTTTTCTTTACAATGGAACTTGATCTGATGCCTCAACAGATACCTCCGCCATCAGCCTACTCAACAGCATCGCCGCCTCAGGCGCATCTGGACGTACGCCCACAAAGAAACCCGTTCCTATCCCTCCTCCGAGTCACCTCGCATTATTAAATACTCTCATAATACACCCACTCCACACTACTCGCGCAGACACGAAGGATCGCCTCGACGTCTCCTCGCAGGCGCTCGATTATTTACGCAATATCCTCAACATCGTTGGTCCTATTAATGCCGACTTTGGAACAGCCTTCCAATTTAGTTCCACACCACGTTGGGGTCGCCGATGGGACCAAAATGCAAATGGAAATGATAGCGACATGTCCGACGCGGAATCAAACGGCGACGAGGAACGACTTCGAGGCCAACTTGCCAACGACGGCAGCATATGGAATCGTGGGCAAGACTTTTGGTCCACCATTGGCTGGGCTTTCAACTGCAGCGTCTTGTACCCGAAACGATGGCGCTACTGGAAAGTCTGGTTGGACTTGATGTTGGATGTTTTGGAGGCAGACTGGAACGAACGCGAGCGGCGTGATCAGGAAACACAACAAGCAAATGGCCAAGCGAACGACACACCCCGTATGGCACGCAATGATTCCATCATTCTCACGTATATGAATCAACAAAATGGTCGGCAAAATGGAGCCAAGGGTTTCGTCAAAGCTCTGTTTGCAGATGGAAGTGAAATATCATCGTCAGCATATCGAGAAGTATTCGACAAAGAGCCCAGAGGACCCCGCAAGCAGTCTAAGAAACGAAAGCGGGAGCAAGTGCTTGATCTTGAAAACGACAAATTCGGTGACTACTTTGATGATGAATCAATGTCTTCGGGAGTTTCTGAACCACCAACACCTACAAAGCCTAAGGATACACGAAAACTAGGGACAGCTGGAGCACATCCCCCAGGCCTGGTAGAGTCTGTAAACATACGACTTCGTCTCTTCAAGCTACTTTCCGCGGTAACATGGGCACTGAAAAAGCCGGCCGAGCTTCAGCGTTTATATGAGGAATATACTGCCTCACTCAAACTTCTTCCACTTCCCATGTTTACACTTTTTGCATGCCGACGACCAAACGCCCTTTTATCCGAAGCACATATTACCATTACCAAAGAACTATTCGATCTGTTATTACCCAATTCTTATAAAAACCCCTCCAAGGTTGATCCTGAGGGTGATGCCGAAGGATGCTTGACCTTACCTATGTTGGAGCAATGCTTTGTCCCTCATCCAGCAAATACGGTGGCGCTAGAAGACAATGCAAAATTGTCATTAGTTGTCGAAGACGCCATACAGCTACTCTGGGCATGCGACCTGATGGTTTATTCTGAAAGCTTCGAAGCAGCAGTCGAAAAAGGCATCACGGCCAGAGAAACAAAAGCCAAGAAACGACGTACTGGAAAGGTGAAGGGTGACGAAATGGATGTCCTTGCGCAAGAAGTTCTTGCCAATTCGGCGGAAAGAATTCGGGTTTTGCTAGAAGTGTTGAAAACTACTCAGGAAGCGGAGTCATGAATGTGGTGATATGTTGGGAGTTTTGTTTGTTGTCCGATATTGTACAAATTATAGACTACCCCATACATAAACATAATGTCATAATGAATGATGATACCCAAAATTTCCCACATCAAATCTGTTTCGTAACTTCTTTTCAAGTTTCTGGTACAGTGTTGTTACAATTGGTGACAGTCCTCGGTTTGTAGTCATGGACTAAATCGACGTCATGAGTGCTTCATCGCTTCTTTGCTGGTGTTGGGCTCCAAGCGGCAGGCTGCCATGTCTCTCCCGGTCCCTTCGCCTTAGCCTTGGCCCAAGGATCATCCTTCTTTTCAATCTTATCTTCAATCGTCTTCGCACCTGTGTCAACCTGGTCACCCTTGCCAACATCATGTTGTAACGGACTAGCCTTGGTTGAAGACAGCAGTGGTGCTTGGGTAGCCTGTGGTGCTTCCATGACTCTCGGCTTGGCCTCCCATCGCGCATCCGCCTCAGCAGCGAGCTGTTGCATCCTCACCTGGCGCATGACATCGCCCCGCTGCTCATCAACGCTCGGAGGTTCCTCGCGTGTGTGCCGTAGCCATTGATGCCATTGCGGGCTGACCTTTACCGAAGAATAGTGAGCTGATCGAGGGTATTTCACGATCCGCCTCCAGCGCTCGTTACTCTCGGCGCCCCGTGTAAGCCGGAACTCCCAGTAGGTGTTACCTTGGAGATCGAAGCCTGGTGGTGTGTAAGTGGGAGGACAGACAGACACAGAGACAGGAAGATTGATTACGAACCCATGAGAAACCGTTTGCGCCATGGCAAACGAAGGGCTTTCCACTTGTACCAGGCCCGCGCAATTGGGCCAACCTGATTTGTAGCCATTGCACGTATTGTTTCAAATTGTGATTGTGAATGCGACCAAAGGAATATGGAGGAGGCGCAAACGGCGACTGAAGTCTTGAATCCATGACAAATACACAGCCACGTCATGATACACCAGCCACTCCCGCTCCCGCATGCGCACCCCAGCCACCTCGGACAGACCAGCCCACGTCATTTCTTGGTGGGCGGAATCCATTGGCGCTGACATTGGGTGCGCGCCGTAAGGTACCAACTAAGTTAATTCCTTGAATATCCTCCCTCACTTTCGCTTTCGGATACCCGGGACACTTCTGTTCTTTCTTTCAACTCTCTTAAATCAAAACCTTCTCACTTGAAAGTCGATCTCTTGAGATATTCCCCTGGAGATAGCTTCGTCTGCTTTTCAATGCGATTTGATACCCCACCCCTCTTTACCTAATCTTGAAGCTTGCCGCTATTGCGACAATACCACGCAGAGTCTACAGAACAGATTCAATCAAGCACCTGCAACGTCAACTCGGACCAGCCGAGATATAATTCTAGTTTTCTTGTCTTTTAAAGTGATTGAGCTGCCTCCTCCCGATAATCCGATTGCGAATTCGTCATCATGGCGTCCGTGTCGTCACTCGATAAAGACTTGCGCAAGATGCGCCTAGAGAAATACACACCTGCCGCTGCGAACGAGGCTCGTACATGGATTGAAGATATTCTAGGAGAGAGTCTCCCCTCATCAGATCTCCTCGAAGGACTCAAAGATGGAGTTGCCCTATGCAAGTAAGTCGCCTCTACTGCTGCCAATAACAAGTGCGGGACTTATACAATTCTTAGGCTTGCCAATCTCGCTCTACCTCCCCCCGGGGTTCGATTCAAGAAATCAGCCATGCCTTTCGTACAGATGGAAAATATCTCGCTATTTTTGCGCGCATGCCAGTCCCCGCCATTGAACCTTCAGCAGCATGATACGTTTCTTACGGTTGATTTGTTTGAGCAAAAAGACCCAACCCAAGTTCTACAGTGTATTGTTGCATTCAGCAGAGCGGCCTGTGCTGCCAACCCTCGAAACTTCCCAACATCGATTGGACCCAAGACCCGACCAGACACTGTGACACCACAAGGAACAGGCACAAGAACACCTACTAGCACTCGCGATCGCGGGGCATCTTTTACTGGCAACAAGTCGCCCGCTTTTGGACGTTCTGCTGCCGTACCCCACCGAACTGGCGACTCTGGTTCGGGAAGATGGAGCCCTACTAAGAGTCCCAGAAATAGACCCGAATCTCCCAGCGCCGTTAGCAGCTGGAGCAAGAAGGAGCATGAAGGTACGACCTCTCCAGCTTGGAACATCGCTCAATACGGTTACCTGGGAGGCGCCAGTCAGGGCAACCTTGGTATATCATTTGGCGGAAGACGACAAATTACCAATGCCGGTCCCCGTGTGCCAAGCCTTGCTGAGAAAGAGCGTCGCCGAAAAGATGAGGAAGAGCGTGCTCGCCAGGAGGCCGAGGAAGAGGAGAGACGACAGGCCCAAGAAGAGGAATACGCACGAAGTCAGGAGGAGAGTCGGTGGGAAGAGGAGGCGGAGCAATTGCGAGAACAGGAGCGACAAGAGGTTGAAGAAGAAAAGCGAAGATGGGAGGAGGAGGAGCGACAATGGAAGCTGACTGAGGAGCAGAGGCGTAAGGAAGAGGAAGCAGCCGAAGCCCGTCTGATTGAGGAGCGAAAGGCTTTGAAGAATCAGGGCGATTCCAAACTGACTGGACAATTCTTGAGCCAGTACCAAACGAGCCAGGGGCCGTCACAGCAGGATGGTGCTTCGGAGGACGACTACAAGAACCGCGTCAAGCAGCTGGAGCAAGAGTTGGAACTTGCTCGACAGCGCGAGGCCGAGTATGAGCGAGAGCGCCAAGAGAGAGTTCAACGTCACGGAAGTGCCGAGGTCAAGCCTTTGCCTAAGCCCAAACCCAAGCTGGTGTCTAGTCCCCCAACACGCTCCGATTCTTGGTCGAGAGACGAACGAGAGGTTCTCCGGACTAGATCTCCTTTCAACAGGGAGCCCATGAAGACGAATAATGCCCCTGTGCTACCTTCAAGATCACCCCGCCCTCTACCTGACCCTACGGCTCTCCCTCAGGTCAAGTCACCGAATCTCAGTAGCCGCCCTCTTCCAGACCCTGCAACGTACTCGCCGAAACCTGCACCGGCATTACCAAATCGGACTGATCGCTTCCTGTCTAGCAACCCAGCCCCTTCAACACCGCCAGCCCAGACAACTTACTCTCGTGAGCTCGGTGCCACAGCTGAACGTGATGCCGAGGATCAGCGTCGCGCACAGAGCCAGATCAAGACCAAGGCCGGCGGGATGGCGTCAAAGTCACTACTAGAACGTGAGATGGAAATGGAGCGACAGCGACAACGCGAATGGGAAGATGCGCAGAAGGAGACTGCTGCAGCGGTGCGCTCCAATGACGGCGTCGAAGGCATTGGCGGCGGTATTGGTGGTCGGTGGGACGTTGGTCAATGGGCTGGTTATACCGGCGGAGATAGCCAAAACAAGGGATCAGTAGGTATTGGAGCTGGTCGAAGACAGATCGTGGGAGGACCTCGACCTTTACCTGAACAGCCGAGGTAAGACTCCTATATGCAAATAGAATCGGGTTTTATCAACACGTGAGAAGCGAAGTGAGGGCGTGTTCAGGAGCTTGTTATCCGTTGTTACTTATGCTTAATCTTAAGGCAGTGATCGACATCGGTTTCACTTGGCATAAAAGCTTGTCACATACTACAAAACAGTCAAAAGAAATATACAAAAAATGCATCACTTTATCTCGAGATGTATTTACCATTCGTCATATACCACACAGTATTGTGATAATATGCTATCATCTGGCACCACGGCGTCGAAAATTTCAACCATTAGAACTTCGTATATTTGTTCTATCCTCATTATCGCATGATATCTGGAGGATCCCATATAGCATTATCCAAATGCGCGTCTCGTTTGCAGTGCCAGCACTCGATATGCTCATATCGCTACATCCAAATCCGCCCATTTTATCTAAATCTATCCCTGAAAGTCGTGTATTCTCCCACTCGGGGCTCTATTGAAACCCAGTAAAAAAAAGAAACCATGAACCAAAAAAATGAAACGCTTAAGCCTGCCCTACCTCTCCAGCTGCGGCCTCATCTCGGCATCTTTTACACATACACCAACCGCCCAAGCTACCCCTTGCCCACTCTCGCCGTTGCTGCACAGGCAAATCAACATCACAATAGTGATTAAGAATCTCCTCACCCTTCTTGATGCCCCCTGGCCGGCCACCCACGACACGCTCTTTTCTGGCTTCGAGGACCATGCGACCACCCCATTCCCATGTGACATTGGGATCACAGTCGTGGTTCGCGAGACACCAATAGGGATGCACAGCGGCAACATCAGGACGACCGTCCCGAAGGCTCTTACGAGCGGAAGCGGTGCCTCGGAATTTGGCGTATAGTGTATTGAGAATCCAGAGATCATATTCAGCGAGAGAGGCATAGATATCTATGTCCATCTTCTCGAGAATGTGAAGTGGGGTTTCGATGTTGTATTTAAAGGAAAAAGGGAGCGTCCATTCAGGAGGTGGACCAGCGTTTGGTGAGGCGTTGATATCGTTGGTTCGAGTTGGAACAAAGTCGCCCCAGATGTACTTGACCTCCCGTACGTCCAAGGGATTTACCTCCTCGTGGGCAGCAATGGCTATAATACGAGAAAGGAGCAGGACATAAAGCGTGTGGTCCGCTTCGAACGCATCGGGGTCTTTAGCGATGGCATCGACATCCTTCTCGCAAACTGCCGGGTGATATCGCTCCATAGCCTGTTCAAAACAGTACTGGGTACAGAATACGGTGTCGTAGCACTCTGGGCAGTTGACAGGCTCATTCTCACTTCCTAAGGGTGGCAACTCAGAACTACAGGCGTCGCAGATAGAGTCCTTCAAGCGATTGTTGGCGGTAAGGAGTGAATATTCCCTGAGTACAACCTCACCGGGGGCGATATCCTCTTTAGCAAATACGCCTAGCTGTTTGCACGTGGGAATGATTTCGTAGTCATCAGTGCTACTAGCCCCTTCTAATAATACAGGTAGAGTAGCAACTTCAACTGCACATTTAGGTGCCATCACACTCAGGTGCTCGTTCAGATCAGCCAGCGACTCTGGAGCGAAGCGATCCGGTTCATGGTCATTCCAGGGGTAGACTTCGCGACGGACAAGACCTTGCTCGGGAAGATTATGGTAATCGATATCGATATCGTCGCGACGAAGTCTCCGACGAGCAACAGTTACGATATTGCTCTTGGCATCGAGGAGTTCTTGATTTGACGGTGATAGTTGAAGACCACGCTGGCAGAAGCTTGCAGCACTCTGCAGTGATCCGCAGAGCAAGAGGTTCAGTGACAAAATCTGATAGGCACGAACTTGAGCCAATATGGCTAAACGTTTGACCGCCTCGTCCTCTATCTCTGAACCGGCCTCTGTGGGTTGGAGGTCATCTTGGGGTAGATTGCCATGGGCGAGGACATCTGGAAGGGGGACTGCCGTGTGCATCTGAAGAGACTCAATGGCCTGTTCATGATACTCAAAACCCTCGTTGAGAACCTCGTCTGCAAGTAGAAGCGCTCGGTACGCATCACCAGCTGCAAGATCTGGATAGCCTAGTTCCGAATGGATAACGGCACGGTCGAGATAAAGTATCAAGTCATAGGGCAGGCTATAAAGTCCTTCGGTGAGCTGCAATCGCCTATCCAGCAGCTGTTCGTTCCGCGCCGTAGGATCCATGTCGTCGAATTGGCGTCAGTGTTTCGAACGTGTTGTGTAAGTTGGTATGGAAAGTCTTTGATAGTGGTGAAGAGGAACGAGGGGAAAGTTGGACCAAAGGACTAGGCCCAGACTTATTGGCGGGGGAGCCTGGTAGAACAAAAATGTTCTGTTCGGGTATTGGATGAATATATAGGGCGACAGTTATATTAAATAGCAGAGAGATGTCGAGAAACGACGATAGCTATCGTGAACTTGCCAGACAAGGATCGGGAAGCTCAAGGATTCGAATGAGAGTCAGCGATTCGCTACTTGAGTCAGGAAACTTTATGTTAGCCTTGCTCTGGAGCGGGAGGCTTGTTCCTGGTTTTTCTTAGGCCGTCAGGGATTTTCGTAGAGACCCTGAAATCTTGATGTCTCTAGCGAGGAAGAGGGCAAAACAGGGAATTGACTCTGGCGTGCGATTGGCTGAAAGGGGATAATCGCCTTAAGAAACAAAACTTGGTTGAGGTCAGATTCCGTGATCCAGAGGGATCACCTGTTGGTGTTGGTTGATGGTGAAATTTATCGGAGCGAAGGTTCCGGACACACGCGAGCACAAGTGTGCGGTGTGTCAAAGGTGACAAGTGCAATCACCACTCAAAAGGAAGGAACATGAAAGTTGGTTGATGATTTGATCGCCAGGGTCCATCCATTCTAGGTACAGTACGTAAACGTTTTTTTTTTTCCTTCTGCGGCCCCTCCTTCTCCCCCTCCATAAGAGAAAAATACACGTCCCACCGGTGGGAACCGGGTACCCAAATAATTCCAGTACCTTACAGGGCATTTCATTCGACCGCCAACCGTGCAGCTGTCAAATGATTTATAGAGAAACACTCACAGTGGTTTGCTACAGGGGATAGGGGCCCCTGCAGCTCATCTTACGATCATGACCTGGTAGGCTTGCCATGGGGTTCAGGGACTTACTGCGTATTGTGTTCTCGGCTCGACCTCGTATGGGTCGGTATATAACCTAAGTGATGGCCTCCACAAGAAGTATCCAATCATGGCATCTCTTAGATTCAGGAAGGGTCTCTACGTGTGGCGCTATGGCCTTAGGGTACCATAAGAAGTGGTCGCTTCAGATCAGTTGACATAAAGGCATGGACAACTCGATGTGAATTATATCAGGCCTTTACATGGCTCTTTTCCGTCCCTCAACCCTGCGGCCAAGTCTTTTGACACCCTCTAGCTTGGGTGTAACGAATCTTAGTGTTCAGGTAATGAATGTCTACCTACACCAACATTCCCATCTTGATGATAACATGGATATTTCCAACCCCGGCTTCTATAAGCAAATGGTTGCGGCATTTACCCTTTTCCGATGATTCAACCTCTACTGGTATCCATGGTAGTTAAAAGCCTTACATGAGAAAGGGTGTTGTCCCTTACAATTGAGTTACATATACAAGTCATCGAGATCGATATAGTCGAATGGAAATGATAGCAGTCTTTCCCAATGATATAAGATACCACATTTGCATCTTTCAACGACTTTTGAAGCTCTGACGTGCCACAACTGGTTTACTCCACCTATATTCAGACCAACTAGTCAAACAAACGAAGATTCGATAGCAATATAATTGTTCGATGACGAAGAATGAAACATTGACATTTGGTCGCTTACAGCCAAGATATACCTACGCATTCGTTCCTTATTCTGATCTCAGGTGTTGCAACAATATAGAAGAGCAAAGAAATTACAGTGTCCCCCGAATGGCCATGGCTCGCTCACTTTCTCTAATATTTAACGACCAGTCCAACTTGAAGGTTGTCGGCGAAAGCTTCATCTACAACAAAAGCATGAACTTGGTCTTCTGTAAGCATATTACCTGGTAGACTATTAGTCACACCGTGGCCATCGCGAAGAGTATGGCAGGAGTACGATTTATTATTATTATCAACTTAATATCTGTGCTTGAAACAGCACGGCGGAGGTTCAGAGGATTCCGCTCAATTACTCTGTAAGCAAGATAATAATTCAGGCCCATGTCCATCTGAGCAACGGTGGAGGGGTTAGTGCATATGGAGGGGTAGTAGACAGGGTTCAAGGGTTCAAGGGTTCAGCCTACATCTACCATAGAAAAGTCTGGAACAAACCAGTCACTCTTTTCTATGGATATCAAACATACAAATGTTGACAGATTTTAATTATGTTTATCTCTCCAAGTCTTTCATGTTACATAGAAAACTCACCAGATACTCCACAGGTAGACCCATACTTCCAACTCGTGCTTTTTGGCCAAGACAATCCGTCGACGAGGCTGCCCTATGACCGAACAGCTAGCGGCACGCTTAAACCCGTCTGCTCTCTGCCGGGCTCAACTACGTCATAAATCAATACCAGTCAAGTTCCTCCAAACTCGGCAAGCACATGCTTGTTACAACGTTTCGTTTCTGCGCATGGTAACTGGTGGATTTTAAGTGTATGCTTCATTGCGTCGTGTTATAACGGGGTATGTGTCGAAAATAAAAAAATTTGGATGTGCCTTAGGTACTCGGTAAGTCCTACAGAAAGGGATTACCCCCAGCACCGTTACGAGCAGTAACGGTTGAGAACATATACGATACGCAATCTGAGCCGCCAAAGTATCAAGCCTAGATAAAAGCAACACCTAAGGCACTGCAGACATCGTGCTGTGTCACCACTTGGTGCTACTGATGCTACCTTGGATTGCCTATCTGGCCAGGGTCGGGCATGTCAGCAAACTAAGAACCACATGTCAGCCCACTGTAGCAAGATCTGGCATGTGTTAACGATCCCGTCTTTGAGGTCAAGTCCCCTTCATGTCCAATTCTTGTCTAGGTCCAGATTGATAATGCAGTAAAGTCTTTATGAACGCTACTGTCTTTTACAAATTAAACGCTTGGCTTTTGCTAATGGATGTGTACACCTGGGTACCGACTGATCTGTCGAGAGGTAACAGATCTGAAGTAAAACGGCAGTCTGATAAGCTTTTCAAGACTCAACAACACGCGGCTAAAACGACCTGCATTATCTAAAAACATGGCAAAAGAAAACCCAACCAAACACAACTCATACATGGCTAGAGCGGGAAACTCAAAAGGCAAGCTACTGTACTATCGGGCACGTCACTGCACTTATCATAGCCATCATTTGCTGTACCTGAGACAAGCCAAGCATACCTGAACCGGGTGTTTTTGTGCCTCATCATTCTTGTTACACTCCTCATCATCAAGACGGCAATCGAAGTACCCGGGAAGCTATCGTGAGCCCGCTTCTGTCTCTCCCCGCCCCATATCGTACTGCACCTTCCACCCGTGCTTTCCATTCTTGTGGCCCAAAGCGTTTACCAATTTAATCCACTCCAACTGCGATGACGAAAGGTACCAGCCCACCCAACACCTCCCGCACCTCCCATAGAACCCCGCCTCCCACATTCTAGCGCTCCGTAGTAACACTCAGCTATCAAATTATCCCACAACGTACAACCAGACAGATCCTGACAATTTATTAGTTGATTGATTGTCTCTTTTATACCCTTGACGTACTTATCCCGCTTTTCCCACACTCAAGTATTAGAGGACCCATCGTTGCTGCACCCAAAAAAAACCACGCAACCTCTGTCATCTCTCTTTTTTTTCTTCGTCTTTATCACTTTCTCTCCCCATACATCGTCATAACTCACTGCAAGCTTCAAACCTCGCACCACAACCACCACAAGAAACAACGTCACGATGGGTAAAACACAGCCCAACCTTTTCGCCTTCCGTAACGTCGACGCTCTCGCGCCGGCTCTGCGCTCGTACATCATTCAGAGCCAGACCGCCGGTATCGCTCGACACGGTGCTTTCAAGGTTGCAGTTTCTGGTGGTTCGCTCCCTAAGACACTCGCTCAAGCCCTTCTGGCCCCATCTTCAGGCCCCAACGATGTCGTCGAGTTCTCCCGCTGGGAAATCTTCTTCGCCGATGAGCGCGCCGTGCCCCTCGATCACGAAGACTCCAACTATTTCCTTCTCAAGAAGGAGCTTCTGGACAAGATTCCCGAAGACCAGAAGCCTACCGTGCACCCCATCAACACCGAGCACCTGAACGACATACAGGAGCTCGCCGACCAGTACGAACAGACCCTCGTTGCCAGCTTTGCTAGTCGCGACTCAGTCCGCCTGCCTATCTTCGACCTTCTCCTCCTCGGATGTGGACCCGACGGCCATACTTGCTCTCTTTTCCCTGGCCATGAGCTCCTTCGCGAGACCAACGCCTGGGTTGCTCCTATCGAAGATTCCCCCAAGCCTCCCCCGAAGCGCATCACCCTCACTCTCCCCGTTGTCAACCACGCCGTTCGCGTCGCATTTGTCGCCACTGGTGGCGGCAAGAAGGACATTATGAAGCAAATCTTCGACACAGATGGTGGCCTTCCTTGCACCCTTGTCAACGAGGGTACAGGCGAGCGCTGCAGCTGGTTCGTCGACGAGCCTGCTGTCGAAGGCGTCAGCTTCCCCCGAAGGGCCTTCCTATGATACCATCACCCAAGCTAGCTTTAATACCAATCACCTCTACCCAGTTATTTGCGCTGTAGCCTGACTTGCCCATACTATCTAAACCCACGTCAAGTGCTGTCGCACGAGGTGGGGGTCTGGCATCATGCGAAGACCGCGGGGTAGCTGGAAGATGTCTCACAAACATGGACTATCAGAATCGCCCATAACGCTGATCATATTCACAAATCAACTACGGACTTGGAAGAAAAATGCTACTTGGCATGAGAAGTTTAGTCGATTGTCCTAACCCGCTATTTATGACCGCTATTTCTATACGACCACAATTCATTTTTGCCATGGGAACCATTAGAGGGGCGTTCGTTACGAGGTAGGAAACTTTCAACAATCATTGCAATACGGATTGCAGCCAAAAGAAAAATCCAAATAAATGTCAACATTTTGCTTGCGAATTAGAAATGGTTTACGATTACCTGATGTATCAGCTGCAAAATATCTGCTTGACTCGATATCCAATCGCTTTCTACAGGCACACAGAGGGGGAATAGAAGAGCACGTTGTACTCATTATGCTTATTATGTTTGTCTCACGATTCTCAATTGATGTAGCAGAGGCGGTTCTGTCCTGGACACAATGAGAAAACGGTGTATTCGCTACATGAAGAAAATGAGTCGCCTGCTTTGCTGATGCTGATGTCTCATGTCACGCGCTGTCTTGGTATAGTTGATGTTTTCAAATCTGCACACGAACCGTTGTCAACTGGTACTCCGTCATCTTACACAACTCTCCAAACTGCTCCAGCTCTTGGGGTATCGTCTATATCCTCGCCCCGGATCATCTTCTCTATCCATTCCTCTTCGCGTGATAACGCATCGCGTTCGATGTCCTCCATTACGTTCAATTCGGTCAACATGCCGTGGACGAGTTCTCGTGATCCTTCCACCATGCGTTGCAGGCTCGACCGCTCTGTGGTATCTGCCTCTGCTGCGTCATGGGTGAAGTCTCCGAGCTGCTCGAGTTGTCTCTTTAAGGTATCCAATCGGCGAACCAAGCCTGTGCATTCGTCTTTCCACGCGGAATCAAGTTCGCCGATAAATATCACATCGCTCTCTTGTAGTAAAGCGCCACCCTCACGGCGCGCCTCTTCAATCTCGCACATACGCTCAACCCATCGCTCAAAGCGCCTTACGACCCTTGCGTACCGACCGCCAGGTTCCTCCAAAGCCCAAAGGCCGCTCATGATCGAGTCCAGTACCTGTATACGCTCTTCCAGACCTCCACCGATGGCCCATTGACGAAGAGCCAAGACATTCTCCTTCTCTACCTCTGCCTTTTCCTGGTCATCAACTTCTTTACTCGCGATAGAAAGATGTGAGAATCGATCCCCAAGTTTGTGCTCAGCACTAGCTCTCCACGCAGCAGCTACGGTGGGTGCATCTCGGTGAAGAATATGCAATTGCAGCAGCTCAGTCTGTAGCCTACTCGTCTCGGCGGATGCGGCGACGTTGGCGGGGAGCTTAGATGGCGACGGAGGTGCAAGAAACGTCGATGTAAGAGGCTTGGGCGCTGAGGATTTAGCAGGCGAGTAGTGCTGTTGAAGTGTTGAGAAGGCTGGTCGAAGGCGAGGCGCAGCGCCTGAGGTCTTTTCGCTGCTGGCCGCCGTCGATGAACGCGTTGCTGTTGCCGATGGGCGTGCGGTAGTCGTCGATGGGCGTGCAGATGTTGTCGATGAGCGAGTGCGATTTGTTGTTGTCGTTGTAGTGGTAGTGCTGCTAGCTGACGAACCCGATGATGGCGGTCGCAAGACAGGGGCGTTTCTCAATGCAGTCGTTGTGCTCTTAGCACGGGCATGTGTAGGGGCTGGGACCTTTTTTGTCGCCTGCGCCGATCCATCTGCCGATGTTGGTCTCACCGCTGGTCTCGTCCTCGTGGTTGTTGTTGATGGAGGATACCGAGTTTCCCTTTTCACAGGTTCAGGAGCTGCCGGTTTGGCAGGCTGTTTGACAGATGTCGTTCTCGAGAGACCCGAAGCTCCATTTCGCAATGTCCTCGTGCTGCTAGATGTTGTTGCACTTCGTGTCAGAGGCTTTATAGGGAGGCGGCTTGGTGAACCGTCTGAGGCGGTAGGAGTATTAGTCGTTGATGTAGTAGTAGAAGCTGGCTTTCGAATTGATCGCGAGCGCTGCAACGCCGACATGATGAAAACTCCCTCACACTTTGTCCTGGCTGAAGGCTAGTGTGAGATGTGAATGTTTATTGTGATGTTGGAAGCTTAGGAAATAAATTCAAGGGTCGCTTGGGCTACCGGCATGGAAAGGAAGTAGCTTCCGTTAGCCGGAGCACGGTCAGCGCTAAAGACCCACTAATCAACGGACTCGGGGAAGTTGGACCTGAGGCTAAACCTCAACATGGAAGCAATCGTTGGAGCCCATGTGTTTGCCAACAACAGGGAAGGTTTGTCCTAGATTCTGCATAGGTACATCGAAATTGCAACGTGCAATGAGAAAGGTCGTTACTGATCCCAAACATGAGTCTCACTTATTATCATGCTGCATATGGATTACGCTTAGTATGATCCACAAGCAGCGGTGTCCTTCATTCATGTCAGCATCACGCGACCAAGCAGAATAGCCTCAATTATTGGTATCAAGCAAATGGCTTCTCGGACTGAGAGCTCTTTTCATCATTGATTAACTAACGTGGTTGTCCCATCTCAGGTACAACAATATTCCTATTCCCCAAATTGCTGTGATGAAGCAAAAATGAATCTCCATTTCCTTTTGGTGTCATAAATCAGACCAATAAAATGGATAAAACAGACAACATGTCCTCCTTATGCTCCCTTTCCCGCCCATAATAAATCCGCTGCGGGCACGGAGAGTGGTATCACTCAACTTACAACGAATAACACTGTTCCGAGATATTCATGCCGTCCTCTTGACGTTTTCCTTCCTAACCGGTTCATATAATACATATATGCGTGAACCAAAGCAATCCTGCAAATGTTTTCTATACGTGACAAAGAAAATTTTGTCTTGATGACAAGAGCTAGTAATATGGATATAATATGAAAATGTTGATGACTGTGTAATAGGATAATTTCGATGGTGGTAGTGATGTTCGTGTTGGTACAATTAAGACGCTAGTTGTAGGTGGTCAACCAGACGACGAAGATCGTTACCACTATTGTTGAGCTTCTTAAGGCAGTGTTCGCAAATACGCAGATGGCAGAAGCTGCAAGTCCATCGATCTTCAACGTCTGACTTGTCACAAGTCTGACAGGTCAACGGGTAATGTCTGTTGGTTCGGCGATTCATCATCTTATGACCGTGATAACAACCAAAATGAGATTTTTTGAGCGCCGGTGCCTTGAAGATTGTGCCCTCGGGTATAGGTAACTCGACCTGTTTCGGAAAGTATGCCGCTCTCGGGTCGGCTTCCTGCAGAACCTTCATTTCAGGATACAAGGTACCATCTCGGCCTCTGTATAAAAGTCCTTGGGAGTCAGATTGTACCAGCCTCGGATCGTGCTCAGCTGAAAGTTGCCGGGGCAGGGCGTTCGACTTCTGGGATGAATGTCTTGGTGGGAACCTAGCAGCAGGTATTTCTGAAGGAGGCTGAGCCTGACTAACTGCAGTATCGCTTCCAGAAGATCCTTGGCTTCCTCTTGAAATTACGCCTGAAGACGGCAGCGATCCTACTAGAGGTGATTCGCTCTTGAAGCTTGGTGATCCAGAGGCCGGCTTATCCTCAACCGGGGTCGGAATTTTAGGAGTCGGAACAGCTTTCCTTGTAATGCTGCCAGAGTTCTTGAATGGTTCTTGCATTTGTTGTGGAGAAGATATCAGAGGGATATCGTTAGGAAGCTCCGGGGAAACCTGTGCGGTAGGTTCTGGTGATGAAGCAGGTGAAAGAGGCGATACAATTGAATCAACAATGGGTGTCTTGATATCTTCTTTCTGATATTCGGGCGTGGGAGGCCGATGAGCTCCAGGTCGCGTTGCCGAAGGAGACTTGCTACTGTCACTCGACGATTTTCCTCTACGATGAAGGTGAAGTTTGTCCTTGAGCCGGTTAAGCTTGGAGCTATTCAAACCCATCGTCGTGTTCTCGGTTGCCTGCTCAGAATCTGGCGACTGTCGGGGGTCCTGACCAGCAGGGGCCGTTTGGGTGGTGCTTCCAGGCTGCCAATTTGGTATTGTGGAAATGTTGAGCCCAGTCGGAGGAAGCTTTTGCGCCTGTGGTGGTGAGGCAACGGGCTGCGCTGCAGCGGTCGATCCGTGGCTGGAAATAAGCTTCAGATCAGGAAGTTCGAGGCTTCGATCAACCTTGGAAGATCGACGACGCCAAAGTTGAGGCTGCTGTGGCTGTTGTGATTGTGGCGATGAAGAGTTCAGCTCAGGCGACTTATTCTCTGGAACTGGCTTCCGAATCGGAGCGGGAGACGCTGGGAGATGATATTTAGTGTCTTTAGAGGGGAGAGGTGGTGGTCTAGTATTGTTGGCATGCAACTTGGGAGCATCATATTGTTGCTCTTGTGTTTGCGGAAGCTGCTGCTGGTATTGTTGTTGCTGGGTGGAGGCACTAATAAATGTGCCGGTCTTTGTGTTGGCCAGTGGAGCTGGGTTGACCTCACTCTGACGAGCACTGTTGCTGGTTTCGTAGGGAGACCTGACCAAGGATTCGCCCGACGAGTGTGAATAAGCCGACAGGATGCTCAAAAGTGAATCCGTAGGTGACGGAGGTGATGGAAATGAGGATGGCTGCTGAGAATCTTTTTGAGGCGGTTGTGGTGGATTAGCGGACAACTTCCCAATAGGCCGGCGTGGGATGGCCATTTTCGGCGGACCAGATGGAGGAAGATTAGCTGCGAGCAGGTGCAACGGTGGCAGAGATGGAGGTAACGGTTTCGCGTTGCCTATACTGGTTGAACGCGGTGGTGGTGGAGGAAGTTCTTTTGCGGGTGGTAGACGAGGGGAACCTTCTTCATAATAGTCGTCATAAAAGCTTGGGTCGTCAGGACCTGGGACGTTCGGAAGAGCTTTAGACCAGCGCGAGGAGCCTGTTTTAGGCGGTTGCAGAGAGTTTGAGCTTAACATGGTAGTCATGGCGAAACGAAGCTGCTGTGTCAAGCGGGAGAACAGACGGTGTAAGCCTGTAAGGGGATGCTGTCAAACTTGAAGCAGATTGATACAAGTGAAACCGGGGGCGCGACAGTTGAGCAATGCAACGAAAAGAGGCTGGCAAAGCGTGTGCAATGCCGGGCCCTGGAATCCTTGAGATAATATGGAAGGGAATCACGGAAGAGCCACCCCTCGAGGGAGCATGCAAACAAATTCAAGTGGGGGAAAGGGAGAGAGCGAGAGACAGGTGAAACCGGCAGAGAATGGATCTTTTGAGGTTGATATCGAACCAAGTGGGACGAGTTTTAAGTGAGAGTTCAGCAGGCAATCAGTGCGTGCGAGAAGTGGAAGAAAGAAGGAAGTGAAACAACAGGTATTGGGTTAATTGACAGCAAGTGGATGAATAAAGAACAGAGATTCAAGAATTAACTCAGTATCGCGAAAGGAAGAAACAATGGAAGTAAACAAGAAGGAAAGAGTAATGGAAGGCGAAACAGAATAAGCCAAAGGGAAGGAGGCCTCGAGTCAATCCAACCCAACTTTCTTCTTGGTCTTGTCTTGGTACTCAATCCTGCCCTGCTTATTACGTACCTGTCTGTCTTTATGAGCCTAGGGTTTCATCTAGGTAGGAAAAAACTCACCAAGACGGGCAATGGGCAGGCAATCTTTAGACCAGGCAGTCGGGGACTTGGACGTCAGAATCATGCAGCAACCTTAGCTTGTGCCTCGGGATGGGCGGATGGGAGAGGCTTAGAGTGGCTTGTTCAAGCTTGTGCAGGCTCTTTGGCCGCCTGTGAGTCGTCCATTCTAGGGGGGCGAGTGCATTACATTACCGGCTGTGGCTCGTCGAGTCTTGGTACATAGCATCCGCAAACAGGGTCTTGCTTAGGACTTGCTGGGACTAGGCCATTGGCTGAAACAAGCAGTATATTGGATCTCCATCTGGTTTTGAGCGGGGAACTTGGGTTCACTGCAGCTGAATCCACGTCACTACATTACCACCCCTGCATTGACTAAAGTCCACGGGACGTTAGATATTGAATTCAGATGAAAAAGTCAATCATACAGTAAGAATCCATGGGAATTCAATTCCAATGCTATGACTTAGTTCAACGGCTGTTGTGTTTAAAGTTCACTGCTCTCGTGTTCCTGTATCAATGGGACGTTGTTGCTTTTTTGGCTTGTGTTTGTGCTACAGCAATGAGTATCAATCTTTCGAACTGTGGTACAATGAGCTCGAGATTGACGGATACCTACATGTCTTCCTCGTGGCCCCCTCGTAACATGCATGCAGTTGTTTTTTCCCTTTCAGCTCGTCTCACCACATGCGCGAGTAGTACAGCAAAGTTACGGTGTTCAATATGCTTTGGCCTGACTCCCTTATGTGTGGTCTTTTGTCTTTCTCTCCCTCGTGATGAGAGAGATGAATGTTTGATACATCTCATTCTTCACTTTTGCAGAAATTTCCGTTAATTGTTATGTAAACAGGATACTGGTCAATGACCCGAGGTCGCCGCCTCAACTCTTGCTCATGATCACCCAACCCAACTAAACGCGTCACGTCTGTTCCCTATGGGTGCACGTCCGGGGCGATCGTCCATGCATCTCCACATGTAATTACAGGCTGCAGAACAATACTCTCCACCATCGTTGATCCTTTAATGCAGTATTTAGAAGCATCGTCCCAAATCTTTGACACTGTCGCGATACCGTATACTCAAGCTCTCGAAGCAGAAACCAGTATGATGGGCTTTCCCTCCGCTTCACAAAAAGTTGGCATTTACCCTGGATTTGTATTTGGTCCGTCAATCTAGTCTTGGCAGCAAATTCAATGACAACCCCTGTCACGTCAAAATTGGCCGAATGTTCCATGTTTCAGATCAAGCCCATGACGAATACGTCCAGGCACGTCGCTGCTTTCAACTTTCGCAAACATTGCTCTTTAATTTGGTGTGATGCGAGCGGCACAGCGCAAGGGCTGCATCGATAGACAAAGATGCATAAAATGATGATAAGGAAATCAATGCGTGTTCCACTCTGCCCGATCCTGGACTATCACAACCTGTTTCCTTCCCTACGTGGCTCGCTCACTTATTGCCATAGTACAGGGATCAGAAGAGGCTACTCATGTGATTCATTCGTGGATCTTGTTTGATCGCATAATTGATCGCATGGTTGATTGATACTGCACAAAAGTTTGGAACTCTAGGCTGGCTTACCCTGATGCTCTTCGTCTGACAGAGAATGATTTGAACAATCGTGACAGTACCCTTGGACTCTAATCTTCTTGTGTTGTAAGTCGCGTGAAAGAACCTCAAACTGTTGAAGTATAGGGTTGGAAGTTGGCTTCGATCTCCATCAAAGACGAATCTTATTAAACACTCGAATGGGATGGCACTCGATCTCAGATAAAGATCTTTTCTACTGAATGGTTATGGCCCTTTGCTACACCGGTCATCTCCAAATACCATGATCTTTTCGGCTGGTCCGTATTGTGGCTGCTCAAATCTGACTCTGACTGCCTATTGGGAACAGTCCGTCAGCAATGGTCAATGTGTCAAATGAAATGGAGCAACACCACTTCCATAGCATTTACTGCTTCTCTCTTGCGGTTCTTCTACTCTGCCTCTAAAGCAAAGTCCTGGGACGTGATCGTAGTCAAATCTTGAATCTGAAGCGAGAATACTGGTCTCTTCTCAACCCTGGTTCTGCCTGGCTTCTTTTCTTACAGAAATATGCCCGCTATGTTAATATCACATGGCTTATCTGAGACTCCACCAATCCCGGGAAGCAATGATAGCCATTATGCCCGTGGAGAAGACATTGAGAATGGTCGCGTATCAGGCAATGATGCCTTAACATCGTTGTACGGTACCAGAAAGCTGAATCTTGTTATTGATCTGTCGGTATTGGTGTATGGAACATACTTAACAGGTACCGATTTGCCTTGCTGCTCTTATAACCGTCTACTTCACCCTGATCTCCCATCCCCAGAACAAGATCACTAGCTATGCAAGGCGCGTAAAGTTGACTTCTTGGGCGCTTTCGTCCTTGTGGCCGCCGTAGTCGCCCTTCTGGCTGGCCTGGACTTTGGAACCAACTATGGCTGGTCGCATTTCGTCACGGTCACCCTTCTATCAGTGACGCCAGTTTTGTTTGGGCTTTTCATCTTGGTAGAACCCAAGTTTACATCTCACCAATTCGCTCCTAGCCATATAACCTTTGGTCGCAGCCTCTTTACGTACTATATGGTCAACCTTTTCGTTGGCGGGACTGACGTCGATGTTCTTTTTTATGCCACTTTTCTTCCATGCTGTTCAAAGGTTAAGTGCCACGGAAAGCGGTTCGTTGCTTATTTCAGGTATGATATTTGCTGCCATATCCACAATTCTGGGTGGATGGATAGTCAAGCGAGCCGAAAGATACTACGTCCTTATGGTGTCGGGATATGACCTGGTTCTGGTGTCAATCTTGCCTATCATAGTGTCGGTCTGGCTCCAATCGAGACTTGGGGAAGTGATAGGCCTTGTTATCCTGACTCTTGGGCCTAGTTTAGGTACTTGGAGTGACACTAAGATTTCCCAAGTGAGGTTGCAAACTACTATCAGCTTTCTTCATAACACTTATTGGTCTTGCCAATGTCGCTGTGGAAGATACAGCTGCCGTGATATCATGTTCTTATCTATTCCTATCTCCGGTTTCAAGCATTGACATCAGCACTGACTCTGCCTTCCTTCAACAGACTCTCCGAACTCAACTTGCGGCACAATTTCCTGATGGAGAGAAGCTCGTGAGATTGAGGAAAGGGTACGGCAAAGTCTTGATTATATCCAAGAATTTCCACCTCATCCTGCTGATTTGGTTCGAGCGAGCCGCCAGATTGCCATAATTGGAGCACTTGTGTCGGCCTCGATTTGCCTTCTGGTCTCATTCCTTATGTTGTTCTGGTAAAAGGAGAAGCCTTCAAAGCGATAAGAGGGAGGGCAAGCTCACTTTTTGAATTGCCGTTTTTCAAGGTGGGGTTTTACTGATCGCTCCCGCCCTAATGCAAGGCACCCGGCTTCCGTGGACCCCGCCGATCATTCTCCACCCATTGCACCTTCCCTGCCTGTCTCTCGCACCTCCAACATTGGCCTCAGCTTAAAGCACCGTAAGAATTGATCACTTTAGACCTGATGAAATATGAACTTGGACAGTTCTAGTATAATATATGGGCGTTTTTTAAAGGCCTAAATTTTATTAACCCTCCATCTGAGAGAACGTTGAATCTTTCGATAGCTTATAGACTGGGCAGATGGTATTAGAAGACTTGAGCGTCTGTACTGAGAGCTAGGAAAGGATCGGGTAAAGCATTAATACAATAGGTAAGTATTATTATACCACCTACATATATTGAAGCTATCTTCAAATTTCTTTCACTTGGCTCAATCGATGACATACCATTCCGACATTCTTAGAAGGGTTATGCTCCTTTACTGAAACTGCAGTCTTCTGGGAGGTATAGAATGCCCAACTCCTCTGCTTCCTTGATCACCTCCGGGTGACTGAACTACCCGGCTAAATGAGTATGTTCCTCATAGGCTACCTATTGTTCTGTTGCTGAGGTCCTTCTTCGGCTATTGTTTACTGGTCTTGCAGTGTAAGCTCTAAGGCTTACCTACAATCCCTCCTGAGCGTAACCGCTTCCTTGTGCTATTTCTCTAAGTCGATGATTGTCTAGGATTAACCTTCGATATGCACATGAACTCTCCCACAAATATTGTCAGGTCCTTCGTGTACCCATGGAAAGGCATGTGGCAGCTTTGGCCCTTGAAAGATTTTAGTTCTTTACTTCTTCCCGGACGGGACCACCAAGCAACACACGATGACCATCAAACCTGGGCTGGATCATGTCTGGAAGGAGCGCTTTGTGCTCAGTCTGGCGAATGGCAAGTGTGAGATATATAATTTCCTATTGTAATAGTGTAATATACTGTAATATCAAATCCGCAGTGCTACTCGAAACCCTCCTAAACGCCGTTCCCCCCATGGGTATATATACAACCGTACGGTTATGTGAACTTGATAGCCTTGTTTTCGCATCAGTCCCAACATAATTTTCTATCCATATGTTCTTCCGGAACATCTTATTCTCGCTGCCATCTTGGTTCCGACAGATCAGCTTCCTGTGGAATGACCGGACCGTCAACGCTCTCGCGAGGAGTGTTGCCTAGTAGAGCCTCACTATCCTTCTTCTCTTGCTCCGACTTGGACTCCTTACTAGCTTGCGGATCATCGTCCTCTTCGGGAACAGCCACCAGGCCTCGATCACTACTCCAGCTCGCAGCTCGGGCGCTGCTACCTCCCCTTGGTCGAGTAGGTGCAAGTGTTGCGCCGGAACCTTGAGACTCGCCTTGAGCTCCGGCGTAGCTGAAGTCTCCACTGCCCACGCGGTCCTTGGTGAGGGAGCCACGGCGGGCTACATAGTCGTCGAACTGGGTATCTCGCTTATGTGTATAGACGCTGGGTGTCCGTTGCACGGTGCCCATTTCAACGGATTCACGCCTGGATGTCATGCTGGTTCGGGATGATCCGGAAGAGAAGCGCTTATCTGTTGACTGTCGGGCGTATGAAGTGTCTCGCTCAACATCTTCATTGAAGCCAAAGGGCTTGACGTTGATGGGGTGGGTATAGTCGTCGTAGGCGGAGAGGCGACGGTATCTCCGCACAGAGTAAAAGACCAGAACGAGCGAGGTGATGCTGCAGTAGCGGGTCAACATAAGTTCTATTCGAGGTTCTCAGCAAAGGAACTTACATGAAGGCACTGTCTAGTCCAAGAGCCACGAGGGAGTAGTGCTTGTCGTGCTTCTCGGTGTATATGACGATATCGAGGGCGAGTGTGGCAGCTGCACACGTCAACTTGATAACGTGTGTGAAGAGCATGGTCCAAGGTGTCAAGGCCTCTGCAAAGTATTTTGCTATTTCGACGAAACTGCACAGAGATGCGACGAACCAGAGAGCCACGTTGGTAGCCTCCCAGCTATCCGAGTGTCAGCAAACTAGCTCAAGCTCGGCATTGTTATTTTGTCAGATTAATCAGACTTACACAATCTCAATAGTAGGGTCGTCGTTATTCTTGTCGTCGTCTTTGTTCGCCTTCATGCTGTCGCCGAGTCTGTAGGCGAATAGTCCCATCATGGCCATGCTCAGGCTGAGCTGGAGGATCCAGGTGGGGATGAGGACCACGGCGCGCCATTTTGCACGGTCGAACTGTGCCTGAGCACGATGGTTTCCGCTGATGAACATGGTTTCTTTTGTTTTGTTGTTTGTGTTTGTGTTTGTATTTGTATTTGTGTAGTGGTGTTTTGCTGTCCCTGGTGGGTGTCTTGTAGCTGAACTCGAGCCTCAACCCAGTAGTGTCGCTATTCCTCTCTTCCCAGAGTCTTTCTGCTCAATGGTAGTTCCTCATGTATATGTATTTATCGTTAAGACGTGAAAAAGGACGACTATCGTAGACCTGCTTGTCGTCGTGCTGTTTAGCCGTCGTCCTGCGTACGCTGTCCTCTTGATGAAACTATGAAGAATATTGACTATCAGATAGTTATCCAGCCCGTCAGCATCTGTGTTCACAGAATGGGGCAGGCCAGCCTATTTATTCATGTACTGCAAATTAAAAGACATCCCTATGGACTAGAATATGGCGTGCAGCACACAACAAACAAGCCATTCTCGTCCCCGCAACCACAACTCAGCCATCTTTGGATGTCCACAGGCGCCAGGGCCCAAGGCTCAAGGATTATGAGCCACCGCCTCCACTATTGTGCAGTTTCAGTGACGCTTTGCTGGGAATTGGGCCTAGTGCTGATGGTGGGAGGGCCTGCGGCTGAGAGGGGAGCTTTTGCTGACGCCTGATCTGATAGTGAACAACTCAGAGGGAGACCTAGGGGACTTTGTAGCGCCAAATCACACTGACGCGACGAGTAGAGAGATTCATTTTGCTCTTTTGAGTCGAGTTACACGGATCCGTAAACACGGCTCAGACCCGGAGTTAGACATGGCTTCAGCTAGGCTTTTTTGCTTTCAGCTCCAAGCCTCTAAAAGTGTACCTGGGGTATGACTCCGTAGGGACTGTTGCACTGACCGGTTAGCCCAGACTCCAACGGCTCCTACGGCCCAAGATTTGACTCCAGGATCAAGTTAAGCGCGAGGCTGGGGCCCTGAAAAGAGGCATTTTTGGTGTCCATCCCATGGTCTCGGGTCCCCAACCATGTCCTGGCAAGGCTGATTCAGGGTTGCATCCGGATAATCGGTATGTATGTGTATGTAAACAGTGGCAAAGGGTTGTATGGTGGGCGACAAGAGATTCCTTGGCTATGACTGTGAGAGCTCATTAGAACAATCGGTCACAGACGTCACACCACTTACAGCAACCTAGCTATAATACCTACAAACGGGAGTAAAATATGTGGCGGTAACTGTTGAGTGGGGGCTGAGAAGTAACTAGCATGTCATTCTAGAGAGAGGTTGCTCTCCACTCCGTACTGTCTAATTGTTCACCGTAGGTCTGAGTCTAAACATGAGATGATGAGTTGCCGAGAATAGAAACATTTCCCCTCATCAAAAATGTGTGAATCATCTCTCGGCTGCCATCAAAGTCTCCCTGCGCCACGATCCTCTCTGCCAACAAGATATTCTCTGACCATGACGGTGTAGATATGAAGGTATTGTACCAACGACTACATGCCCAGAGAATGTAAGTCCGGTCAGAACTTGGAGACCCTCCAATGGCCACTTATTTGTGGCATGTGGCTCAGAACTCGCAAGGCTGATTGGGAGGGTCGAGGTAAGTTGCAGAATATAACTTGATGGAGAATGGCTCTGGTGAGGACTAGTTATGGGGCATCTAGGCCGCCTAGACGGTTAGCATAAACCCTTATAAACAAGTCTCGCTCCTATTTACGCTCAATCAATGTCTAGAAGAAACCAAATAACTCCAGAAGTGAAGAATATGTTTTATCCACTTTGGGTATTCATTGCGGGCTGTTGTCGTCTCCACTTTATACATCCATCAAAGGATTGAACCCCTGTTACTTTGAAAACTAACCCCATGCTGACAGCTCATATCGTGTAAGCACTGAATATAAACAAATGTACGGATACGGATACATTTGTAGCTATGGCATTGTATCGGAAGCTTCAACAAGATTATTTGTTATTTAGCCTTGGTCTCACTTCGGCATCAACCTTACAGATCACTGCATTGGACATGTTTTCATAATTGTGATTCCACAAAGGCTCAGCCCTACGACGTGAGCCATCTTTCCATTTCTCCAGCATTACATCCTATTCTATACACGCTAAACATCCCCTGCTATTACTGTTGCCTTTATCAGGAGAACCTCAGCCATCAGGCCTTTCTTCCTTCAAGGGGGCAACCATCTGTCCATTCATAACGAGCTTCGCAGTTGTGCTCGGACTATTGCTTCTCAGAAGCATCTCGCTTCTTCTGAGAAATCTCCCGCTTCCTCTGGGAGACATCTCGCTTCCGCTGTGCAAGAGCTCGCTTCTTGTTCTCAAGGTCTCGCTTCTTGGCAGGCTGGAAGACCTTGTCAGTATCAAACGCGACAACCTGCCCATCGGCATTTGTCATGGCGGGAACATTGACGTCGACTCGTCGAACTGGGAGACACTGTTAGATGATGCGCAGTTTTTTGCTTGGAGAGTGTTTAACTTACCAAGACCGGCTGAGGCGGCAGAGACGAGAGCGACCAAGGTGAAGAGAGAAAAACGCATTTTGAATGGTTGAATAAGTAAGAGGTGAGTGATTGGAGATGAGTTGTTGGTTGTAGAAATGGATTGAGTGGAAATCAACAATTAAGGTGTCGACCGGCGACAAGAATGTAGAATGGAATGAAAGTTGAAGAGATCACGACTTGGTTGAGATGCCCTGAGTAACTCTTCTGATCTGACGGGAACAGATGATCTATTTGTACATTGATTGACTCCTATATCAGTCAGTTAATGTCTACGAGCTTACGAATCTCGAGACACTGGTGATGTTTGTGAGACGTGTTTGAGAAGATTCCATCCCGCGTTGGCTGCCCAGCATTAGCCTTTACTCCCTTTAGCTGTAAATCACACTCGGATCCCTCAACAGCCGTGGAGATGTACACGTCAACAGCAGTCTGTTTGCCAACATTTCCATGGCAAGCATTGATATTCGATTACAACGCGTGCCTGAAACGTGGGGTCAGGCCTTCTGTAACCAAAGGGGTAGATGATCAAACAGGCGGCACTTGACCATCCGGTTGCAAGATGAGACTTGGCTGTTGTATTGACAAGGGACATGATTCATCCGATCGAGAGTTTATCTTGTAACCATAAATTCATTTCATTTGTCTTGAGTTGGTGGAAGCAGAATGGATCCATAGTTCTATTGACCTATCCGGCTTCCGGGGACTATTGCGGGGTGTTACAGGCCTGAAGGCTTATTGTTAGGTAGGTTCTAGAGGATAATGGGCAAAGCTTCACTCTAATTCTCCTTGACCACCATTAACCAAGACAATACCTTAAGCTTGATTCGGCCTTGGAGCTTCACAAGCTTCACAAGCTTCACTCTATGCAATGATAACTCAACTCTAGCGCCGCTAAACCCCACACTCATGACTCTGTCAGTTGAATTGTAATTGGTCTTGCTCTCCAACTTTGTTTATCTCTCCGTATCATCAAGACTAACATAGGTAAGTAGTCCCACTGATGACGGGAGCTACCCCTCCATGCACACACATCTCGTCTCCATTTCAACGTCGCTCTCTCTTCCTCTTCTTCTCTTCTTTTTCTTCTTCTTTCTTCCTACATTTTGACCAGTGCCTTTATATCCGATAAATCACTCTCCATCTCTTCTCTTTCCGTGAAGCTTAATCTCTTGTCGTTTCCCTTCGTCTTCGCGATCCGCCCTATTTCTGCTTCTAACAAGTCTCCTGACCTGACCTTCCCGGTGCTTAGTACAGTTACTGTTTCGTCCTCATGGCTACCAAAGAGCACTGCCTCGTATGCTTCGAGGCCCTTGACGCTCACCTCAACCGCCGAAAGGCCCTGACCTTGGAAGAAATATACGACTTGTCCGCCCCTGTTTCGGATTCAGAGTCAACCGCTCCCAAGACCCTTGACGATCCCGGTCTACAGCATCTTGTCCCTGACGCCAGCGCTTCATCCTCGTCTTCTTCAACCTCACTCGGTGCTTCCACACCCGCTACAAGTACCTCTTCTCTGCCCATTCCCCCCGGCTCCGCCCCGTTGTTCGTAACATGGAACACTATGGATGATGGGGAACCTTCGCTCCGCGGCTGTATCGGCACTTTCGAGGCACTGGATCTCGACCAAGGCGTCGCTGAGTACGCCCTCATATCCGCCCTTCATGACAGCCGCTTCTCTCCCATTAGAAAGTCCGAGCTGCCCACGCTGCAGGTCGCAGTCACGCTCCTAACCGACTTTGAAGAGGTCGATGACGCTTTCGACTGGGAAATCGGCGTCCACGGCATCCGCCTCTCATTCCACGACCGTGGCCGCCGGTACGGCTCCACATACCTCCCGGATGTTGCTGCCGAGCAGGGCTGGACCAAGGAGGAGACCCTCTACAGTCTCACTCGTAAGGGCGGCTGGACCGGTAGCCGGGCACGCTGGAAGGAACTAGATCTCAAGGTCACACGCTACCAGGGAAAAAAGACGACTCTAGAGTATGCTGAGTACGAGCAGTGGCGGAAGACGACCAAGGCCTGAGTTGGTAGCTAGTGATGGTAAGATGATGCTTCTAGACATAGAGGCCTGGCGTTTATGACGATGTAAGGGTGGGTGACTTTTGATGACTTTTTACTTTTTTATTTTCTTGCTCTTTCTTACTCAAGACATAGAGCTGGGTTTGTAAACATTCCCATCTAACAGTCAACCAGAGACAATAAACTTGATGATTGATTTATATTCATAGGATTGACTTCAAAATAGCTTATAACAAGTAAGCACTTGCACGCTACGTCACTACCCACTTTCTATACTTCCACCAGCAACGTCACTACAGACTATCACGAAGAAACAGCCCAAAATGATTGAACATCAAGTGTCGATTAGACACGTCTTCCAATTTAGTACACTAATGGTACCTAGTCTATGAACATGACCTGCTCGCCAATCGAAAGCAGCACAAAAAAGAAAAAAGTGTGTCAAGGTGTATCATGACAACCCACTCGCCAGTTGTAACAAAACAAAAAGAATAACGTGCAGATATGACTCCGTGATGGCATGTGATTCTGATCCTCCTTTTCCCTCCCAGAACACAGCACATGGTCGGTAAAATCCCAAGCCCAGACGCCGAGGTACCCCTGGTATATAATGATTTTGAAGCCTTTAAAAGTCCCTCCCAACAACGACAACCCATGCAACCTTTCCCACTCGTTCCGTATTTTGATTTTGGTTTTGGTCTTGGCCTTCCGCATCAAAATATGCTCGGTCTTGCTCACCAGCACCGTAGACTCTTCCAGAAACCAGTATCTTTCTTGGTCCCGACATGATCACCCTCGAGATTCGGCCCTCGCACTCCTACAGCACGTTTCTCGTTGTCGCTATCGGTCGGTAGAGGCGTGAGCGGCTTCGTCATACCGCGAGCATTCTTTCCAGTGTCGGAGCCAGTGTCGCCAAGTCGTCGTGCCTCGACCACGCGACGCACGACAAGCGCAAAGGTCTCCTCAATGTTGACCTCGAGCCGCGCACTGGTCTCCATGAACCCGCACCCGCGCTTCCGCGCCCATTCCAGACCCTGTGCTGCGGGAACCTGTCTGCTCTCTTGCAGATCGCACTTGTTGCCGGCGACAAGTTTGACTGGGGGAACGGTGCGGGACCGGGTGTCGTGGCCGGAGCGCAGACCGGCGCGGCGTGCGCGATCAGCATTATCCAGGCGTGTTTCGGCCTCCATGTCGATCAGCTCGTTGAAGTGCTCGAGGGCGTCGAGGGAATCTTTGGATGTGATGTCATAAACGAGCAGGAAGGCGTCTGCGCCGAGGTTGGACGAGGCCCACATGCCGCGGTACTCCTCCTGGCCAGCTGTGTCGGTAAGGGAAAGGTGGTAAGTGATGCCATCGATGCGGCGCGTGACGCTGTACGAGTCCTCTATAGTCGGGTCGTAGTCTGAGGTCCATTGCGAGCGAACAAGGCGCAGTGTGATGGAAGACTTTCCGCACCCGCCGTCACCGCAGATGGTGATAGATATAGGAACTGGTGTTTGTGTGGGAGCCGTCATTTTGAGGTTGTGTATTGTATGAGAAACAAATGTGATTTTGTTGCGGAGGCAGAAAATGCTGTAAAATGCTGTCTACAGTTGCACAGCTGGGTGATCGCAACAGACACCGAAACGCGCCCGTTTGAGGAAGAAATTAGAAGGAGTTCTAGAAAATGACTAGAACCAGGCACGGTAACAAGGCGTGTTGTAGTGCAGTTTAGCGAGGACTAGCTTTGGATCGTGCTGTCGGTTTTGGGAGATTGAGGGTCGGCGGTTGGCGGTTGGTGGTTAACGTGGTAGAATTTCGGTATCGTTAATAGATCGTTGGTAGTCGTGTCTCGTGGCAGACAAAGGCCGAGGCAGAAAGGCAGGCAAGGTAAGGTATACTTATGAGATGGATGTAATATAAAAGCAAGGGTCGGATTGGTAGTGTAACGTTATGCAATGTGATGGATGTGATGTGATTGTATAGAAGTTTTGAGGAGGGGTCCGAGTTTCTGGCCAGGTAATGATAATGATAGTGACAATTACAATGGGAAATGCATGTAATGCTCTGTTCAGCTCTGTTCAGCTCTGTTCAGGATATGGTCCGGCAGTCAAATATCCAATTCCTTTGGGTAATAGTAGAGAAAGAGGGGCTGCTCTTTTTTTCTTTCCTTCTCTTCTTTTTCTGAGACAAGGCCAGTCCAGGGTGAAGTGAAGGTGGATGGGGGGGAAAATATGACGATTGTATAACCTGCTGCAGAAGCAAAACAATTGGTTGCTCTCCCTTTATGTCGCCTCTTTTTCTTCCCTTTCTTTTCTTCTTTATGTCTCTGGTAAACAAGTCTGGTGACTCTTTTGGAGGGGGCTTGTGTCTGAAGCCGAGGTTGTGATAACTGACGACAGTGAAAGGAGTGACACTGTAGATGGATAGATAGGATAGTTAAGAAAAAAGGAAGAAGAGTAAAGAGAAAAGTAAAGAAAAGGGAACGGGAAAGGGTTCGTCCAAGAAGGGTTTGCCGTTCTTTTGCTTTTCTTTTCCTTTCTCTCTCTCTCTCTTTCACTACCCGTCTCTCTGTCGTTATACAATGGCCAGGCCCCTTGTTGGCGGGAAAACGGCTAAAAGTGCCGCGTGGTGAAGACAAGGAAGACCGAACCCCAGTGCAGAGAAAAAAGACAAGGCGAACAAGGCCCAAAAGGTGCTAAATGTTGGTTGACTGCAGCAGTTGTTAGTCCCAGGAACCGTACAAACTAAGCTCAGCTAAGTTTAAGAGAAAGGAAGAAACCTGGACCTGAAGGATGGGATAAGCAGGGGGCAGGGATACTTGGGCATTTGTGGCGGACAGGACAGGGAACAGGGTTACAGGGGGTGGAAAAGTTTAAGGATTTAATGCATAAAATAAAATAGAATAGAATACAAAAGTTTGGGCATCAGCGCGAATCTTGAAGGGATTGACATTGCATTAGTATTGGGCATTGACATTAGTTGACACTAGCATCAACATTGAGTTTAGATGTACATACTATGTATGGAACAAGTATATTGTGTGCAGAGCACAACACCCAGAAAACCTGGTGCAGCGTGTGATAGGTTGTGCAAGGTGCTCAAGCCAACTTGACTACAGTACATCAAAATCAGGGGGATTCACACTTTACACAACGCGTCAACCCCCTTCTAGATCCTCCAATGAATGCTCGTACCCAGCCAGCAGGCTAAGCTTTTGACCGGACAAGATTAGACTCCCAACGGCCAAAATGTGGGGGAAGATGGGTTTTTTACTGTCCGCAAATGTCAACCCAACTCCAAATCCAACTCCAAGCGGCCAAGATCCCCGAAAGGAAGGAGACGGAGGAATTGTTTTGTGATTTTGGAGTAGTAGTGAATGTGGAGGATAAGCACAAGTGAGTTACATGAAAAAAAAGATCATCTCATCTCGTGCAGGTCGACATGAATATCAAGTGATAAATTCGGTTTGGCTTGGCTTGGTTTGGCTTGGCATGCCATAAACTTTAGCATCGATACCTAACCAAGTGCTAATCTCTTCCGTTCAACGTCCGTCTCTATAACGCTTATCACGCCTTAGCCTCCCCCTCTCCCGGTACCGCTATCGGGGGTCCTGGTATCGCTGCCGTGGGCTTTGGTATTTGACATGGGGATGGGCTCAGACTACAATCAAGATGCGACCGAACTCGGGCTTTGATGATGTGATAGTGATATTTGCGATCACCAATACACGCCTCTTTGGTCTCGACTTCTCTCTAGCACTTCATTATATCGCCACTTGGCTTCTCCTCCTTCACGGGAGTATCCGTATATCCCTCTACTATAGTATATCGTATCCTCTCGTACTTCATAAACCAATCACGCCCAAACTTTCGGATCCGAGGTTTCGGACTCTCGCAAATTGACTTTTTGCGCACGGTCAAGACTGCATGATTCCAATTAATAAATCATCCCATCATTATCAGGCCAAGTTGACACTAACATCGACGCTGAGGGCTCGAGCCATCGTATCGTATCCTGCACCCCATCTTAGACAATGTCTCTAATTAGTCCATCAAAACTCCGAGCAAAAGGCTAACTTTGTCTCAGTTGAGCTCATGTTCGTGTCCATGTCCAAGCCCATACTCCGTACAGACACTGCAATCTCTCGAGAGCTGTGCACCTCTCTGATCTACGGGTCTTGAACATGGATCCGAGACTCTTTTTCTCTCCCTATTCCCGAGTCCACCATGTGCAGAGGGCAACTCGCAATGGTAAGCGATGCATGATTGCGCGATCACGGGAAAACAAGGTCAAGGTCAAGGTCCAGGCAAGGGTTCAAAGTTGGGAACCAACAGGTTTCAGTCCTGAACTGACGGGAGACTCCATCTTGTCCCTACGGAGTATCTGCAGCTCCTCGCTTAACTACTCATTTCTAGGATTTTACATGCGTTTAAACTTGCACCTTGAATCCTCAATTGTCTTTGTTGATGTTGATTAGGTTACTAAGGAACTTGCCGTTAGTGGACTTCCATAACCCGGAGAAGACTCGGCAGAACGGAGAATCCCTCGAATGTCGAGTCACGAGACATGAGCAATTGTAGCCTCCAATGATATAACCGTCTAGTCTGTTGGAAAGGAAAGGAAAGGTTTTATTTTTATCTGACTCTGTGATTCGTCTTTCTTTTTTGTATCCAAAGGCTTCACGTGCTTTTAGACAATTGCTATATACCATTTTTTAAAAATACTGCGCTTCATTTTCTACGCCTGAATTACATATATCAAAACTTCAACTTTCCCCCTCTTCCGATCCTAGCCGTCATGACCGTAACCAGCAGCCGCAATGGGAATCCCTCCACGAGCACCCTTAATAGGGCTGAGGAGGTGAACGATGTGAGACACGACTCACCGCGTAACACACAAACTGATTGGTTCGCTGACGTTACATCACCAGCTTGTCGATGCTGTTCGGGACCTCATTGTCCCCTACATTAAAGCCGCTGACGATGCCGCTGCAGAGCGTGCTACCGGCGACATCCCCCCTAGCTCTTCTGGGGTCAAGAACAATGTCCTAGTGGACTATCAGAAGCCTCAGGAGCTGGTTCAGCGCCTCAAGTTTTCTTTGCCGAATCAGGGCCAAGGCAAGGAGGGTTTGTTGGACATTATTCAACAAGTCCTCCAAAACAGTGTCAATACTTGGGACCAGGGGTTCCTCGATAAACTGTATGCAAGCACCAATGCGGTATGTCACATGTCGACTTGAGTACTCTACAGCATAACATACGATGAGATGCGTGCTCATCAGAATACTAGGTCGGTATCGTGTCAGACATGGTTCTCTCTGTTCTAAACACCAATGTAAGTGTCACTGTCTGGCTATCGCTCCATCACATGCAACTAATATGCTGCAGCTACATGTGTTCCAGGTGTCCCCCGCCCTCACGGTGATTGAAAAGGCCACAACAAAGACACTGGCACACTTGTTTGGCTTTGTCGGATCAAGGGCAGGCGGCATCTCGTGCCAGGGTGGAAGCGCATCCAACTTGACCTCTCTTGTTGTTGCTCGCAACACCTTGTTCCCCGAATGCAGAACCTCAGGTAATGGCAAACATGATTTTGTCATCTTTACAAGTGCCCATGGCCACTACTCGGTTGAGAAGAGTGCTATGATCTGCGGCCTTGGTTCCGACAGTGTCTGGCCTGTTCCGGTGGATGAGGTTGGGTGCATGAAGCCTGATGCCTTGAGAGAGCTGGTCCTCCGTGCCAAGGCTGAAGGCAAGACGCCCTTCTATGTGAACTCGACAGCGGGAACAACTGTCATGGGCTCGTATGAACCCTTTGAGGAGATCTCAAAGATCTGCAAGGAGTTTGGTCTCTGGATGCACATCGATGCCAGCTGGGGCGGTCCTGCTATCTTCTCGTCCAAGCAAAAGCATAAGCTTAATGGTGTTCAGCTGGCGGACTCGTTGACGGTGAACCCGCATAAGATGATGAACGTTCCCGTCACCTGCTCGTTCCTCCTCGGCCCTGATATGAACATATTCAACAAGGCCAACAGCACCGCTGCCGGATACCTATTCCATACCAACGACGGCAGTGATATTTGGGATCTTGCCGACTTGACACTTCAGTGCGGTCGCCGCGGAGACAGTCTCAAGCTTGCCTTGGCCTGGATCTACTACGGTGCCGCCGGCTTTGAGAAGCAGATTGATCATGCATTCGAGCAGGCTGCGTACCTGGCCAATCTCGTCAAGCAGAGCGACAACTTTGTCCTAGTGTCGCAAGATCCCCCTCCTTGTCTCCAAGTTTGCTTCTATTACGCCCCTGGCCAGAACCTGTCTGACGATAAAGAGGAGAACACCCTCCGAACTAAGACCATGGTTGAAAAGATGATTCTCCGAGGATACATGGTCGATTATGCCCCAGGACCAAAGGGCAGTTTCTTCCGTGTCGTGGTTAACTGCCAGACTCTGCCGGGAACTGTTGAGGGCCTGGTCAAGGGTCTTGAGGAGGTTGGGCGCGAGTAAAAATACAACACATATAATACCCGATAAAGAGATGGAAATCGGCTTCTAGTTGTTTAAATGATGCATAACAATATACGGCATCACGACATAACTGATGAGTGTCTTACGTACACACTAGCGCTATATAGACGATATTAGATAGATAAATAAGAATTGTGAATCTAGCCTTTCACAATACAAAGGGTATTTGTTGTCTTCTTGATTGATTGCCTCCTACCCGATGCAACGTACAAACCATTGAGGCTAAGCTTCCATTTAGTTGAATAGTTAATCATCATACATTGTAAACATAAGCGACTCATAACCGGAAGGTTTATGAACATAGAACAAACATAAACCAAGTAAGAACAACCAGGGATGGACATTGACATACATGTATAGGGTAGTAAAACCGATAAGCTTATCGGCAAAGGCTCCACCGTTTTATGCCTACCAGCCTCAACGTCACGAGCATAACATTCTCGCTCTCATCTTTTTTAAATCATAACAACCACAATGCCGCCCAAGCGCATGACAGCGAATCCGGTGAAACCAGCGCGACACCGCGCCGGCAAGGACACAGGTGTAGATTCCGATTCCGACTCTGATGCCAGCGAAAACGAAGAGTCTGTTGAGCCTACGCTCCCTCCACCACCAAAAGCTACCAGCGCAGGAAAAATCTCATCAGGCAATCTGGGAAAGGTCGATCTCAATGCGCGAAGGAAGGAAGCAGAAGCCGCTGAAGAACGACGAATCGCTAAAGAGAAAGCCGAGCGTCTAGCTGTTGAGGAAGGCTTCGTGACGGAGGAAGAAGAAGAGAGCGAAGAGGAAGAAGACGACGACGATGAGGAAAGTGAATCCGAGGAGGAGGAGGAGAGCAGCGAGGACGAAGCGCCTCGAAGACTGATGATCCGACCAAAATTTGTACCAAAGAGCCAAAGAGGAACCAAAGACCCTGCAGAGATAGAGGAAGAGGCACGGCAAGCCGACGAAGAGGCCCGCAAGAAAGCCGCCGACGAGCTCGTGGAAGAACAGATCAAGAAGGACCTCGCCGCGCGCGCTGCAGGAAAAAAGCACTGGGACGACGATGAGAACGAAGAATCCGACGTAGACACAACAGACGGGCTGGATCCAGAAGCTGAAGAAGCGGCCTGGCGCGTTCGCGAGCTGAAGCGCCTCAAGCGCGCCCGCGCTATCATTGAAGAGCGCGAAAATGAGCTCGCGGAAGTCGAGCGCAGACGAAACCTGACGGAAGAAGAGCGACAAGCCGAGGATGAAGCATTCCTCGCGCAACAAAAGGAGGAGAAGGACGGCAAGGGCAAGATGTCGTTCATGCAACGCTATCTACACAAGGGAGCCTTCTACCAGGACGAGATGAAGGCCGCCGGTCTGGACAAGCGAGACATCATGGGCAGTCGTATTCAAGACGATGTGCGTAACCGCGAGGCCCTGCCTGAATATCTGCAACGGCGCGACATGGCCAAGCTGGGTCGCAAGGGTGGAACCAAGTACAGGGACATGCGCACCGAAGATACAGGCCGATGGGGTGATATCGGTGGTGACCGAAAGAGAGATGGACGATACGAAGAAGACGACCGGTTCAAGCCAGATGATGACCGATTCCGACGTGACGAGCGAAGCGCAGGTGGCGCGAACGCCATTCCTCTCGGTGACCGAAAGAAGGACGACCGCGGCGACAGAGACAACGGTCATAGGGATCGAAGAGATAGAGACTCATATCGATCAAGGGATGATGGAGATAGTCGACGAAGATCACAATCACGGTCGCGATCGCCGAGGCGCGATAGGGATAGAGATGATTACAGACGTCGCAAGCGAAGCACGTCGCGCGACGATGAGCGTTATGATAGCGATAAAAGACGCAAGGTGGACGCCAGGTAGACTATGGCCTGGTCTTGATATACCATTAATAATACCCAAATTCGTTGCAAGCTCTATCTCAATCAAACCACCACTGTTTGTGCCGCCAGATTTACCCCCTCTGTTTTACATGTCTCGTTAGATTACATACAGCTCTGTATCCGTCTTGTGCTCTACCCTTATATTCTGACAATCTCCACGCGAGCGCGGTCAAATATTTGATGTCCCATCATCGCATCACTACCTTCACTAGATACCGCGGGAGGATATAGTGTCATGCGTGCATAAGTACCTGCGCCACGGCGCTTTGAGAGATAGCCAGGGTTAATAAGGAGCACACTCTCGACGACCTAGGATGCAGTCAGTAAAACGTAGATCATATATCACTGAAGGACAACACTTGCCTTTGCAAAAGGGGGCAACAGACTGGGCACAACCATAACGTCTGGCCTGACATTTACCATCTCGCCCAGTTCCAGATAACTCAAGTCAAGAACCGCACCAGTAGCCACACCGTTCTCTGTACCAGTCTTGGGGAGCTTGGAACGATCTGTAGGCGGGAACAGAGGGAAGTAGTGTCGTTGCTCAACAAGGTATCGGCACAAGCGACTCATTAGATCAGCGCCTGGCTGCGGCCCGCTGCGAGAAACAACCTCCTCTGTCCTTAGCTGCGAAAGGATATCCTGCGAGGAGACACCAAGAACAAGCTCGTTGATCGAAAGGGTCATAGGGTTTGTAACGATACGGACGACTTTAGGGAGACCCAGTTCCTTACGAGGGATGGAGTCTTGGGGCCATGAAACGTGTTTTGACAGGACGTCTCGAACGGAGGGGACAAGGATGATGGTGATCTGAGGGTTGGAGGATGCGAGGCGGTTGAAAGCGGGAGCAACAAGATATTTGAATACAGTAGCCATGGTAGCTGTATCCGGGTCAAAATTGGCCTCGTCGGGAAGATCGAAATCACCCGTTGCAATAAGGGGATGGTCGATATCGAGAAACGGTCCTGTAAGGACAAGTGCATCTGCGTAGGTATCGCCTGCTTGACTACATAGCGCATGAAGAGGCTCGAAATCAAGATTGTCATCTGCAGTGTAAGGACCAGAGGCGTATAAAACATTCAGGGGCGCAGGTTCTGAATCCTCCTCCATCGCGTCAGGGCCTCCACAGAACCTCTCACGGTGTGCCTCAAGTGCAGAAGGCGTCGATGCGGCGCTGGGGAGCAAAGGAACATCTAGAATCTCCATGACGACAAACTCGTTTCCTGAGGCGTTCGTGCCTCGGAAAGCAACAATCTGGCCAGGGAAGAAACTCCACGAGCGCACGTTGTCCATCTTCAGTGGTACTCTCAAGCCCATTCCCGTCCGCCTTGAAGTTTCCAGTACCAGCGAAGCAGCGTTGAGTTTTCCCTCTGACGAGTCAGACGCAATTCGACCGACAGCCACAATTTCGGTAGTACTTTGCGCAGCAGCACTGCCAAATTCGCTCTCATCGATCTTGTGATGTTCTTGAATAAGGGCCATGAAACTATCGATCCGGTCATCGAGAATTTCACTAGCTTCAGAGAGCTTCATAGCCAATGGCTTATATCCTAGCTTCTTCTGATCGGAAGCAGCTGTGAGTTTCACTCGGGGTTCGGAGAAGGGCGCAATGGGTGGCTCGGCTGCGTTAAGACGGTCGTTAAGGATCTCAATTGTTTCTCCAGGATTCGCGCGATCGCTGAACGATGTAGGTCTGTATATTGTCAGTGGATCTGCGGCAATTGGCGAAACAGGAGCGCCTACGGGAGTCCATTTAGAGACTTGAGTTGCTCATTCATCCCTGTAGCTGGCGAGCTCGTCAAGCCCTTTGGTGTATCCATCTTCCTCTTCATTGCACTCCCACTAGCAGCGCCCCTATTCAACTTGGCCCCCGAAGCTGGCGTACTGGGAACGAGTCCATCGAGCATTCCAAAGACATCTCCGCCCTTTGCCGCACTCCTCTGCGTATTGGCGACCTTCCTCTCAACCTTGACCTGCACTTTTCGATGGCTATTTTCAAGCTCGTCCTGGATGCTCTGCTTAAGGTTACGAAGTGCATCGAGACTCAAGGCTTGGGCATCCATATCAAGCTTTATACAGTAGGACTCCCACTTGAAGAAGAGATCCTCGGCTGAGAGGCCGTGGAGGCGCATAATGGATTCCAGCTCGCTGAGGACATCGGGCTCAAGAGGCTTATTGGGAGAGAAGCGGGTTTGGATGTCATCGGCCATGGTGGGCGACAATCGAGATGGTACAAGGCAATTGGTAGAAAAGCTCAGTTTCAGAGTGATTTGAAGTCGTGTCTTGAGCCGTATCTTGGGTTGAAGAAAATCGCCTTGATGCTGGTCAGAATGTTTGGAGGGGCCTTGAAGTGGGCGCGATTAGACGCGTCGTATCACAGGAAACTAAATCCCAACCGCGTTAAGTGGACGATAGAGCACAGTGCTAGTCAGACAGTATACACACGGCTCTCATTGGTCACAAAAGAACAAGAGGCTGCGCGAGGGAACAAAGAGGTGAATAATTAAATTGTGTTTTATTGAAGACTCGATCACCGCGTGAATTCGGTGTAATTCGCATCTAAACAGGACATCTCTTGGCTACTACCAATGTACCGTATCTGTTACTCTAACCTAAATAGCAAATGCCATTCGTTACCTTCGTATCTTTGTAAATCAACCAAACGCCATCTACTTCCTGTGGTATTGTGTTTCAAACAAAACATCCTGTCCCGTCATGCTCTTGATGTACCTGTTGACCAACAGAGCTGAAAAAGAAACTTCAAACACGCTTTCATAAACATAGTCTCACTTCTCCTTCTCCTCCTCTGTTGAGACTTTTTGTTGTTCAGTTCCACCCCATTCAGCCCAAACATGATTTGAACCATCGTATGTGAAGCTCAAAGAACCGTCTTTTGGAGATGAGCTTGGCATGATACCGTCGGTGCTCAGGAAGCTGCCAAATTCGACCAGGGTGCTGGGATCTGCATCTAGTAATGGAAGACTCGAAAAGTCCAAGTTGCTGTTGCCCAGGTCAAAGTTTGGCTCAGAAAGTAATTGTGTGATTGTTCGGCTGAGTGGGGTATCAAAAACATTCTCGAGCTTGGTCTCGAGGTTCAGTCGCGGGCTGCGCCTAACGCTCGCAGGACTTCTGGTTGGCGTTTGTTGCAAAAGAGCTTGCTGACTAGGAGACAACAAGTCTCTGACTGATCGAAGAGAACGTGAAACGCTACGTGTAATAGGTCGATGACTGGGTGTTGGGCGTGTGGGTGTTTTGAAAAGCGCTGAGTCGCTGTCGCCTTTCGATCTGGGTGGAGGGGTAGAAGGACGAGCTGTCGGGCTGTTGAACAACGCCTCTATATCATCGTCAACTGCGTGATCTTCGCAGGCCGCGTTCTCCTTGCCGGCAACATCTTTGTTCTGTCGACACTCTGTTATCTTGGCCGCGTTGGCATTGATCTCTCCTAATGTCTTTGTTGTCCCTTCCTTACGCGGCGAAGGAAAAAGGAGACGTCGTGTGGTTCCTAGTTCCTCGTCAAGATCCATCTCTATGGGACTCTCGGCTGTTCCAGTCCCTCTAGAAGCTCTGGAGTGGGTTGATCCTGGAACTGACTGGCTCATACTCTTAATATGCCTTCCATCCTCCGCCAACAGGTTGAGAACGTTCTGCATGACCGCATTTTCATCAATCTCTGTATCCATGGAGTCGGCTTCAAAACGCTTTGGAGACGATGGCTCTATTGAGCCGAATGGATCTGTAGCAGGAAATGCCTCCGAGGTAGGGTTGGGTACCAATGTACTCTTAGTACGGGATCGCTTGGCCTGCGACTCAGGTCCTGCAGAGGCTCGCTTCTTTCGGCTCTGACCCAGATGTCCAAAGGCATTATCCCATTTGTCCTGAGGCCGATGGTTATGATATTTGGTGATCCAGATGCCACAAGGGTTGCATAGAAGTTTTTCTGACCACTTGCTGCGATCATCGTTAATACCAAGGGTCTTCTTGATGAGCCTGTGAGACAAGGGCTTCTTGTCCTCGTCGCGTTTCAGAATCTCAATGGCAGTAACTCGTCCAGGCTTCTCCGAGTACTCCACATATTGTGGGATCCCGTCGTGCTCCTGCACCCAGATTTTGCGCCAGGTCGGGGTCTCGATGGCACCGCAGTTGGTACAGAACGGAGGCATCTCGCCAGCGGCAATCGCCGACTCTAGTCGCTGTTTAATCGAATCTTTCTTGACTTGGTTTTTGTTTGACTTGTAAGGCGGGGACGAGGGCATCCGGGGAAAGTCACTGTGTGGGAAAGGTGCCTCTGAAAGAGTAGGTAGGATGTTGGAAACGAGATAGGTCTCAGGCGGCCCCACAGGGTCGCTGGCGGCCATTGTCGCATGGACGTTAACTGAATGGGAGCGGCGAAGACAGGCTGGAATGGCCGTGGAAGCACGACACGGCTCAGCAATCATGGATTGCGAAAGGGAAGATGGCCCGGCAGGCTCGCTGGCCGGAACAGAGGGCAAAGCTAAGACTCCTGCAGACTGCGATCGGCTGAGGTGTCGCGCGCCGCGGGGCTTGGGTCCGATGGCACCAGTACTTGGTTTTGATGCAGGTATAGATCCTTGAGTAGATTGGTTAGTTTCAATCGAAGAGGTAGGCTCAGAAGAACTAGAGACGGCGCGCACTAATTCGAAGAGGTCATCTCCCTCCATTGCCTCAACAGCTTTATCACCTTGAGGTTCAACAACATCTTGCGGTGAAGGTGCAGAAACAGGAATTGGGCTATTCTTCTCAGGGGCGTCCGTGGTGGGAGGAGGTGTTGGGGCGAGCTTTGGTAGTGGTGGTAGTTGGTTCGAAGGCTGCTTCTGAGCGAGATTTCGAGCCGGTCGGGGCTTGGGTATTTTCTTCGCAGTGACAGGCTCTGACGGAGGGGGTCCAGCTGGAGTTGAAGTTGGTTGAGGTGTGTTGAAGTTTTGGATGTGGACGAGTCCCTCCGCACCATCTTGAATCTTGAAGACTTGTGTGGGAATACCGCTGCTGTCCACGTCTTCCATTACTTTCCGTATTTGAGGCTGGCCACGAGATTGGACCTCCCTGGTTGGCTGCAGTGCAGAGTCATCAAGGAGATCGTCGGTTTCGTTTTCCATGAAGCTTGACATTTGACGTGCAAGCGTGGGCATTGGAGGTAGGACAGGACTAGAGGGAGGCGGACTTGACTGCATGAAAGAGGCAGTTGGTGGTAAAGGAGGAGAAGATCGCATATCTTGTGGACTATCCTCTGAAAAGGCTGGAGTGGTAACTGACGATTCCGGAGATCTGCCATCCTCTTGACTCGGGGACAAAGCACGAAGGGGCCTCGGGGGAATCTGGCTGCTCAAGGTAGCACCTAATTCTTTTCGCATTGATGATTCCCTCCGAGGCTTAGATCCTTTTGGGCCACCCTGAGCAGGACCGCCTAAAGGATTTCGGTCAGGGACAGGTGTTGGAGCTCTGGGGACTTCTTGTAGATGATTCCCTGCTCCTGCCGTCTCGCTGTTTGCGTTAACAGGGCGGAAGTTGCGAAGAGATCCAGCGGTACTGGCGGTGACACGTAAGGAATCTGGGCCAGAAGTGAAAGGGTTTGGAGCGGCCTTTTCAACCTTGGTTGGCTTGGTCCTCTTCTTAGATGGTCCTCCATCCTCACCTTCGGTACCGTCTTCGTATCCTGATGTGTTGCCCTCAGCTGGCTTCTTTCGTGGCCTACCACGGGGACGACCTGTGGGTGGCTTTCTGCGAGAGCTTCTACTAGAAGGTCTTGATCCAGATGCTGTTGTAGTAGTTGTTGTGGCTCCGGCCGAATTGATCGGCATAGGGGCTATTCGCTGAACATCTGATCCCATGTTGCCTTGGATAGTAGTTAGGTTTGTTGGGTTGATTGAATCCCGTCGTTCATGTGTATTTGCGAGAGGTCCCGAGTGTGACAAAGCAGGCGAAGCCACTCGTGACACGTGTGCTGTGTGGCCAATCTGAGGGTTTGCCTGAATAAAAGAGCTCCATTCCGCAGCTCCTGATACTATGGGCGACTCGAGAGGTCGAGCGGGTTGTATAGGAGCTGGCTGTAACGAAGCTGGTTGCATATCCATAGGTGACATATCGATAGTTGGCTCCGGCCTCTGAACCCGACCAGCGGCCGAGAGCTTAAGCTTGACTTCTAGAGTCTCGCGGTTACCTCCTCCGAAGACAGCGAGCAGATTTTTCGTGACACGCCCGGTGACCATCTTTGGCAACTGAGCCATCCAGTCCCCACGCATGGAGTCGAGTGCCCAAGAAAGCATGCCCTGTCCTACCAAGGGAATATCTGGTTCCGAATAATCAAAGGCATAAATTGTGAAGTCGCCTTCGCCTTCCGGATTTGAAAGTTCAGGGCTGCATTCCGTGACTGCCTGCAGACACGCGCGGAGGTCGATAATACCGATAGAATTCTTGTCGTCGATGGGGATCGTTTGAACGAAGAGGGTTTGTGACGACCGGGCAAGACAATTGACTTTGGCCTCCTTATCAAATGTATAATGCACCTTGACTGCACATCAAGTTAGCAAGATAACGACCTGAACGCAACGGATTTGCATACGGCCCATAGGTCTCACTTGGACACCAGTCTCATTATCATTGTTCTGCTGCATCGCCTGACCGTTGGAATTCCAGCCGCCTTGAGGAGGATTGGGCATTGGTGAAGCCATGGCGGTTAGTCCCCTAAGGGGAGAGGTCAGAGATGGCAGACAAGATGTCAATCGCTAATAATGTCGTGATATATGTTCGGTATGGTAAAATCTGTGTGCAGCGACGAAATGAAGTGGGATATAATGTACGGATAGAAGAAAAGAAGCAAGCAGTTGAGCAAGCAAGCGAGATGGAAGAGTAGAACAGTGGAGATTTCAATGATGCGTGCTCCGTAGTGGGGAGGTTTAATATGTTTGAGCTCGTTGGCCGGGACGTGATATCAAATCTGGGAGGCGGGCGTCATGTTCGTGACGCGCTTTCACCCGCCAAAGTCGCGTCGTGATGCGAGGTGGATCAAGTTTAAGTGCGTGCCGATCGATGTGCGCGCTGGCTAGACAACGCGAGAAAAAAAGGAAAGGGTGGAAGTAGGCAAAGGTAGTTTGGGAAGTGGGAGGTCGGTAGAGATAGGAGAAGAACTTGTATCAAACCACAGATCGCAGCGTCAACGATGCAGAGTAATAAATTCTTTGCTGTTGATAGTGTAGTCGTGCAGCTTCAAAGAGCGTGTTGCACCTAAACGCTGAACAAGAGATGGAGGGTTGCCGTGTCACTCAAGTGGTTAATGCACCAATGACCCCTGTAGGCTTCCCGTTTTAGTAGGTACAGGCCCACTTCACTTTCCAGAAGGGTTGAGGGTCGGAGATGGTGGGGTAAGGGACCGGTCAGACAGATCCACCTGTTCCGGTACGGATCCGTTATCCTCCCGCGTTTATTGAAGGTGGGGCCGATGTTTGATTGAACTCAGGAAAGTAAAGCAGTTCCTCAGCTGTCACGTGCTCTGTGTCCTGTCTTTGTTGCGTTTGTTTGATCTAAAAGTTGTCGCACTTCTGAAACGGTACGTATCTTTCTAGTTGGTTATCAACCAGAATCTTTTCGCAGGCCTTTTCGCTTTGGCCAACCTAGCAACTGCTGACCGCGTTTCGATGACGGGAAAATGGTCAAGAAGGAGCAGGAGAAAGAAAAAGGACGAAGATGTTTCCTCTTTCTTTCGGGAGTCTTCTCGAGGCGGGACCCTGTCCCTTTTATATTCTGGGCCTTGGCCTGAGGTCACCTTTCATGAGTCGGTCTGATGCCTACACGAGATGGTCTATCACAGTGTTTTATGGATGACAAGATGATGAGTTCTAAGCATTGTTGTTGCTCTTTCTTGCTCCACATTCTTAGACGATTGCTCATATTGACGCGTCTCGACTGTTTCTATCGGATGTTAACTCCGTCCGTATAACTCGAGTTGGTGTTTCTCCCTAGGCTCACTCAATCCCCCCCAGGTCCTCTATCACACCCCTCCCTCAACTGCCCCTCTTTCTCTGTAACCTTTGGTATGACGCCGCTCTAAAATGAAGGTTTTCAACTTTCCTTTGATCTCCCATCGAGACTAATCTTGTGGTTTTCCGACTTTGCAACAACCCCACCCCCGATCATCCCATTCGCCACTATTCCACCGTCAGCCATTTTAATCCTCATGGCCACTGTCATGATGCTTCATCACACAGATCAAGGTGTTTTTATCATCATTTGCAATTTCTACACACATCATCAATATCGTCTTGATATCATCGCATTTCATCTATCAACACACGCACTACATTATTTACATATCGTAGTGACTTCTATTTTTACATATTATCCAAACATTGCTTGCATGTGTAAAATTACAATCGGCTCCCTGGTAGCGACTCGTCCTTTACCCATACAGCCTTGCCTTGATCATTCACTGCGGTCTTGCGTGCGACGATCTCCTTGGCAACATCAGAGATACCCTGGCGACCATTTCGTGAAGCAATAACCTCGTTGATCAGCTCCTGTTGGGTGTAGGTACCGCTTGAGAGAATCTTTTCAACGTCCTTCTCAGAGGGCACGCCAAGTCGTCGGTGAGGGTATTCCTTGAATGTGCGATCTGTGAAAAGCTTCAACTCATTCGCAGAATCGTACTCAAAGAAGGGCTTGGCCACATTGGTACCACCGACAGCCTCTAGAGACTCAGGCTGCCACTTAGGCGTCTCCTTTCGGACGAGAAGAGCCGACACACCCTCGGTGAAGTCGGGGTGCTGCATGAACTTGGTAGCAATCTGGTGTTCCCTCTTGAAAGTCTCAGCGATGTCCCACTCGCCACCGACACGCATCTGTCGAAGAGCCACGTGCACAGCTGTAGGTGATCGCTTCTGCAGAGTCTTGAGTTGCTTCTGCGCCCACTCTTCCGTTGGGCCCCGCTCAGCCTGCAAAGCAACAATGATTTCGTTGATGGAATGCTTGTTGAAGCATCGGTCGATAGCCTGGCGGATCTCACCGCTCAATGTCATGGGCTGGTCATAAGGAAGGCCCGTGCAGAATTCCTCCAGAGTCTCGTTGATAAGTGCCAGGCGTTCAGGCAGAGCATCGCTATCCCGGAATCGTAGTTCGGCCAGACGGGCCTCAAGATCAGGCAAGCTGGTCGAGTGCAGGTAGTGGGTGGCAATACCGGAGTAAAATACGTTAGGGCCGGAGAGTCGCTCGCTGGTCAACGCAAGGTATGTTCCGACGGATCCGTTCATTCGAGGGAGGAAGAAAGAGGCGCCGACATCGGGAAAGAATCCGATCGTAGTCTCAGGCATGGCAAAGACCGTCTTCTCGGTTGCGATTCTGAAAGGAGCATGGGCACTTAGACCAACACCACCACCCATAGTGATACCATCCATGAAAGCGATATAAGGCTTGTTGTATGTCGCAATGTAGTGGTCGAGCTTGTATTCAAGGCCAAAGTATTGTGCCGACTTTTGCCATCCATCTGGGCTCTCCTGGTTGAGCTGGGCAAGTGCAGCGACGTCACCTCCAGCGCATAGAGACTTTTCACCAGCACCCTTCATGACGATGACGTTGGCGAGGTCAGACTTCTCCCACTCAATCAGTCTCGGCACGATCTTTCGAATCATTGAGGCGTTGAGCGAGTTGAGCTTCTTCGGTCGGTTGAGCATGATGGTTCGCAGACCATACTTGCTCTCGAAAACGACATCGTTGGGTTCATCGCTGCGCTTCTCTTTGATGTTGGTCGCCTCGGAGGAGAGCTATATAGCCCAATTAGAACTGTATACCCAATGAATTGGTGATATGCCTGCACTAACCTGTCGAGCGCCGAGCGATGAGCTCAAGACCTTTGATTGCTGAACCATGTTGTAGCTTCTTGGTGAGTTCCGACTCGCAACATTGACTGCGGCACCAGCTCGGACTGCGAAAGTTCGGAATGACATTATATAAAGACAAGAACTAGCGATGCGCACATGCGACCAACATGCGCATCGAGGAGAAGAAAGAGGGGGTATAATATGGTTTTTGGAGTCTTGTCCGAGGTCCGCGGCAATGCTTTTTCAAGGGCCTCCGCATCAAACCGCCCAAAACCAAAATTGATAGCAGCCACACTTTCTGCGGTGGGAGTGGAGGGGGATGGCTGCTCAGTCAGGAACTAGCATCACCTGACCAGTCATGAAGCGCAAAAGGGAGACCCGCCCACCTGTCCAATCAGCCACGCTCGACCCCAATCGTTAACTTTTCGAGCTCTCTGAGCTTCAGCCTTGCGCGCCGCCTACAACATCCCGAACAATCACTACAAATCATTCAAAATGTCGGACCCCAAGATTCAGTAAGTCATATTATCGTCCGCATCAATCACTCACAAGACTAATGGAACAATTAGGGAGCTTCTTAGCAAGCCGCGCAACGAGCTCACGTATGTGCCCACCGATACTTTCTATCAGCCCAGCCCCGCGACGACATGACAATTGCTAACTTACCTGTCTCTACAGCGAGTACGAGATCGCTCAGCTCGAGGAACACGAGTTCTCCGCCGGTCCTCTATCCATCCTTCAAACCGCCGTGCGATCGCACGTCCAAGTTCTCATCTCCATTCGCAACAACCGCAAGCTCCTAGCGCGTGTCAAGGCCTTCGACCGACACTGTAACATGGTGCTGGAAAACGTGAAGGAGATGTGGACAGAGACCCCCCGATTAGCCAACGGAAAGAAGGGTCGACCAGTGAACAAGGACCGCTTCATCAGCAAGATGTATGTATATCGCATATCAGCGACCGTCAATCCTCCCCTTGTCAACTGGCGGTGACACGAATCCCAAACTGGTTACTGACTTCATCACAGGTTCTTGCGAGGCGATAGCGTTATTCTGGTTCTCCTAAGCTAATATTCCCTAACCGTCATGATCTTGGAGGGGTGAGGACTTTATTTTGAGAATGGGATGTTTTGTATGTCTTCGGGCAAAGCTCACAGGGACTCCATAGGCGTTAAAACATGATGATTTGCGCATTCGACTCTTCTTTATTACAATGTGCCGTGTCTGTTTGTACACTACTAATATGTCGCATTCGCCCGGATTATGTATTGGTCGTCGATACAGTGACTGAGAGCAGTCATCCGCTCAGCCACTTAGGCCGAGGAAAAAGCTGGCCAATCCCCAAGCACCGGGATCTGGAACCTCCTGGTACCCGCTGCCTCCGATGTATACAGTTCTGCCCAAGCTGGCCTGCATACCCTTGGTCTTATTGGCCCCCTCCAACGCAGCCTCGGCAGCCTTCTTAACGTCTTTTGTCTGGTTCAACACCTCCACGAAGGGGTAGAGAGCGTCAACCAATGTGCGATCGCCAGGACGAGCAGGTGTGTACTTGGATAGTGCATCGCTGCTCTGCTTGAGGGCCTTGGCCCAGATTTCAGGTGACGCAGTGCCAGGAGCAAGCTCGCGGAGAGCATTGACCAATGCATTAAGAAAGATGGCATACAAGGCACCTGAAGTTCCGTCCATGGCTGTTTCTACAATGGTCACGATGGAAGTGAGATCCACGACAACGTCTCCAGTGAGAGGGCGCTCTTCGATGTGTTTAAGAATTGCTACACATGTCAGTAAACGGATATCGACCGCAATTCATTCAACTTACCTTCAGCTCCTCGTTTCAAACCAATTCCACAGTCACCATCTCCTACTATGGTATCATAATGGGTGACTTCGGGTTCGGCGTCGATAACTTTCTGCAGTCCATTCTTCAGTGCTGATTGTGCCGCACTGGCATCCGCCTTGAGACCACTGGGCTTGATATCTTCAGCGGCCCCAACCGGGTCTTTTCTTGTGTTGGTATTCTTGGCATCCCATGTGCTTGTTTGGATGGGTGCAGACCATCCAACGACTTCGCTAGGAGCATCGAGCAACTCAATCATGCTCGGAGCGTCAAACTCGGGGGAAGTCACATTAAGAAGGGTGATACTGAAGCCGAGGCCGTTGAGACTGGTCATATAAGTACCGCTGAGTATTCTCACAGGACGGATGCTGTACTTGGACTCAAGTTGGCTCGCGACCTCTGCAGTAATACCGCCCAACTCGAGGACACTGACTCCTCCCAGATTGTTAATCATGAGAACAACTTCTTTAGAATTGACGTTGACAAATGCTCGATCCTTGTCTGATGTATCAAGCAATTGCTTGAGCATTTTACTCACGAGGTCGGGCAACTCAACCTTTTCGCGTCCAGAACCAGGTTCGTTGTGGATGCCCATTCCTAGCTCAACCTCGTCTGCCCCAAGACTGCCCTCGGAATCGGCCTTACGCCCGGGAACATGGACATGTTCAAGACTGGCACCTACACTGACAAGGTTGTCTGCGGTTAATTGAGCGTACTTTGCTACCTGGTCGAGAGGCTTCCCCAGAGCGGCGAGGGCACCCGAGATTTTGTGGACAAGAACGGTGCCTGCGATTCCACGACGACCAACCTTTCCAGCTTTTGCGCGACCAACACCCACGTCGTCACCTACAACAACCATCTCCACATCTAGCCCCGCAGCCTTGGCCTTCTCGACGGCCATGCCAAAATTGAGGACATCACCGGTATAGTTCATGACAGTGACCAAGACGCCCTTGGAGGTGTCGACGCGAGAAGTAATGGCGGCGCGTATTTGCTCCGCCGAGGGACTGGCGAAGATGGTTCCGGCTACAGCTGCAGATAGCATGCCCTTGCCGACCATGCCCGCGAAGGAAGGCTCATGGCCAGAGCCTCCGCCTGAGATGATGGAAACTTGAGGTTTGGCATTGGAATCAGGACGACGGTAGAGGACCTTGAAGTCTGGGTCTAGAGCGAGTGATGGATTGGTGAGAGTAAGACTGTGGAGGGCGGAGGAGACAAGGTGGGTTGGATCGTTAACAAAGTGTTTGGCTGACATGTTGAGGATGGATGTGAAGGACAACTAGAATTACGTGGACAAAAGAGGCGGTTCTTGATTCAGGAGAAAGCTATCAATTGGATGTGTGTTTTTTTGGAGAGTTTCGACTCTTTAAGTATTTGCCGTCAAGGCAATCGTCATTAATCAACAATGAGGCGAGGTTGTGTTGGCCGTGATGAATGATGGGCAAAGGCAAAGACAAGTACGGAGCTCGAGTGGGGGAATCGCGGGGTTTGCAGCGGGGTCGGATCCGTGAGCGCCGGGGTACGGGACGAGTCACGGGAGACATTACCCATGGATATTGATGATTTAGTATGCGATATGCTTGAGTTGTCCGACTCTCTGTCCACTGTAGTAGGCATGTGGCTCTTTGGCTTGTTGTCATGAGACATGAGACTTAGTGGCGGTGGGCATGTCGAACAACGATAAGGAGGTAGGTGATGATTACGCCTGCAACTGATGAGTTATGGGGAATAAAATAATACACAATTAGTTGTTAAAGCTGGGAATGACCATAGACGGTGATGAGAAAAGAGGTTCAAATCATGTTGGTTGATGCTGGCTCTAAGGCAATGGCAACATTCCATATAAGCTCTTATGCATATGCATGCTGAAGAGCTGTTGCTTTGTGATCCGCCACGCCCAATAGCGTCTGAAGAATGTACCACTCAATGGCTTAGGTCATGGCTCTTGGTTCAATCATAATTTGGGAATTCTTGGGGACCAATCGGGGAGGAGAGTGACCTTGCTGTTGACTCGAGAGCTGGTAGTTTGAAGCAGTCTATTAGGTACTATGTAATTCCTGAGATTGCCAGCTAATCCTGAGACGATGTAGTACTTGTTCAGAGAAGAAGAAGCGAAATCGAGTGCTATTTTCATTTAATCATTTTTAATTCATTCGAAATTACGTAGACCATCCCTGAATTATTCTCTTTATCCACACTGCGTTTCATTAGGGAGCCTTGGTGTAAGCTGAGTTGTGTAACACTACAAAATTACTTACAACCACAACTGCAACTATTGGAGAATTCGTTAGCCTTATCCTCCGAAACAGTGAATTTTAAGCATGAAAACAAAGCTCAAAACGGAGTTATAGATAAAGGCACTCATCTTATTCACGTGGCCCAGGGTGCGTATACAAGGTAGCTTGCTCGGTTAGTAAGTTGCTCAGACAGGGTTAAAAGAGTCCCCATATAAACCTCCACTAGTACAGTGTCTAGTTAGAGGTTAACTATTCCAGAATTCGTTCATTCGTAGATGGTGGGAGTGCAGGGCTGCGCGGGAATAAAGTGTCAAATCTCCCTCCCACTTAACGATTCCGACTTCCGGCTTGGCCAACTCGCTTGGAGATCCAATTGCCGTTTTCGTAGAGCGAAACACATGGAATTTATCTCTCTGTATTGGTTTACTTGTAGCTGTTGTTCAATACGAGCCATCCAGTGTTGGACGACTGTTGAGTCTCGGCCGAATTAAAAGAGATGCTCCATAAGTTTCCTGGGAGAACCCGCTCTTCAGGTCATGCAGAAAGGGGGATTGAGCCGACGATTGGGTCGTGTTACTCGGAGGAGCCGCATTTACTCAGGAACTTGAGACGATCATAATCAGGTACTGTACTGTACATGTTGGACTGTGCATTACGCATGGTGTTGCCTCGTTGAATTGTTCAATCGTTTCGTTTATGGAGTACTGTACTTCTGGTGAGTTGTGATAATACCTGTACACAGCTAGACATAGCATCTCGCAGAAACCCCTGATGATCCGCGTACGTTCCCTCAGGATCCAGGTCACCGCTAAGCCTCAAAGCACGTCCCAGTCTCCCCTAACCACGATAATTGATGGACTCTACCGTGACAATTTCATTTCCAAAGGGTCCCTCGCTCGCCTTTTGGTGGAGCCATTTGCTGCGCTGACGTACAATCTCTCCCACATCAAAGCGACAATATCCATGTCCTTGCCATGTCCACAGGCCAAAAAACGGGGTGTGTCGAGCAACGGTTCCCCGTCTTAAACATACCCAATTTCAGAAGGAAGGGGGGGGGGAATCTTTTCTTTTCTTTTCTTCTCTAGATGTCCATACCTATTTTCCAGTCCAGTCCTTTCTGCTGTGTTTGATACCTCTCTTGTATCGCCCATATATCATCGGATTCACTTGGCGGTGCGTCTAAGCGGGAATACACGAACCATCCTTGGCATCAAACAGGGTCTCATTCGTCTTTTAATCCCGTCTCGTCTTTTGTCTTGTCACTCCAAGCTTTTGGTTCAATTGCCAAGATGCGTTCGTTACTTGAAGCGACCACAGCCCTCCTTGGCTGGACTGTAGCCGTTAATGCATTCGATGTCACCTGGACTGATGATAGTATGCCGTGTTCCTATCGTCGATAATGCATTACAACTGACTGACTGTTTCCAGAATCTATTGCAGAGGCCGCTGGCAAGGCCGCGAAAGGGTTAACGGCCTACTATACAGGAATGAACCCCGGTGATACACCAGGAAACTTGCCAGACCCTTATTACTGTAACTCTCTCACAACCACTGGACGATATCGATTTACTGACTATGAAAAGGGTGGGAGGCCGGAGCTATGTTTGGTACTCTGGTTGATTATTGGTGGATTACCGGCGACGACACTTACAACAAGATCACGAAACAAGCTATGATCCATCAGGCTGGCCCCGATGGTGATTATATGCCCGACAACCAAACCATGACAGAAGGAAACGACGACCAAGGATTCTGGGTCATGGCCGCCATGTCAGCAGCAGAGCATGCTTTCCCCGACCCCCCAGATGGCGAGATTGGATGGCTAGGCCAGGCCCAGGGTGTCTTCAACGAGTACGTTAGTCGCTGGGACGATGAATACTGCGGCGGTGGCATGCGCTGGCAGATCTTCAAGTGGAACACTGGTTACGACTACAAGAACGCCATCTCCAACGGTTGCTTCTTCAACATCGCCTCTCGCCTGGCGCGATACACGGGCAACCAAACATACGCCGACTGGGCCGAGAAGGTCTGGGAATGGCACATTGATTCGGGCGTCATGACCGACAAGTTTGCCGTGCAGGACGGTATTCACATCAGCTCTAGCCCATCCAAGAAGTGTGACGATATCGACAAGACGCAATGGTCCTACAACACTGGTATCTTTCTCCACGGCGCTGCCAACATGTACAACCTCACATCGACCGACAAGTGGAAGAAGCGCGTCGACGGTCTTCTCAGCGAGGTCTTCACCCTGTTTGTCAAGGACGAGATCATCTACGAGCAGTTTTGCGAACCTCACAAGCAGTGCAGTCAGGATCAACAGAGTTTCAAGGGCTACCTCGCCCGCTGGCTGGCTGCCACGACGCAGCTGTACGCCGAGTCCAATGACAAGATCATGAAGCTCCTCAAGACCAGCGCCCAGGCCGCTGCCAAGGTGTGCACTGGGTCTCCTACAGAAGGCTACAAGGGCCCCGCTGGCTCAGCCTGTGGTTTCTCGTGGACAACTGGCTCATACGATGGCACTGTTGGAGTAGGGCCCCAGATGAACGCCCTCTCTATCCTCATGTACACGCTGGTAGAAGGCGCAAAGCCGCCAGTCACAGCAAAGAACGGAGGAACATCCAAGGAAAACCCTGGAGGTGGAAACACGGAGGGCAACGATGATGAGGTAGCAAAGCCTAAGTACAAGGTCATCACGACAGCTGACAAGGCTGGTGCTGGTATCCTGACCTTGCTTGTCTTGGCTGGTGTCATCGGAGGGTCTTCATTCTTGGTTCTCGATATTTAAATAGGGGATTCGAGGTTATGGCGTTATGAGTGCGGTCTTGTTATATTGCATAGTCTTTATCGGTGGGCGTTGGGGACTGTTGAATCTGAATACCTTGTGTTTCTACCTAGTCTGGGAGTTCAATTTTGGACTGGTCTCATTTTTCTAAAGTATTACGAGTCGCGTTGCGTAAAATAGTGACAGTTGAAACTTAGGGATTTAGACAGCAAACTCATTCAAGATGAACCTTGAGAACCCACAAATCAGGCTATTGATATGTGAGAGCTTCAGTCAACAGTTGAAAGCAATGAAGTCAGTTCTAGGTATCAATGCTTGATGTGCTAGCAAAACACATGTTAATTCTGAATAATATGAGATTCGTAGTTAAAGACTCGTTACCCAATTCACATTTATGCTCGTCATTCCCGTCCGTCTATCACCACAACCACCCTCCAAATTAGTAGTCTACCACCTCACTCAGTCCATCTCCTTCATGTTACCTTGCTCGTCCCTTGCCATTCTCGCATAGTGCGTCTTCAACGCAGGCGTATCGGCGCTCACAAGTGTATTTGTCCATCTCTCCTCCTCGCCCACTGGTGTCGTCCTCACTGATGCACGACCCATCATCACAGGGCGACAGTTGACATAGACATTCTCATACTCGCGAGCCGGCACGGAGTACGTCTCGTGGAAGACGCCAAGATGACTGTGCTTGGCCTTGTTATAGTAGTCCCAGCCCCTGCGGTGGACATCTCCATGGGCGAAGCGATGCACACCCTCGAGGTCACGGAAATAGAAGATGTTGAGAAGAGTGTTGTTGCTGCCGCGCTCATCGCCCCGCCAGGTTGACATGCCGAGCATTCCATACTCGTCTCGTCGTGTAGCGAGTTCTTCCTGCATGTCCGCAAAGAACTTGGCCATGCGGTCCATGCCTGGTGCTGCGAGGCCGAGGGGATGGTTCACTTGTATTCCGAGGTGCAAGACCACCACTGAGTTGGCTGCAGGTTTCGAACCAAAGGAACCGGATGAGAATGGGAGTTGAGCGGTTGTTCGACCAGGTATGGCACCCTGCATATACTCATTTGGTGTGGTACTGCGAAGCTGAATGAGAGTGGTGATGACAGAATTGAGCAGGACGGCCGCAGGTGGTATAACCGCCCATCGCATAGGAAGAAAGGCGCAGAGAGCAAGTTGCACAAAGGAACCTAGGACTACAATGGATTGAGGTTTGAAACAATCCAGGAGCATGAACTATAGGGTGTGTTAGGTATGTGCTCATCAATGAGAAGGATATTCGTGACTTACAGCTGCACCACTAGTCGAGGGATATGTAAGTGGCTTGGAAGTTGGCTCCAGCTTTGGTCGAAACTCGGCGTTCTTCATGTTGAAGGTGAGTATGTGGAAGTATAGGCTATAAGTTGATGATATGATGTTTCAAAGAAGAATGAGATGTATTTGCGATTTGATACTGAAGACATGGTAAATGGAGGGGATATCATTCAATCTATATAACTTCTGGGCTCGGATCATTGACGCATACAAAATGCAAGTATCTGGCGAATGCGACGGGGCTTGACAGTCCAGAAACAACTAACCAACGACACTATTCCCGAATCGAGACTCTCTTAGTGGTGGTCGCATTCGCTTAGGTCTGCGGTATGCATCAACCACTTCCAAGACCCGGAGATACAGCAGCAACTCGCATTCTTTCTACCTTCTCCTTTCTTGATTGTCCGAACACTTTTTGCTTTGCCGCGTCTTCGCTCTTTCGGTCTTTTGAATCAGTGTCATCATTTCCAGCGACACTTGACCGGAATGAGACCTGAAGGATTGGCAAGCCTCATTCTTCGGCATCATTCGCGTTGAAGCGCACTTAGAATTCATCCGTATATGACCTTGTGCTTGACAAGTTGACTCATTAACATGGTTTCGTGTGGTGGCTTGCCATCCTAAGAGGACGTCATGGAGGTTCAGCGGTATTTTCCCTTCAATCTTCCGAATCCACCGGAGTTTCTCAAAATATCGCTTACCTAATAGGCACTTAAATGATCCGAAAAGTGCCTGTCTCATGTGGAAGTATTGACAGTAATCACGTGCGAGAGCTATGAAGCTCCTGATACTCATGCCTCCAGCCAAAACGTCCTTCCCCCCCACAGGCTGCTGCCCCTGACAACGGATCGAATTAGATACAGGCAAGTGGTCGATCTGCTTAATTGAGATTCGGTAAATTCAAGACACGCCATCGTCTTAGACTCTGAACCAGACAGGGTTCTAAGATAGATCCAACGGGCCGACGTGGGGATGCCACGCAAACTAATATTGTCAAGTGAGAATGTCTTGATTCAAAAGTGCAAGTCACAAAAGGCCCAATACAGTAATTTTTCAAATAGTTCAAATAATATTGCGAATAGACTAGAATGCGACGATTTTATAGTCGTCACTCATGAGGGTCGTCTCACTATCATAATCCCAACACCAGAAGCCAAACACAGTATATCCACAGATATCCCAGACGAAACGTCTCAAGAACCTATACACATCCTATGCATGAAAAAAAAGAAGCAGTCCAAGGAAACAGAAACAGCAGAAACAGCTCTTGCAATGTGCAATTCAAAATGAAGCCCCCAAAAACGTGCCAACAACTCGCAATCAAATGCTAGCCATTATGAGCAAACTCCTCTTAGCGGCGATCGAGCCTCTTTTTTCTTTCTTCGTCAAATGCCGGTCTGATACCGGAACTATGTGCGCCTGGCCGTTGTATGAAAAGTATTTTTGTGTAAATCGCTTCGAATGTATGTTCAACATAAGTCTAGATGCGTTGCGGAGAACTCGGGCAAAGGAGTTGTCTAGGCGGTGTTCTCCTTGTTTTGTGACTGGTGAGGATAGTTGGGGTCGGTGAGCGACTTCTCCCACTCATCCATAAGATTTGTCGCTGTGCGTTTGATATTACTGGGTGAGAATTGATTGACAAGGCTGGGCAGAAGTTCTTCTAGCTTGGGGGAGAGCAGTGGGGTCTCGTAACCGGTCGACTTCTTCTTACTGTACAAGTCAGTATTTTTCATCTACACTCCAAGTCCCAGAGTCAAAATGTACTTACGAGGGCGAGTCCTGATCCGCAGTTTCTCCCTCATCCGAAGTAGCTGACATATTATCCAATCCGCCACTGCCAATAGTAGATCCGCTCCAGCGAGACGTCTTGGAAGATGAGGCCGGAGAGTCCCAGTTAGACCAATCGTTATCATCCATCGAATCAAATCCCAGAGGTTGCCAAGAGAAAGTCTTGGTTTTGGACTTGGTTTTACTCCGTGCAGGCATCTCGGGCCGGGACTTTGAGGTCGTGGCTGTTGAGGTTGATAGTTTCGTCTCTGTTTTCTCTGTGGTCTCGGAGCTGTTGTGGGGTGGCTCAAACACTGTGCTCACTTTGGGTCGCAGCGGGCGATTCGGTCGAATCGTATCCTGAGTTCGGGCGTTTTCGCTGACGCCGTTGGAGCGGGCGGCTTGGCCGTTAATGGGCTCATCCCCAACAGTAATCTGACGGATATCTTCGACAAACGCTCTGAGGCCCAACTTGAAGTCCTCGACAATCTGAGGGACAACCGGGCCGCTTTGCTGAGAACGTGGCTGCCAAGAGGCACGCTTTGATAAATGGGGGTTCGTTAATTGAGCGGTCCTGCGCTCTATAGAAGGTAATACAACCTGCTCATGCTCATGATCACGATCTGAGTATAACGAGAATCCTGCGTCTGGTTTCGCCGGCGACAGCAGAGATAGGGTTCTAGTATGCCCGCCACGAAGGACCCTTCTTCGATTGGGAGTCGCCGGCGCTTGAGTCTGCTGCAGTAGTTTCCTGCGGTCCGACTCAGCGCTTCGTCTCACTGATGCACCATCATCTTCCGAAGGTAGAACAGGGCTGCGATATGCCTCGAAAGGAATGGGGTCGCCCTTCTTTTCTTGTGTAGTCCACTTCTTCTTGAGCGAGGTCAATTCTGCCTCAGCACGTAACAATTCCTCGCGCAGTTCTAGTACACGTCTTTCCTGGGCAGCAATAGCAATGATAAATTCACTCGCGTCAGCTGGAGAGGCAATGCCAGAATCGATGGGGGTCGGGGGAACTGATGACATGGCAGAAGAGGTTGGTGTCGGTCGGGACGGATCGCTTGTGGGAGGCGCAATTGGGAGAGTCAAGGACAATCGGTTGACCTGGCGATTCATACTGGAGACGCTTGATCTGGCACGAGAATGTCCAGGTCTGAAAGGCACGTTGTCGTCCTTTGGAGTAGACGGGGGAGGCATTGCTGATGTTGAACTCATGCTGCCGTGATGGCTGTGTGATGAGGAATTTTGGTGTCTCGGATTAGACCCCTGGCTGAGATCACGAACAGGAGCGAACCTGGGGTCAATAGAAGCAGCAATAGCGACAGCGGGAGTAGAAGTAGCAGAAATGGTCGAATCAGGGGCTGTCTCAGGATTTGAGTTGGAGGTGGTGGAATTGACTAAATGTGCTGGCAGGCGGTCGGCAACTGAGTAGCGTCGACGGATGGCTTGTTGTTGCGAAGCCATGTCCATTAACTCGTAGGGATGTAACTTATTGAAGAGTAGGGAATGAAGACCGAGCACTTGTCGGCGTTTATGCAAATGAATGACTGGAGCTCTCGGGGCTCTGCGACGCCGCAATCTAACAGCAGCGACAGCAGCAACAGCGGCCCTGGCAGTGAGCGCTCTATGGTGAACCTGTGTTAAATGGCAGTGATCATCGAAGAGAGCGAACGAGCAACGATGGGCGGCGCAGAGTTGAAAGAGAAAACCGGGCATCAGAATAAGGAGACAGAGGCGAGTCGTCGAGGTGGATTGTGGGCGGTCCTAGTGGTGTATCAAGTTTCGCAAGGGGGGATGGCGCCAGCCGGGGTGGATTTGAGTGGGGAGTCCACCGATGCTCAGTGGTTGCTGTCGTAAATAGAGCCCTGTAGGCGCCGAGTAGCACGGCCCTAGATCACCTAACGTGGGTAGAGCACGTCTGGGGGGCGATATTCAGGAGAACAAGAGCACCATTGGAAGCTGGCAGGCTTGGGGCTGGGGCTGGCGGTTCCTGGCGTTTGGCTGGGTAAGGCGCAGGAACCTCGCGAAATAGGAAGCCAGGGACGACGTGAGGCTTACTGGGGTCTGGCGAGAGAGAGAGAGAGCTCAGGAAATTGATGAATCCCAGTAAGGGACAAGGAGACGTTAAGCGGATGGGGCGAACTTGGGAATATGCTGATAAGGGCCGTTGGTTGAACTGGGGGAAACGAATCAATTGCTGCCGGGGAGTGAGACGGTTGGAATAAACGTTTGATGAAGTTTAATGGAGGAAAGCAAAGACAAGAATGAGTGCGATGACAATAAGAAAAAGGAACAAACGGTAATGAGCGAATAATCCCGACCAGATGCTTTTTTGGGATGCAGATATGGAATGTTAGAAAAAGAGCTGCCTTTGTGCGTGTACCTACATACACGTAGGTACTGTACAGCTGATTGAGAAATCCCGACAAGAGGCCTGGCCGCGTCAACAGCAAGCAATCCTTGTAGCTGGAGACAATGATCCCGTACTGTAATTGACGTTGTATCCGTAATGCGTGTAATACTCGAGGGGCATGAACTGGATCATGAATATGACAATAATAATTGTAAGGTACTGTAACAGGGTCTCGGAAACGGGACCTGCTTTTGTTTACATATGCTGGCTCTCTAATCAAATGGATCCTTGGGCATCCGTCAACAACTGTTATGCCATGGAAGTTGGAATTTAACGGCCCAACCCGCAACTTTTGTTCAAGACGGTGACAATCGCACCACCTGACCCCCGATGACCAGCTGTCGCTGCCCCGTTTGTGCGGTCCGTGAAGCTCAACGCTTTGCCGGTAGTGGGCCATGACCAAATCCCCGGTTTCCATGGTCAACCTCAAAGGACAGGGTCATGTTTACTTCTCATCCCATCTCATCTCCTTCATCTTCTCTTCTCGCAGCCCGCCCGTTGCTCCCCTCGTCTTCCTCTTGACGACCGACGGCCACGTCAAAGCCTCAACAAACTACTGCAGGCTGTGCCTTAGATCGTTTCCCTTTAGGCAAGAGTTCCACGAGCACGGGCATCAAGCGTCTGCATCGCCGTTGTCCAGACAGATTTCGATCTCTCTTATCGATCATTGGCTCCTTGCCTCGGAGGCAGTTTCGTCTGACGGGAGTTTGTTGCCATGGTGGATAGTTCGCTCCCGTGACCCTGTCATCTAGGCTCAGGGAGTCAGGGGTCATGCGTGTTTGTAGCGGACCTTGCATAAATGCAGGGGTTGGGTAATTAAGTCAAGCATTAATCGGTGTGATTCTGTACGTATTAGCCGAGAAGTGCGCGTAAGAATTGCGTTCATAAAATGACTTGCGTATAAATCCACTTACAATCTGTATAAGCATTTTCGATCGGAGCTATTCTTAGTTACGGTACATTTGATCGTGGAGTTTGAGCTGAAATATTGCCGGGGTTATAGGTTTGACACTTGGGCTAGAGGCCAATGCTCGACCACGAGTTTTTGGGTGGTCTGGAACGAACATTACTGATGTTTGAGGATAAACAGATCAGAGGTAACTATATGAATCATTTCTGCCAACTCATATTTCATCATGAGGGAACAGAGCTTTGTAGTGGTCCGATTGCGGTGTAAGTTGAGTTAGACTCGTGATGTCCACCAAAAGGACCCCATATAGAAGAGTCATGTGATCTTCGTGTCAACCTCGTGTCTGTTTCCGGCTTACACGTCAATTGATTGACGCATCCATCGCTCATAACCTAAGGCATCACTACTTACAGTTACCAGAACCCCACTGGCAGGTGCTAGTAAAGTTGGAATGCCATCTATCGGTCTCACATTCTGACTCTGTTGCCTGTTCTTCTTGGTAATAAACAGCCAGCCCACACATTTATCCTCATGCTCTGATACAAGACCATATGTATGTTCTTTGTTCGTGTTTTGCATGCTTGGAAAATCCGACCATGATTTTCCATCATGCATCTTCCGTTTTTTCTGGTCTGCGAATTACTTGAAAAATGTTACGATCTCTCGCTTGCCAAGAAGGATTCTTCGAGTGTCGTAATAAAGTGGTTCACTCGGCATCGCAACTATGTCGATGCATACGACACCAGCCTCTGTGCGCTCCTATCAACGCTTCTTCCTGATAAGAGAACCGACCGGGTTTATTGCATTCAGGCCCCTAGCCTTGAGAGAATCGTTGGCCGTGCATTCTTCCTTGGGTCCTCGCGAATTGCTGAATTAGCTCACTACCGCCAGCCAGGCTCTGGTGTTGACCTGGCAGATTGCGTAGCCCGAATTCTCTTCGTAACAGTATGTTTCCTGGAGAAATTTATAACAACTTGCTGACTGTAAAAATAGCCGAGCCCTGGCTACAGTCAGAAAGACCCTGTGACGGTTGAAGAAATTGACGAACTTCTGCATTCTCTTGCGGCAAAAGTGAAATGGAGCTCCCCTTCGATTCGTACCTCGCAAGCCAGCATGACACCAGGCAACAGAACTGATGTTGAGTGGTTATACAGAAGGTTGAGCGCAATCGAAGCCAAGTGGTTCACAAGGCTCATCCTGAAGAACTATCAGCCTTTGGTGTTAGACGCACACCTTGTATATCGGCTTTGTGATACAATCCTTCCCTACGTTTTGAAGATTCAGGACGATTTTTCTACCGCAATCAATTCCGTACAAGCAATACGAGGGAGATTGCTTCCAAACACTGGACGCAAGACGCCACGTGAACAGATCATGGGCACAGTGAAACCTCAGCTGGGTGTCAAGATTGGACGCCAGCCTTGGATCAAGGGTCGCAGCATTAAACACTGTTTGGATATGGGAACTGGGCGCATGAGTGTGGAAGACAAGATTGATGGGGAGTACTGTCAAATCCACATCGACCCCAGTAAAGGAGACCGGTGCATACAGATGTTCTCAAAGAGTGGCAAAGACAGCACAGAAGACAGGGTTGCACTTCACGAGTTAGTGCAAATAACTGAATGATGGTGTGATTGCATACACGCTAACATTACTGGCAGCACTATACTGGGATCACTCAGAATTGGACAGCCGAACGCCAAAGTTAAGAAGGCCTGCATATTGGAAGGAGAATTGGTGGTATACGATGATTCGGTATGAGGAGTGGTATCACCTCCCTCTCGGGTGATGTTAACGTACAACAGCAAGAAAAAGTACTCCCGTTTCATAAGATACGGAGACATGTTTCACGAAGAGGACGATTTTTGAATACGGAGCTGGACTCCTTGTATGCCAAACCATTTCCCGCAATTCTCGTTGATACTGATCTTATAGGCCCGGGCCACAGGAACACCTAATGATAATTTATTATGACATAATGCTTTCAGAGGATCAGTCATTGATCAACCTACGTCAATCAGAAAGATTTAAGATTCTTTCCAACCTCATTTGTTGTCGCAAAGGTTGGGCAGAACTCGTCCCACGACAAGTCGTCGATTTCGGCCAGGTATTTGGTGCCTCAACCTTGCGCAAGATCTTCGCTGCGACCATCTTGGCTCGAAAGGAAGGCCTCGTTCTCAAACCAGATGAACCCTACTTTGATTTCACTGATCAACGTCGAAGGTTTTCAAGCTGCTGCATTAAACTCAAGAAGGAGTATATTGGGAACTTTGGGGATGTTGGTGACTTCGCAGTTGTTGGTGCTGGGTATGACCCGACAAAAGCGCTGGCATATCGCATACCTGGACTGAAGTGGACTCATTTTTATGTTGGCTGCCTTGAAAATCGGGAAGCTGTTAAAAGATGGAACGCGAAGCCAGAGTTTACCATCGTCAATATCGTGGAACTGAACGAAATGATGTTAAAGGAGGTTGTCATGTATTCCAACACAGACTCGGCTGCTCCAGATGAGAACAACGCTCTCACTTTCAAACTGGCCCAAGGAGTTGAACAAGGATCATACCCAGCAGTCATCTTCAATAAACCACTGGTGTTTGATTTGAAATGCTTCAGCTTTGACAGAGTTGGTAATACCGGCTTCTGGAGCTTACGTTTTCCTTCAGTGACAAAGGTTCACTTTGATCGAGACTTTACCGACACAATAACTTTCGACGAGCTGCAGGCGTTGGCAAAGGATGCAACAACTGCTACTGAGTTAGAGGACAGTCAAGAGAATCTTCAGTGGATTGCGAAGCTAGAAGCAGCTGACCCGCGCGGCATCGCTGTTGACGCTGTCAGCCAGTTGACAGCCACTACTATCTCAACTCCGTCACCTCAAAAGTCAACACAAAATACAACATCTACGCGGTCTCCGATCTCTCCCTTGAGAGCAAGGCTATCGGCTGCCAACCAAATTATCTCTTGCCGCGAAACAGCGGGAAGTACTTATCCTCTGGTATTGTCAACTGCTACTGCTTCTACAGTTTTCAGTCCCGCGCGAACTGCATCGATCCTCGCGCCCCAGGCGAAACACAAACGTGATGCGCCTTCTATACACCCTGAGTCGTCACACAAACGCCAGAAATCAAATACAGATACGGTACAAAACCCTCAGCGCCTATCTGATCGCGAGAGTAGTCTCCAATCCCGGAAACCCTTCGACAAGATCGATAACAACTCACAATCCGCCATGGCCACCCACGTTACTGAAGAGATTTATGCCCAAGACGCCACTCATGAAGACGAACTCGCTTTATCAATGAATATTCAGATGGGTCGGGATACCGACGCCCATTGGGAGCTCGAGATTGAGGCGGGGGCCGTTCTTACCAAACCGCGCACTGGGCATGTTGATGCCGACTTGGATCATGATGGGTCTAACGACGGGGATGATGGAGATCACAGACCTGAAGATGGTGATACCGGTGTCTGCTGTGAACTCGAGACCGAAACGCAGCCTGTTGGTTACAAACCACGCAGGGTATACGTTGATGTCGACTTGGAAGATGGAGATGATGGAGATGACAGGTCTGGAGGTTGCGTTTTCGCTGGAGTCAAGTGCCTGCTGGCAAAGGCAGTGATCTTGGTCACTTCAGGAGTTCTTCACAAGCACGAAGCAAAGACTCTCCTTGAACTCCACGGGATTCACGACCCAGTCACCAATGCCGCTGCATGGCTCGAAGCCGAACAGGCAGGTAGCCACAAAGAGACGACGCGGAACATCTCAAAAGTTTACCTTTTGTGCGACAGTGATCGACACGACGAGTTAAAGCCTCTCCTCGCCAAGATTAAAGACATCCATCACAGCCCACACTCTGAGAAGCACAGCTCGATCGAGGTTTACGACTGGCACTTTCTTCGACACCTCACTATCGAGGAAGACAAATCCATCAAGGACAAGTATTACGATGGGTTCCGCCATTCACGGGAGCGTTGGTACATTGGGTCCGTCTAGAGGAGAGTGGAAATGAGAGAAATGAGAGAAATGAGAGATGATTGAAAGAACACGATGGCCTATTTACCGGGCGTCAGAAGGTTCGACTATATCGGTCAAGGGATAAATAAAAGTTGAACAAATTACTACTATGATTTGGACTAAAGCTGCCTAAGGTTTTCTGTCACCTAGTCTAAAACCGCCATTTCTAATGGCACCCTAGGGCCTATGAATATGCAAGTCATGTCGTCGATGAAAACATCTCAGTTTGTTGATACGTGATGTAGCTATGACTTTTTGTCATACAGATCGCCATAGCTTTCTTTGAGTCTCATAAACAGGTGCTCATCAGCCGTCATGACTTTGCTTGTAGCATAAGGATTCTCGCTCGACGCTCCATCGGCAGGCACAAAATTCTTAACCCTTTCGCTAGGCACAGGCTCAAGGGCAACTGTTCCAACAGGATGACAGAAGTAGGCAATGGAGTATCTTGGTCCAGTGCTCGTCTCCCCTTCGACCTTGGCACTTCCTTCAGTTGGAAACACAACCCTATGCAGAGTGCTCCGGAAGAGGCCATTAGTCCAATATGACAGGAGATCACCGATATTGATCAGAATCGGTGGGCTAGGGTCGTCTTCAGTACCAGCTGGGCATACTGGAACAGGTGCCCAAACATTGTTCTTCTGTAGAACTTCGAGTCCTGCTTGACCTTTGAGACGGAAAAGGAGTGTGACAGACCCATAATCGGAGTGAGAACCAGCACGAACATCGTCTTCAGAGTGAGCAGTTGACTCAGGAGGCGGATAGCGAAGGAAGCGGAGGATAGAGCTCGAGGCTCCGTTGGCTGTGTTATGTGCCGAGGAGAAGAAATCATCGACCTAGTTACTGGTGAGATCATACTGTACAATCTTTTATCCTTGTTAGATGACTTACACCAAGACCTAATCCGAGTAGGTAAAGGAGCTTTTGGCAAAGATTATGACAGGAATCAGCAAAGGCACTGATCTGAGGTTCATCGGAAACTAGATCAGATGGAAGAGGTTGTTGGGCTTTTCCGTCGGCAAATTCGCCAAAATTGAAAGCCCTGTCATTACGGTGTTAGTGAGAGAGATATGATGGTGAGATGAAGATACTCACTCTTTAAAATCTCCGACCTACGGACAGTCAGCCTCGAGTACTATGTACTGTGTATACAAAACTTGCCTTTTGGTTCTTTGGATCCAATGTCTCGGAATGCATGCCCGACCAGCCGCGGTTGTTGGTCTGGATTGTACATCTTTGCTTCTCTGTTACGGGGCATTCAAACGTCTTTTTGACCTACGCAGACAGTGTTAATGAATGCATTAGCTTGATATGGTATAAAATTACTCACAAGATCAAATGCTCCATCGATGTCTTTGGCTTCAATATCACGGCCCAAGTTGCGGATGTAAATGAAGCCGTGTTCCTCAGCAGCGTCAACGAGTTGTCGAGCTATTTCTTTCTGATCGGTATCTGGGGCAGAGATGTCGATGATGGGGATATTTGCCGTTGTTTGCTCCATTCCATGGGTTCTTCTAAAGTGATCGGCTTTGTCCTTCAGTGGATATCTCATGATTATACTTTGTTCTGTAATGAGATGGCAATGTCGTAGTGGGGACCAATGGACGTCAATATTTTGACACGAGTTATAGCTCTGTATTATATCAATATCAGTCGAATGGAATAAGAGACGGACGATTGTTTCATCTGACTTGTTATCTCAAGTTGCTCAAAAGCGTCACCACCCCCGCCCGCCATTTGCAACTCCAACTCAGTGTAAGTGTCTCATGCGAGTTCGGCGCCTGCACAGCCACGTCCTCGGGGATACCAGCCACACTCACGAGGGCTGCCCGCCTCTTCCCCCTGTTTAATGGCATGGATGGCCTGAGCGGTTGGAGGATGTCCCCGTCCCGCCCGTAGGTCGTGTGTGTGGTAGGCAGGTACCACTGGAGGCTACGTCCCTGCCACTGTAACTCGCCAAACTTTCCTGTCACGTATCGTTAGTCTAGTCTACCTCACGCCCACGTTTGAAGCTCGAGATACCTTCAGCAAACGCCCCCCTCAGCAAACAGACCCGACCGAAAAGCTATTCCTCCCCCCGCCGCCTTCGCAGCTGTCAAACGACCCGTCTTAAGCCCACATAGAGCTGCTCCTTCACGGCTCGGCTCAGCTACAGACAGCACATCGCCTGTTGTACTCCTTTCAACCCCGCCATATCATCAGCGTCCTCTCATCGTCGCCAACTCGTGCGGTTTTAGCTCTTGCTTTTCGAACGACCGATTCAACCCACCTCCGAGATTCCTCGGTCACCGAATTCCCATACCGGGAACATATATCGCAAGGGCGCCTGAGCTGTTGTGAGTGTTTCGAGATGCCATGTGAGTCTCAATCCCGCGCGCTTGGGGGCAAACTTCAACGAGACCCCATTGGAGTCTAGTTGTGCATGGCAGTTGTGAAGCTTGTAGCGCCTGTAGCAAGCTGCAGGAAAGGATTCCACATAGCTGCTTTACCTCAAGCGGGCCCGGTTCTTCATCTGAGAAGCTAGCGGGACAAATACAAGCTCAATTGCAATCCTGGTCTTGTTGACAGGTGATCTCAACATCTGCCCAACTTGATCAGGGTCATGTCCCAGCTCATGACTGCCATACGTCGTTTATCCCCCACGCGTAGGCCAAGTCTATCTTGCAGTATGCGCTAACCTTGGAAATAGACCTTGTCGAGGATTCCTGGATCAACGACCAGGCTTCGTACGTGCCTTTGCGACTCACTCTCTCGCAAATGACAACAGTGCTAACCGAAAGCCATGTAGCACGCACGATATCTCCGGGCTTCAAGGATGCGCCATCGCCGTTGATGCAACATACTACCTCGGTCAGCTCCTCGAGACACCTCCTGCCCATGAACCGCTATTGTCAGCCCTGGGCGGCCTTACTGGAGTCGAGGCACACATAAACCAGAACCTTGATCTTTGGGCAAAGTTTGAGATCGTCCCATTCTTCGTCTTCGATGGTCAGCCCGTGACCGGTCAGGATGACATTACCCTGGACCGCGCCCTCAAGGCCAACAAGAAGACAGATGACGCCTGGAAGTTGTACTCTGAAGGTGCCGCTGAGGAGGCGGTGTCGACTTTTGGTACCAGTCCAGGTGGGTAAAAATCAGCTCCCAATATCACAGGATAGGCCTAATATGATATCGCGATAGGTGCTTTCCGCATTCAGAAGATATACCCATTGCTCCAAGCGGTTCTCAAGAACCGGGGGCTTCACTTCTTGGTCGCACCCTACACTGCATGCGCCCAGGTACGTTCTCTAAAAGGACCCGAGTTGGGCACTTCTGTTCTAACATAAACAGCTTGCTCACTTTGAGATGGTCGACTCAGACCAGTGTTCGGGCGTGATGGGCTCTCAAGAACTCCTGTTGTACCCTATTCAGGATTCTGTCATTCGATCGTTCGACTGGGAGGCCAAGACCGTCACTGCAGTCTCCAAAAAGAAGGTTATGCGCAGCCTTACGCCTACTGCTAGTGAGCCCAGGTTCATCGACTCGTTCCTCTTGTCAGGTACATCCTTTTTACCTCCTTTCCCTGCTCTTCTGGATGGCTCAATGTACACGGACTACAACATCTCAACTGCTGCCAATCTGTTGAGAACTGCAGAAAATAGCGTTGCTACTGCCTGCGCTAGCTTCAATGATATCCTGCAAAGCAAGGATTCGAACTGGCTCGACAAGTACCGCAAAGCAAGAATGGTTGTTCATCACTTTGTGTATATCGCCGAGAGTGGTGAGATCCGTGTTAACGACTACGAACATCTGACCAGCGATAATCACGAGTATCTTGGTCTCCAGCTCCCTGCTGAACTGTTCCACTACCTCAATACTGGCTTGATTGGACCTCGCCTGTTGGGCAACATCACTCATGGTCAAGTTCTCATCCAACCGACCTTGGACGGAGTTGCCTCGGACGAGTACAAGAAGCTAGTCATTGACAGAATAATTCCAATCAAGGAACAGGCCCTTTCTCTGTTGATCCCCAGACTTCACCGTGGCATCCAACACAAGAACATCAAGGTGCGCGTCTGGTTCGATCCGAAATACTCATACACTATCAACCACCGCTCTGTCAATCCTCCCCCATCACAGAAAGTTGCCACTTGGAATGTTAAGGACAGCGACCTTCGCGCAATTTTCCCCGAAGGCTTTGCAGGCCCCGTGATGCTTGAAGTTTTGTCCCTCGTTAACTCCGAATTTGTGGCCAAGACGATCTCCACGGGACCCATAAAGGGAATTGACAGCACAGACATGGTGACTTCAGTAGCCATTTGGCGATTCCTTCATTTGAGAGGTTATGCCGATGATAAGCACAAGCTGACAAGTTGGGGCAATGCATTGGCAACCACTCTCATTACCCTTCAGGACGTCGAGACGGCCAACCCTGAGGTGACTGGCCTGTCGGAAGCAGCCCTTCTTGCATTTGAATTGATTCGAAGTGGCCTTTTGACAGGAAAGCACACTGAGGGCCAGGCTGGTCTGCCACGCAAGGGCTCTTATGAGGAGAAGGCATCCCTCGTGTTGATCAGCGAGTGTGCATCTTTGCTCAAGCTTCGACATCAAGTCTACGGCTACACTGGTCCTCTCAACAAGAACCTTTTGAGTTTCTGGTCCATGGCTTCAGCTGTTAGGGAAGCTGACCGTGACCTGGTTGAAGCTATTGTGGCGTCAATGTTCATGTACGGGCAGTCGAAGCGTGAGAGGGACGACCAACTGGACATCAGTCGACGGTAAGATTGCTACTTTGTTTCTCACGACATGCCACTAACGTTATGATAGATTGCCTTTCCAGCAGGAACCTGATATCGGCCTCGGCATTGCTGTACGAACCTTCTTCGATGATGACGAAGCTAGTGAGGATAAGGAGGGTCGACTGCAGCGACTGGAGGAGTTCCCCAAGACGTTTGTGCCGTATGCTGAGTCTTTGACTGAAGACTTCCGAGTCGTGCGTGACTTCATCGACGCGCTGGCTAACGGCCTGCAACTACTGGGCACGAGCGAACTGCGAGGGGATGACAAGGACGCCTGGACAAAGGCGCAGGCGTACCTCGCGGCACGACCTTTCTAGGACACTACTTGAGCTTGAGGCAAATTTATGGCAAATGTTACATTATAGTCGTCTTTGAGCGTGGCCTCGTTTAGGCATACTCCGTCTTGCAGACTTAGCGGCGTTGGCGCGGGCGGCAAAAAAGGTCAGGGACATAAAAGTTATCGCATTAGCAGAGGTGTCAAAGGAGTTGCCAGTAGGACTTCTGGGGATGAATGGAAAGGACCTGGGGACGCTGGAGTGCTGTGCATGGCAACATGTTATATGCGAGACGACTTCAAATGTCGTTGATGAAGCATACGATATATTCAAGCAGATATAGCCAGGCTGATAGTCAGCATGTGTACTATATCACAGATAGGAATATTGCGTGCATGACTCAAACTATATGTAGCTGCTTCGATGTGACATGAGCATTGCCCCATCGTTTCATCTGATGGCGTTTTGACGACTTGTGAATGACTAGCGATTATATTGATTCGAGCATATAGCTCCTCGGTCTACACTTAAACTAATATCATTACAGCATCATAACCAACATACCCGACGATCCTCTTAAGAAAGCGTCAGCACCATGGGCCCAGCGACAGTAATATCATCAGACAGAACGCCCTCGATAGGCCCAGCACTGGTCAGCGATACATAAACAATACCCGCAGCGCCCTGAGGAACCTCACAGCCGTCTGCCTCAGTAAACTTGGTGAACTTGGTACCTCCAGGGAGTAAACCGCCAGCGGTAAAACCACAGTGTGTCGCTCCAGCAGCGGCTTCAGAAGCGAATTTCACTTTAGCCCCGATAGCAACGGCCTCGACTGCTTGACCCTCTGCCATGGCTAGGGCAGGGAATGCTTCGATCTTGAGGTTGGAACCATCAGGACAAGCCTTGATGAAGGGGGCGGCGAGTGAGAAGACGGCCTTGGGACCGAGAGGTGTGTCCAGGGGCTGGGGAACGGCCTTTGCCTGGGAAAATACTCGGATGGCGGTTTGATGGCGTGCCTCAACGGTGAGAATTGCCCCTGCGGTGCTGAGAATACCGGGATCAGAGAGCAGTGGTGCTGCGCCGAGGTAGGCTGATACACCCACGCTCTCGAGGATGGCAGCCGTAGCGACCATGGCAGCGGGATCGGCGGTTGCTGCGCCAAAGTCGTATGTGCACTCCTCGACTGGAGTGAAGCCAGCACCTGCGAGAGCGGACTGGAGAAGCACCACGTGAGAGGCCTCGGTCTGCCCGATGGCTTTGATATCGGCCAGGGTATTAGCGGAGAGACCTAGAGGAGCAAAGGCCTCATCCGAGATGGTCTGGAAAGCCTGGCGGTAGAATGTATCTTCGAGATGCTCCAAGGTCAATGCGCTGTGCGTGTTAGTGAGATATCACGAGATATCGGGTTGGAAGTACTTACAATTGGAGGATATCGACGTCTGTAAGACCAGCTGCAGCTGCAGCATCGTTCTGGCGCTTAGACATGTCGTGGTATTGAAGTTGGCGCTTGGTAAACCTAGGGCCAGAAGGAATTGCCAATGCCGTGCTGGCAAAGAGGCCGAAGAGAACAGTTTTGATAGAAGCCATCGTGTATATGTTTGAAAAATAAGGGATAGTGTCGGACCAGCCAGCAAGGAGGGTTAGAATAAGGAGGAGTATTAAATAGCGAGAATGTATAAATCTCTGGTATAAGAATTGAAGAGTCGTCAAAAGGAACTATCAAAAGCAGGCCAGCGCTTATTGAACGAGTGAGTAGAAACGAAAGGACAAAACTGTCTGTTGGTAGTGTAAGTCAAGTCGAGTCGAGTCAGACCCTCAAACTCAGAGGATGCACACAACCTTTATCTTGACGGCGACACCAGGGTTATCATCCCAACTTCTGCCCAGCTCGAGCAGTCCAGCGGCACACACAGCATCCGTCCAGCCTAGGGGCTTCTGGGCAAGCCTCACCATTGGTGCCAAGAGAAGCCGATATACAGGAAGACTAGATAGCCGTGTTTGAACATAAGTCTCCTTCAAACGTTTCCGCATCCGCCGACTGCGCTTGGGATATCCGGGTTAATCAATCTGTAGATCTGAGACGTCAAACGGTCCAAGGGTGAAACTGTCCCGAGATAGTGGGCCTGCAGTATAACATATTTCTCGAATGCAACTCTGTAGCTAATAAGCAGCATGAAACGCTGCCCTGAATTCCCCTCATTATTTGTTCCTTATAAGACCCCTTCGGCCCAGCCATTGCCCGAAACGCACATGACACATATCAGTTAAACCCTGCAAATAAGGTTAATAGGTTAATAAGTAGCTAGTTAAATATTTAGTATTATACCATAGAATTATGTGCCATGTACCGTGCGTGGCTGTCCAGCCAAAGAAAGACTGAAGCCATCGTCTCCCGGTAATAGAAAGGGAATGGATTGAGTCGTGAAACTATTGACAACCATAATAAACACCCAGGGCTCTTCAAGGATAATAGAACATCAAGCACACAAGACGATTCATTGTACACGTCTTAAGCAAAGAGCAAAAGATGAAATTACCTCCACTATGTCTGTCCCATACTACCACCTAAAAGTCCAACTCCTTCTGACAGTCTTCTCTTTTACTGACAACACTAATCATGCTATGACAGATATCACTTCCTTCATCCTGGACTGGGCAACCCAGACTTCAAACTTCCCCTTACATTGTCACCATTACAATCGCCAGATAACTTTTATTTCTCATTTTACAGAGCATAAGGGTTCAAAGATCGGATCGTCAGGCAACTAGGCTCTTGGTTAGCACAGTATCGTATCTTGTCAAAAAAGGTAACTTACGGTGGGCTCTTGGTGAGATCAGTCTTCAGGATCACTGGTACCCTCGTCATCTCCGTCACATCCTGGATGTAGTCACCGCCCTCCTCGCGCAGCGAGAACAGGTTGAGGTACTTCTCCTTGTTGCTGAGACGGGTCTCGACAGACTCTGCCACGGGCACCTTGGAATCAGAGCGGGTACGGTGCAGGGCACCAGCATTGGATGATGATCGGGCTGGGGAACCAGGGACGCTCTGAGTAGGGCGCTCAGCCAGCGAAACTCCAGCCATAGCCTCGGTCACGTCCGAGTTGTTATCGTCGTCGTCGTCGAACAGCGCATCGACATCATCAGTAGAGATAGTACCTGTGTCGGTTTGTTTGCGAGTGGCCTCTTCACGCTCCTTTCGGGCGCGTTCAGCCTCCTCCGCCTGACGCTGGGCAGCTATGGCATTCGAGTGACGAATAGATGCGGCAGCCTTAGGTCGCTCATCCTCAGGCACGAACGCTGAGCTGGGGACACCCTTCTCCCAGTAAAGCTCGAGAACACGCTTCTCCTTTCGGAACTCAGCCTTCTTCAAAGGAAGCTGATCACAGTGAACTCGCTTCTCGAATCCCCATTCGGGAATAAGTACATCAAACGCTGACTCGTACACACACAGGACGATACCCTCAGCAATAAGGTCGCCGTTAGCTTCCTGGCGCTTCTTGTCCATTGTTCGGCAAGACTCAATGTGAACGCTCTGCTCTTGAGCATTCTGGGCAGAATCCTTCTTGGTGTTGCAGGACTCAGCAGTCTTTACCAAGTTCTCCAAGTCATCAGTAAACTCAATCTTACCCTCAGACAGGACAGCCTCCAATTGGCGGTGGACAATGATATCGGCGTAACGCCGGGTAGGGTTGGTGAAGTGAGTATACAGAGGGAGGTTAAGAGCATAGTGAGGCCACAACTGGTTGGTAGTCTTTCCAGAGATGAAGTACTTGGCTCTCTGCATCGACTTGACGACAAGTGTCTCCATACCCTTTCGCAGATCGGGATCATCCACCTTGAAGAGACTGTTCTGGAGGGCACCGCTGCCAGAGGAGTCAATGTCGTAGCCCAAGGCAGTCATACGCTCAACAAAAGTCTGGAGTCGTCGGGGGTTGGGGGGTGACTGGCGTCGAAGGAAAGCCTTATCGGGAAGTCCTTCAACAAGACGTTGTGCCACATGAGCGTTAGCCTTGTGGATCAACTCCTCAACAAGCTCGAGAGCCTGAGTTGAGTCAAACAGGTTGTCTTGAACAGGGTCGTTCTCGTCGTCGAGTTGCTGAAGAAGCCTGAGAGGGGCGATGGGCTCGCCGCCAGCCCCAAGACGGGTTTCTCGGAACTTCTGCGACACGGCGTTGAGAATCTGAATGGTGTTGACAGGAACGGCTGAGTTCTTGTACTCGGAAGGGTTGGTGAGGGCATCATCAATGTCGTCAAGAGAAACCTTGCCAGCACTCTTGATGATTGAACGGCCAACCCAAGCGTCACCTTCTGCGACTGCTCCAGTGTGAGGATTCACATTGAAAACAACCGACACAGTAAGGCGATCCTGATCAGGGGTCAAAGAGCAAACCTCAGTGGACAGTTTGGGAGGCAATAACGCGCAGAAACGGTTCTCGAGTTGAACTGAGGTGCCTCGCTTCTTAGCCTCGCGGTCAACAAGAGAGTTGGGCTTAACAAAGTGAGCAATATCAGCAACATGGACACCGATTTCAATCTTGCCATCGGGGCGAGACTTGACGTGGACAGCATTGCCAAGCTCGGCACCTCCATTGTAGTCAATCGTGAAAGTTGTTTCCTCACGGTAGTCACGACGCTCGGCAATGGCAGCCTGATCCTCATTTTCGAGCGACCAGTCTTGAAGACCAACGCTACGGAGTACTGCGTCAGAAAACTCGTCTGAAGCAAAGTTGTTGTCGCGGAGGAGCGCATCGGTTTCAACCTTAAGATCACCCATACGTCCAAGCTGCTCAACAAGAGTTCCGAAGGGGTGAAGGGAGGTAATGGGCCAGCGCTTTATGCAGGCCACAAAAATTCTATCCGCATAATCTTGATGTTTCTCGACAAAGTCACGAGGTGCCTGCTCGGTGGGGATAGCGATAAGGGGTACGCGCTTGTCTGTGGGCTTGAACCAGACAATCTTGGGCTTTTCTTGTTGGCGAGGCTCGGGATGGCGAGAGTTATTGCCTTCGCGGGCAGCTCTCTCGGCCTCTTGCTTCTCCTTGGTAGCTTGACTACTGGGACGGAGCAGACCGAGAGTACCAGAGAACATTTGACCAGCAACACGTTCAACGACGGCAACAACATGACCGGCGTATAGAGGCTTCTGCTCATCGTTGATCTCCTCCTCTTCAACGAGGAGTAGACTTTGGCCCTCGACCTCAACATCGTCGTTCTTCTTTTGAGTGGGGCGCTGGCGCAAACTGCCACGACGGCGGATACCACCCTCAGGAGGGTTGTTATCATTGTTGTTTCCAGAGCTTTGGTTGCCTTGGTTGGTGGAGCCAGATCGGGTATCAGTGATGTCTTTGCGCTTCTTCTTCTCTTCCTTCTCGCGCTTCTGACCCCAGACTTCGTCAACGTCCAGCAGCTCAATAGCGACAAGGTCACCCTCGAGTGCACGGTTTCGGTCCTTGCTGCCGCAGATAAAGATATCGGCATCAAGAAGGCCATCCTGGGTGGTGACATAAGCATCACTACGGTTCTTCTTGTTAACACGAAGGATGCCGGAGACAAGCTGACCATCAGCCAGAAGAGCAGGGAGGGAGGCCTGAGGGAGATAAGGAGTAAAAAGGGTCTTGCGCTGCTGTTGCTGTTGCTGACCGCCCATTTGACCGGCATGCTGAGAGCCCTGGAGCCCCATGAATTGCTGACCATTCAGCTGAGCAGCTTGTAAAGCCTGCAACTGGTTCAACTGCATGGGGTTAAGCTGCTGTCCATACATTTGGGGCATCATCATCTGGTTAGGCATCTGCATAACTTGAGGCTGGTTAGGGTTGTACTGGAAGCCTCCGATTCCAGAGACAGACTGGTTCATGGATCCGCGGGATCGGTGGCCAGGCTGGAAGCCTTGAGTCTGTCCAGCGTTGCTAGGCTGATCCTGACCTTGGCCCTGAGTGCGCCAGTTGCCCTCAAAGTTGCGAGATCCGGTACGAGCGTGGCCGCTTCCACGGCGCTGGAATTCATTGCTCTCGGCGTTCAAGCCACGACCACCTCCTCGGCCGTTGACAGCCATGCTCTGGCTGCGACCATGACCACCGCGTCCACCACGAGTAGATCCTTGTGCAACAGGGACATCAAGACCACCTTGGGACGAGGCCTTGTTCTCATCGCCAGGGGCGGGAGAGGCAGGGAATGAGAAATCGTTGGTCGTTCGCTTCTGCTGAGCAATCTCGGCGGCCTTCTTGGCATCGGCGAGTGCAAGAGAGTGTCTTCTCTGGTGACCTCCGCCAGCAGGAGCACCACGGCCGCCTCGGCCTCCGGTGTTCTCGCGCCCCTGAGCTTGGGGAGCTTCGAAATTTCCAAAGCCGGATCCAGCAGCACCAGAGGAAGGCGCAGGGGGAGGTCCCATACCCATGTTAGGGAGTGCCGACTGATTACGGCGATGTGAGAGTGGCTGGGTAGGGGCACCCAAGTTCTGCTGGGGCACTTGATTGGGGAACTGGAAAGCAGCTTGCGACATATTGGGCATTGGCTGCAAAGGATTGAACGCACCACCGGGTCCGATAGGCTGTCCCGGAGGCACCATTCCCATGTTTACATATTGCTGATGCGTAGCTTGAATCTGCTGCTGCTGTTGCTGTAACAGTTCAATCTGCTGCTGAATGGCAAGCTGCTCCACTAGAGAACAGTAATGTTAGTATGTTGACAACGTAACGACTTAGTGGGGTTCCCAACAGGGGCATCGTATCTGTCAAGTTGGGAGGCGTAGAGCAATTACATGATAGCTGCAAATCAAAAGACGAGGTTTTCGATGACGCCACAGTGCAATACACCAAGATAGGAATTGAAGCAGAATAATTTAAGGACCATGAACTTACTTCCAGGGTTAGCAAACATGCTCATGAGTGGCGTCAGCTCAGAAGGGCTTCGCCGATGGGCAATATGAAGTCTGCGCCCAGTAGGCCCAGGGACGCCGCCAACCTGGGGCTGCTGCTGAGGAGCTTGCTGTTGGGGTTGTTGCTGCTGCTGCTGTTGCGGCTGCTGCGGGGGTTGGTGTTGCTGCTCCATGTTGGGCAGTTGGGAGCAGTCGGAGTGTAAATATAGCACGTCGAAGTTCGGAGAGGAGATGAATCACGACACAGCTAGTTGGATCTGATATCGAGAAGCGAGATGGAAGCCGAATATGGGCGACGAATTGAGGATAGTGTGAACCTGTTGGATAATGGGCAACAGATGAGGCGAATTGCGATGGCGAATGGCGATGGCACGGCGGGACAATGTTTGTCCAAAAGGAGGGTAGACGAACTTGCGCTGGGCCAAGGAGCGTGATTTAGAAAGGCGGCGATGAAGAGGCAGATGGTGAGACGACTAGAAGTGAAAAAAGCCTGGATGAATGGAACGAAATTCCAACTCCTAGCAAGAGGAAGAGAGACGAGGGTAAGTAATGGAGAAGAAGAGGAGGGATGGACGAAGAGAGGATGGGTGGATAGATAGAGATAGTTTAGCTTCATCAGGTGGAGAGCGAGTGAGGTGGGATACCTTAGGTACGACTAGGTTTGTACCTTCTGGGCTAAATTTACCGTTCCTCGACACGGTAGGTAGGGTCGAGATGTACCTTCCCTGCAGCAAACGGGCAGCTACTGCTGTCTTTCTCGTGTCGCTGTGGCCAGGCTTCTTTAGAACCTTTCCAAACCAGCCAACCTAGCTCATGAGAGCAAAACACATGTATCTGGGTCCATCAACAGCTTAGATGCTTTGGCGTCCGGGCTGCTGGACCGGGGGATTGACCTTGAAGCCGCCTAAAGATGGGGTTGTCCGCTGGTCTAACATAGCTAGCAGCAACCCCCCCGAGAGCCCCTAGCACCTGAAGCTCGCACTGACGCCGGCTGACTCCGCTAATAGCGGGGATGCTATCTCCTAAGTGCCATGGATGGGTGTGGATGGCTGCAGACTGCAGACAGCTGGCACGGCTGAAACTGTCAACTCCTGTCAAGTCTTTGGCCTTGATCACATATATCTAAACACATAGCTGACGACTCAATTCACAGAGATTCAAAGGATACGTAAGCATTGGAATCGGTTTGAGGTGTTTCCCCGAACAAAGCCAACTATTTTAGCTCAGAGGCAAGGGTGATTGGAGGTAGCACCACCCCCAGCTTAAGATTGGCCATGCTCCATGATTCAAGGAGACGATCTTTCTCGTTGTGGCGTCGAGGGATGAAGAAGGGCGTCATCAGGAGCAAAGAAAGTGAAACTTGATAAGCAGAAAGGGCCACTGTTCAAGCTCGCAGTGAGACAGCATGCTCGTCGTGGAACATATCGAGATACTCTATTACTATCCGTACTCTTGGGTTATTCAGTCGTTGAAATATACTTACAACTGTGGCTGCACTATAACTCCCTGCAGAAGTTACGACAATGTGGTGATCCGTGACGTGGAGTCATGGTCTTTATAGTATTTTTATATAAATCTACTCTGCAGAATTGCTTGACCTTGGGTAAAGTTACTTTAGATTTATTTATGATCTCAAACTGAAAACACAACAGATAGTACCATTGCTTCTGCAAAGCCAACTGTTCATGGAAACTAGTTGAGCTGTCCAAGCTGACGCCGTTTCCTCCACAGCTACCCCTGGATGACCCAAGCTTCAACCTCCAAGACGAACTCATCCCATCTCAGCCAGGCAAGTCTTTTCCAATGTATGCTTCAATACCTCCGTTGTTTTCATATTGACTGTTATCATCAAACAATGTCGAAACTGGCTGCCTCCCTTGAACGAAAACCCTTGAGCTCAGGCATTGATCTTCCCTTCCCTCCATTTACGTGTCCAGTGTCACACTTTCAGAAGCCCCGGGCCTCTTAAACGAAAGAGGCCCCCTGTGATTGCTCCAAGTGGTGATGTTTAACCGTATCCGCCTACGCTAGGGGCGACGAGCCCCCTGCCTCACGCCATGGTATGGATACACAATCAAACCTCCCAACGCTCCAGGTCTCCCTGCGGCTCCTGGACGAGCTTTACACGCTTTGATAAAGCAAACATGGAAGAGAACCAGGGAATTCGCGGGCAAAACGTCATCGAGGGGCAGTTCATCATATCACTGACGCAAATATGGGGAGCTACAGCTTGCCGAGTGATCTCATCAACATTCCATCATTCCTTTTCTTTGGTTTCATCATTAATCACGTTGAGCAATTCGTATCGACATTCAAATAACTTCATGCAAACTAAACTATCTCAGAACGGCCGAAAACCCAATTAACTACATATTGGCCTTGGCTAGGTTTTGGGTAAGAGGAAATAATGTTTTATTCATCTGCGTTCAGAGGTTAAACCCACCAGTCCCGAGGCTTCCTCAGTCGATCCAATGTCAGGGGTAGATTGACTGAGAAAAGTATTCTTTGATCGCGTCTCCTAAACGTAAACGCGTTCTCGCGTCTTGGGAACACTGTTTGTTTGACTTACAGTAGCTGACAGGAACCCCATATTTAAACACGGACTTGCTCTTACAGCGGGCTGTGGTTAGGATACTAAGTGCACTTTGCGTGTCGCATATTGAGTTTCAGAGTGTCTATCAACTTACAGGCCCCGTCTACCTGTCTAGTAAAGCCATCAGCCGAGTTGGACCTTCAACATCCAGCAGCAACCCCAAACAGCTTCAGTGGCTTTGATTCAATTTCCGCGCACCCTCCAATAGAGCTTAATTGAGGCACCTTACACAAATAGCGAGCAACGGCCCGGCCCACGGCAGTGAATCACACCCATGAATGTTCTAGATTCGAACCACCAACAATGCAACCCTTCAGTCGGACTGCTCCATCGTGCCTCGTCATGTCTCAAAGCTTCAGGTCGACTGCTTCAGCATCTCTTGGCTAAACCAAGAAGGACAAGCATCCCCAGATATTGATCACGCTGTCGGCCATTGGCACAGCAATTGTTGATAGCTATTCCCAAAATGGACAGGAGACCGTGCTGTCGGTTGTGTTGTGTTTCTTCTTCCAAGAGGAGTTTTTCCCATCTGTTTGCCTACCTGCCTACTCAACCATGACTAACAGCAGTTTGACACTATCGAAGCCATGTTTCACAACGCCATCTCGGGTTGTTCAACCCGACGACTATCGATACGTAGCCCAAGATTTCCCCCCTAAGTTTGTGGCGCAAGCTACATGCCTGTGGCTGGTGTCGGGCCATCATTCTAGCGGACCGAGATCTGCCACCTTGCATTGGTCGACATGACCATGCCATATTTAGTTAGTTCCGTCGTTGCTGCAATGCGTGCGTACCCACTCACAATGCTTTGACGGATCGACATCCAGCCTCTTGTAAGGGCTGCACTATCAGTTCAAAAACATCATTTTACGTTCTCTCAACGCGAGTTGAGGGATCAACTTTCTTCACGATTGGTGCAAGAACAAACTTTTCTCTCAGGGCATTACAAATCAACCTCCCACCTTTCATAATTTCAGAATCTCGAGTCCCGATTCAGATGCTATCTCGATAGGTAGCGACCCGACAGATATCTGCTACCCAACATGACATTTTCCTCGCCCACGAGGCGGAGTCAGTTACTCTCCAGCCCTGACCGAAACATTGCAGCGACCTTCCTTCTAGATACCCGAAATAATGAGCTGAGTCATCGAGATGCTCTGGCGGCAGCCCAATCCGAGCATGATCGCGTTCGTCAAGCAGCTATCCGAGTCTTCGAACTCCATGAGTTGAAAGAACAACACAAGCGCATCGTTGCTGAAGAGCGCAGGGAGGAAGAGAGGCTCAAGGCCGAAGCAGCATTAGTTGCGGAGGAGAAAAGACTGCGAGAACTCAGGGCGAAGACAGTCCCCCAATTGCCCCCAGAGCCGGCGCCGCAACCACCACCAGCCAAACCAGAACCTGCAAAGACAAATGGAATAACCCCTGTCAAGGATTCAAAGCAACCCGAAGCATCCACGACTCCCGCGACTGAGGCAAAGAAACCCGCTCCCGCGCCGGCATCGGTTCCTGCAAACACTGGGCCTTTTTCTCAACCCAAACCGAGCAACCCATTTGGTACCACACCGCCATCATCCCAGAATCCATTCCAGAAAGCAAACGGATCTACAACACAACCTCTAGCTCCAGCTTCTACAGCCGCTCTTCAACCTGTAGTCAAGCCCACTGCGCCAGCTGTACAACCTGTACAATCTACAGTAACTCCTAGCGTCGATCGATATTCCCAGATCCATCAAGAGCTCAAGAAGCTACGCAAAGAATTGGCAGCGCAGTCCAAAATCGCCGGTTCACCTCTCAAGGGCAAACTAGGTGCTGCTCGACGAGAAATCCGTGTAGCTATTGGTCAATTGACGGGTGGAAAGGGAGCAAACGCTCAACCTGTAAGTTTGAAACCAATCTTCTTGTGAAATATCTAACATCAATCAGATTAACAAAATCACTGCTGCGCTGAAAGAGGCTTTGGAAGGTCGGATTCCAAGTCCTCCAATCGACGTTAGTCTCTTCGTGGTTGATAAAAGAGATCCTGCGGAAGGTTCTCTGAACAACGACGCCACGCTGCCCTCGCTCTTCATCTACCTCATCAACATCTGCGCCAAGGGTATTGTGAACCAGTTCATTAATGAGGGCGGAGCAAACCCGAAAGCCGCAGACCCTGTTGGAGTTTTTGCCGCCCATATATTCTCTACGAAGGAGTTCCAATGGCGAGGCCAATCTTTGGTCGACATCCTTATGGCCAAATACCGCATGGTGTGTCCTGTTTTATTTGGCCACAGGGGCAGCGACCGAACAGAACGTGGTCGGATTGCCATCGGGTGGAAGAAAGACGGCTCATCATGGATCACCGAGCAAAGCCATAACGACAGGATGACTGGCTTGGGCGCCGGATATGCTTCTTTGTCTCTGAGAGACTTTAGCAAATCATCCAAAAAGAACCCATACCCCCCTACAAACTACTGGAAAGCGCTCGCCTACATCGTCAATTCACCACCTAATGAGACGTCAAACACACAATATGTGGTGTTACGATCGATGATCCAGGGCCACGAGCAACGCTTCCTCAACTTTTACGGCAACGCAGCAATGGCTGCACTGCGACTAGCGCTTATCGAATTCCCAAAGAAGGCACCTCAGAATGCCACAGCTGCTGGCTCTCTAGCTGCTCTTGCGGATTTACTCAAGACTGAATCAGGGTTGGTCTTGGCTTAAGGGTCAAAGTTACCTTGTAATACGAAGAAATAAATATCAAACCAGGCAAAGAATTTCTGACCAGGACTGTAAAAGGCGTTTGTGAAATTGGAGATCGCTCTGTTGTTGCAGAGTACATTAACATAAGACATGACGATTGGGTGATATGGCAGGTGTTTGGCGAACTTCTTAGATTATAAGATTCTGTTGGAGTAGACAAAGGCCACTGCTGCTCTCTATCTATGTTTCTAGTATACAGATTTAAACGGACAAAAATCAAGAAAATCCCGGTCGATGCGTGTAAACGGTCGTGAAAGTGGTTTCCCAGCCCAAACTCCAATATTCCTGGTAAAGCAGTGTCGCAAACGCCCTTTGACGAAGAAGCTGCGTCTCCATCTCCCGAACCCCATAAAACATATATTATATGATCAGGAGGAGGACCAGCAGCACAATAAGAACAAATATGAGAACCGCTATACAGCAGCTGCTGTAGCGATCCTCGTTCTGTCGCATGACATGCTGCAGTTTTTGCACCCCCGTCGCCAATCTTCCTTGGACGCGGTCAGCTACATTATCCACATCCTCCAGCATCTCGCGCTGCTCCTCGAGCTCCCTTCCCATATCATCCGCCTGCCGGCGCAAGTTACCCACTGTCTGAAACACGCCATCCAGATGTTGGTCTTGCTCGTGCATCATCTCCATTTGCTGCTGCTGCTCAAACTCGGCGTAGTTATCCTCGCCATCAATGGCAAACGCATTGGGGTCGGGCAGATCACCCGCGTCCACCTTCTTAGCAAGCTCATCATGCATATCGTCGATCTCGCCGCCGACTTCTTGTACGAGGCGCTTTCTGCGCGTGACTTCATGTGCTGAGAGGCCGAATTGCGCGGGCTCGGATTCGACGGCTTGGACGGACGCGACCAGATCAGCTATATCGTCGGCAAGGGATGACAGGGCGGCTTCGAGCTCGGAGCGAGCCGATGCGAGTTCCGGTGAGCTGGCATTTGTAGAGAGCGAACGGATTCGAAGGTATGAAGCGAATAGGGGCCTGGTAGTGGCCATTTGGTTGAGGACATCTCTACGTGGTGTTTAGTATCGATAGCCAGACGGTGATATGAGGGTGAGGTCGTACTGTTGGACTTGGAGGAAGGGATCCTCATCATTGGTGGAGGACATCATCCTGAAGGCTCTGAAGGAACCATGCGTATCAAGTGCGATGCGCTACGTTTCTTTGTGACTTTGCTATAGAGAAAAGAAGCCAGGTGTTACAAAATAGATATCTCGGAAGGCCGCGACATTGAAGGTTCGAGGGGATGACGTTGCATGGACCCTGAAGGTGAGCTTACCCGGGAGACGCGGTGAGAGCTCAACGGTACGTACCGTTTCGGCTCTCACCGAGAACTCACCTACAAATTCTATTCGCACATAAACCTAACAAAGATGCATGTGCATGCTAACTTTGCAAAGACTGGTCCATATCTACATCTTTTTGAGTAAACCCGGAGTCAAAGTGAACTCGCTCTTACTATGATCTGAATTTTACGGGAAATTCTGTCATTTCCCTAGCTTTTTCATTGGGCAGGTCACAGCCAAACCCCTCCCAAATTATTAGCACCAAAATTCCACTGTATTATTCGTCTGGCCAAATCTTGTAACTACCTATTTTCGAATTGACAACATCTTGACAGCAGAGGTCAAACGTATATCTCAATTGCGATACACACCACGGACAGCATAAGTTGTAAGCATATGGAATAAAACCCTCCACCAGACATTGTGACTAACAACGCTCCAGGGTAACCTCAAATACACTACTTCAAGATGATACCTGAGAAACCATTGCCATTTAATGGCGATTTCTCATCGCCGGAAGAGTACATTGATGAGCTTCTGAAGTTTGTTCAAACGTCTGAGACCTTTCAGATCCTCTGCGGCGGTGTCCATATCCTCGACTTTTTCACCATCGAGCCTGGTCTGTTTCACTACGCCATACCCAAAGAATGGCACCCATTCATCCTCGAATGTGGCCTCATGGAGTTCTTGGATCTGCTCATGCGTGACGACCTAGACAATCTGAAGTTTGAAGGAGAGCAGCCACCAGAGAACCTTGTCGATTACATTCGAACCGTCCGAAATCTTTCACTTGGCCGGTCATTCTCTCCCGCTTCACAGAAGCTGCCCGTTCTGCCACGCTCAGTAGCGATAGGCATGAATGTCAAGAAGACTCACGAAGTCAGTAACTTCGCTGACTACCTTGCTCGACTTTCGGATGATATCAGTGAGCAATACGGAAACGAAATATCACACTATGTCGATTTTGGAAGTGGACAGAACTATCTGGGCCGAGCCATGGCCAGTGAGCCTTACAACCGGCATGTGGTAGCCGTCGAAGGACGGGAGAACAATGTTACAGCAGCGAAAGGGCTTGATATGTCTTCCGGCTTAGCTATCAAGCCAAAGGTCATGAGAAACAAAAAGCTATGGACAAAGATCTTGGAAGCGCGAGGGCCCGATGTGCAAGACGACCCAGAAGCATTAGCCAGGGCTGTTCGCGAGATGGCAGGAGATCAAGCGTTCGAGTTCAGGCCGGTCAAGGAACTCGAAGGAGAGTATACAGTGGAACAAGGCAAAGGGTCTGTCCAGTATATTTCAGGTCGACTTGACAGTGGTGATTTGGGAGATGTGATTGCCCAGATTAACCCCAGGGGTGACTCAGCGACTGAAAAGAAAGATCTGAGTTTGATGGCCATGTCAATTCACTCCTGCGGGAACTTGTCACACTTTGGAATCCGTTCTCTCGTTCTCAACCCAGACATTCGAGCAGTGGCTATCGTCGGATGCTGTTACAACTTGATGACGGAGAAACTTGGTCCGCCGACCTACAAGCATGCTTTCTTAAGACCAACCCTTCAGGCTGTCAATGGTCGGCTTGTCCGCGAATCTGAAAAGCATGATCCACAAGGGTTTCCCATGAGCCAGAAATTTTCAACGTATCAGGGGGATGGTGTGCGAATGAATATCACGGCTCGTATGATGGCATGCCAAGCACCGCAAAACTGGACTGAGAAGGAGAGCGCAGGATTCTTCTCGCGGCACTTCTACAGGGCAGTCCTGCAGAAGATATTTCTTGATCGGGGTGTAGTAAAGAAAGTGCGACATGCAGACGATCAAGGGCGACCCCAGGAATCTACTGCAGCTTCCAATCGGGATGATAGCGAGAGTCCCTTTGACATTAGTACCAATCCCGTCATTATTGGATCACTTCGAAAGGCTTGCTATGGGTCATTCAAGTCGTATGTCCACGGAGCTGTGGAGAAACTGACGACCAGCACCGAGTATAAACAGTACGCTGAGGTGATGCAGGAGAAGATGGGTGGTATAACAGACGAAGAGATTGAGAGATACGAGGCTGAGTATCTGCCACGAAAGAAGGAGCTGTGCGCCGTCTGGAGTCTCATGGCCTTTAGCGCAATGGCAGTTGAATCGCTCATTGTATCGGACCGATGGACATTTCTCAAAGAACACGACGATCTTGTCCGTCATGCGTGGGTAGAAACGGTTTTTGACTATCAACAGAGTCCAAGAAACCTGGTTGTTGTAGGAGTCAAGGCTTAAGCGAAAATTAAACTTTTAGCTAGTTCATAAAAGGAGTGAATGGAGTTGTGTCCAAGTTACGGGATGCTGGAGAGCAGTGATCGGCCTCTCCCACATTCTTGATTGAGGCCCAATCAATGGACATGTCTAGTTTCAAAGTCGAATGACTGCAAGAAAGTAACGAAAAGAACTCTCTTTGCTTTTGGCGTCGGCAGAGCGGGAGAGCAACATTGATAAACGGGCGACCGAGGCGGTTATTGGGCGCAAGCTGGGCAAGATAACTAGGACGTGGCTGGCTCCCCAGACGAGAGATGTCATGCATGAACCCCCTCCACTCTCTCGTCCCTTCCATGTCATTGTTGAAGTTGATGACAGGACAGGGCGGCATATCAGAACGACCGAGGCGAAAAACTCTAGGAAATATGTTATCCCGTGCAACAGCCCGATATATGATATTACCTAGCCCACAGTGTTGTTTCTAACAGCCAGATCGTAGTTTGCATTACAGCATGGTGAGGTGTCACTATTAGATCCCCGACCCTTTATCACAGCCCACTTCCTATGTAGCGTTTTGTCCCACAAGAAGCGGGACGAATGCCCCTCATTGCTGATAGGCATTAATACATGCGATTTTAAAGACGCCGACGATAACCAGTCGCGATACGTAACGTCTTGTTCGATAAGTAGTGACCGGTCAGGCAAAGCGATCATAAGCTAATCCAGGAAGTTCAATGTTGGGCGGTCTAATGTCAAAATCATCTGGTCGACTTCGTCATTAAACCCGCCTCGGTCAAAATTTGACAGCGTGACATAGACTGCGTCACTCGCCGTGCAGTCGGATAGACAGAGCTATGCAATGCAATGCGATGTCAACAGAAGGTCACGCTGTAAACCACAGGTTGATGGTGCCATACAAAAGCGATTGACAAATACAAGCGCGACAAGGGGCGGGGGTTAGGTGATGCCAGGTTCAGGGCCTCTAAAACCTGGAGCGTGGTGCGTGCGCCCGCTGCAACGGTAACCGTCGTGGGGTAACTAAATTTACATCACCCGACCCCGACGTGTACGGCAGCTGGGTAACATGTTGATCAGGAAGTAAGATCTCAAGAAACTGTGGTGTCGTCGACATACCGAGGTGAGATGGTTGAATAACAGCCCAATGCAGATGATTGCAGTGGGGGAGAGTCATGCAATGTGACGGCGACGGCACTGCTTCGAGGTATGATTGGCAACGATCCATTAATGATCTATGTGTTGGGGTTGCGCAACATTGATTCGAGGCGTAATTAGTTGATAGCTTGGGGATCATGTCACCTTCGTGTTGGTGATAAAAGCAAGGTAGGTTGCGCAGGTTCAGGTCCAGGGGCAGCTGACATTAGGAAGCCCAGTTCATGTGCTGTATCATAATGCAAACTTCAGTTTGTATGCGAGTCGACGGCGAAGGCAGTCATGGAGACCACTCTCATTTCGTTTGCAATCTGCACTGATCTGAAGATGGATTATCATGATACACGAACGCTGGGAATTTTGGGATATTCCCGAGAGTGGACAGCCGCAGAATCCTGCTACCGATGCAACTGGGGGCCGTTTGTCGTGTAGCGTAAGTAGTAGGCAGAGTACTGGAGACTTGACTTGAGCTAGGATTGCCAAAGTGACGAGTCTAAAAATGTGACGTCTCCAAGGTGAACAAAAGGGAACATTCCAGGAAGATGGGCAGGTGATGAAGAAGACGTAGAAGGTCAAGGCAGATAGTTGTTGGCCTGTACCTTCCTCGGGTGAGGTGATCTCAGACCTGTCTTGTTGTAGGAAGGTAGATACGGAGTAGTTGCTCGCCTACAGACAAGAGCGCCTGTTCTACTACGTACCTAGTGAACGAGGAACGTTTGAAGCTCACCTCATTCAATGATTTACCTTTACCTTAACCGTCGCCTCATCACCTTAGCCTGATCAATGGACCCGGCCTCGTGGTTCATCAGCTTACTCAATGAAACTACATTAACAAGGAGTTGACCTTATACTGAAGCCGCAGTACCTTAGCTAGGTACAGAGTACGCCGCTTAAGCCAAGAAGGTGAATAACGTCCTCGTCTGTAGTGATCCATAAAGGAATGACAACAGATAATACCACGATGCACCACAATCTACCTGTTGAATTCTAACGACTAGCCGCTATGAAGATAGTCTAGGATGGAATTCAGTGGCTATCGCTGTTGCTCTAAACCTGACTCGGTCCAATGGCTCTGGCCACCTGTCTCACCCTGCACAGCGCCAGCTGCCAGGGTCCTCATCCTGTTCCGATCTCTCCAGCCTAGCCAGCTCAGTCAGAGATGGGCAGCATCTCACCTGTGCCCCCCACGCACCAACTTCACTTTAACAACGGCTCCTGCCTGAACCTATCAAGATGCCTACCTTGCCTGTCGATTACGCAGCCGAGGAGAAAATAGGCCCTTGATGGCAATGTAGGCAGCGTGAGAGAGACCGTGGTCGTCATGGGGTGCCGCTACAATGTGTGTTCGCGGCCTCTCTGTTCACAAGAGACCACTACCCAAAGCGTCCTGACATGCAGCACAACCAATTATTTCGTCCTACTTTTGCTATTCGTTCTTCGAAGACCACGTCGTGGAACTATCAGCAGCAATCACAAACGCCATCTGCACTTTCGGGCTCTGCCGTACCTTCACAGAGCCATTGTATCGCTGCACGTCGGGTATTGGGTGGGAATTTGCAAGCTGCCAACCTCCCGAGCGGTTTCCTTGATGCGAGCCTGACTATCTCCCGTGGAGAACCGTCGATCGTTGTGTGTCAATGCAGCACCCCAGAACAAGTCAATAAACATCGAAACATTTTACCTACCCAGACCGAGACGAGCTAGCAATCAGCTATCGACAGGGGTTCAAAAGGCAAGTCACTAGCACAGAGTCAAGAGTCAGTGTTCTCATAGTGCCAGCAGTCGGAATACCCACCATCAACGTCGGTGCCGTCATAGCCTGACTCCGCCAGCTCAACTAGTTCCCAAATTGGCCATGGTACCGGACAAGGTCCTAAGTCTCTGAGACGGCAAAACCCTGCCTGCAGGGCTGGGCTCGATCGAGGGACGTGCCCTTCCCGTTCTGTTCTAAGATAGCGAGACTTATAGCGAAGTTACTCTGAGGTAAGATCAGGAAGAGAGTTAATAACGTGGGTTTACCCTTATCGTACCCTCCATTGTCTGGTCTGGACCTGCATCCAATTATTCTTCGATTTCTTTGCATGCATGTTGCGTTGCGCAACCTTATAAAAACTCTTCACAGACCAAATCAGAGTTTACCAGAATTACGGACATTGGTCACCTCATTGTTTTCTGTTTCTCTTCCAACCTTAGCTCAAACCTTACAACAAACATTGAGACAAGAAGACATCTTTATGAACAAGTCAGAAATCGAGTTTCTGCATCGTGTCGACTCACCGTCAGTTTCAACCAGCTCGAAATTTTGGGAACGACGCAATTGCATTGTGTTCGGCATATTGTCCGGCCAGGCACTGTAGCACAACGACGCTGGGCCCTCCCAATGCTGACCGTTCATCATGAACGCGCAGGTATCCTTTCTTGTAAGTGCTACAACTTCGGACAAAAAGCTTCACACTGTGGTATTGAGGGATGATTTGACGCCATCAAGACGACGTTGCTAAGCTCAAGTATATTGACTTTAACGTGTTTTCTAGGATGGCACCTATACGCTGATTCACATTCCCCTTAGCCTTTACTCGACCTTGCTCCAGCCTATCCTCAAAGTGCTTCTGCCACAGTCGCAAGGCGCTGGAGGCTTGCGCAATTCACCCGAGTATGAGTTACAGGGACTCACGTCCGATGGCCAGCATGGCTTTCTCAACATCAGCATTACCCCCCTGGAGTGTTCAGTTGTATGTCACACCTCATGGGCTCATAATGTTTTTGAACCGGTCCTCAAGACCCTCCCGGGCGACATTGCAAAAACCGTCTCCGTTTCCAAAGAATCTTACATGGTACTTTCAGTTATCAGTGCTGGAATCGATGCAGGCGGTCGCGTGATGGAATTGACCTCCCCGCTGGCCCTCGCTGGTATTCCCATCTTCTTCATCACGACTTACTACTCCGACTTCATCCTAGTCCCGACCAAGGAACGAGAAAATGTGGTCAAGTCTCTCATAGCGAAGGGATTTGAGCTGTCCGACAACGAGTCCAACTTCACCACTTCCGCTGCCAACAGCCAAAAGCAAGGCATTGGCCTGGCCGCATCCTCTCCGCCACATGAAGGTCTTCCTCTCAATGTAGCTGAGCTGCAAACACGTATCTTTGGTACACTTAAGAAGAGACATGTGGCCCCTACTATCGAGAACTCACTTGAGCTAGTGCAATGCTCTGGTCGCGAAACCTCGCAGCTTGCGAACTTCACACACCAACGACCTTCCATCAGCCGACATGCAACCGGAAATGGTCGTCGACCAAGTTGGGCAGATAATGTCGACACGAAACTATACACATGTATTATCTCAGCTCTCGTCTCACAACCTCGATTCATGTCAGTTACACTGGCTCAAGACGACCCTCCCTCCCTTCTGCTAGACAAAACTCTACTCGATATTTTTGGCGACTCGCTTGTTGGGGACACTGATGCTTGCCTGGTACCAATCTTCTTGGACCTCAAGACTCTTCCCCTGGAGGCCACGGGTATCGTATGTGGTGTTGCTGGTATACTTGTACAGGATTCGCAGATTGCGGCAAGCTCAGAATTGTCATATCTCTCGACAGCACAGGCAGGCGCTGTGATCCTTTCTGAAGAACAAGCTGTTCGGGCGATGGGTATTTTGAAACCCTTGCTCAGTGAAGAGCCCTAGCCATGTGTGCTCGAGGTACATGTAAATAAGGACAAGGATGTCATATTGTTGTAAGATAAGGAAATGATCATAGCTCGAGAGCAGCTAATGAATGGCGTAACGGAAGCGGGGTTTGTTTGTGCTGAGAAGTTGAGTTCCATGTAGGGCCGATGTGTGGGAGAGTAAATGTTTTCTAGATATTCCAAGAATTGCAAGGAGAGGCTGGAGGCTCGGATCGCTTGTATGGCTGGCATTCCCTGGGTATGCCCATCCGACTTCCATATGATACCATCATAGTGTAACACTCGTTCGTTGTTGATGTGTACGTTACGTTCGTATGTGAAAGCTTTCTTTTGTCCCATTTCATATCAGACCGCTCACTTCCCTTTCTTCTTCTCTTGCTTCTCTTCTTTCACCAGCCCAGCCTTGACAAAACCATCCCTGGCCACGGCATTGATGAGCGCGAACCTTCTAGGTCCCAGCTGAACACCGCCATACCATCTCGTCACCACCACCATGGCATCCCACACATCCATAACCTGCATAAGATGCAGCATCCTCCCTCCTGCGGCCGCCTCACCGTCATCATCGCAGTCCTGGAAACTCGCAGCCCCGGGGCCCCGGATTCGCCATGCTGTCATGTTATGAGTGGCCCCACGGATGCGCTTATCTGATGCCAGGAGGAGCTGCACATAGTAACGGGCCTGCTCTGGCGATGACACACGCGCAACATGTGCTAGAAACGTCGACTTTGACTCCGTGACTAGATCTGAGAGGATCCATTCTGGCGGTGGAAAGTCCGGTTCTTCTTCGTATTCCTCCTCAGGCGAGGAAGCAGCCTGGGGTTGAGTTTCTTCAGGTTCAGGCTTCTGCTCCTCGGCGCGACGAGTAAACTCCTCCACCGCATCGAACAGGCATACCAGACCTTCCTGAAAGGTCTCGCTCAAGGCATCACGAAAAATTGCCAGATCACGAGCGCCCGCACCCTTGACGCCGCCTGAGCTGTGGTGTGTGCCAAGGACACTTGGAGGTTTGGAGGGGTAGTCTGAAGGGAATTTGAGACGGAGCGAGGAGGCGTCGCCAGGAAGATTGAGAACGTAGACGGAAGGGTCGTCCTCTGATGGAGTGAGGCTGCCGTCGCCGTAAATAGAATTGATGGCTTCGACTTCGTCTTGCAGTTCTTCGGACATTGTTCGGTGATTGAGGGGTTGAGTACGAAATGTAGAGATAGTGAGGGGCGACCAGTAATTGAGAAATCAAGTCTGAGTGGCTGCATTCTTAATCAGCAAATTTTTTGGTAAAGTCGTTGATATTGAAATGTTTAAAACTTCTAGTTGTTAATATGAGAATCTACCTATCTCAAAGTTGACGTTAATAACTTAAAATGCCCCACATCAGTTCATCCTTTTGACCTCACTCATCTTGACCCACTCGAACATATTCGCGGCGTAAGCAGATCATCCTCTTATATTTCGAACAAATTGATATTGAGTGAATACACTAGACTACGGGGAGACGCAAACAGTAATCGAATACCGGCCATCTTCTGGCCTATCCCCCAACATGACGACCATCTATAGCTTCAAGACAGAAATAACCAGCAGTGCAACGTTGGTCATATCTTACTCGTCCATGACAGAAGCAAACTTGTCTGTCATCTTCTGCTGAATCTCCTCGTACTGATCAAAATATTAGCGTGCGTTTATTGGAGTTTATGGGTGAGTAACTTACTCTCTTGGAGATGGCCTCTTGTCCATCAGCGGGCACCTCGAACTTGAGTTGTCGCAGGTTGGTTTGTAGATCAGAAGTAGCCTCTCGCACCTTGGCCCAGCTCTGACCCTGAGCAATAACCTTCTGGGCTTCGTCGTGGAAACCAACCATAAGCTTCATCATCCATTCCGTCTTCCAAATGGGGCAGAACTGGTCGTAGTCTGAGTAACCGTTCTGCTGCAGGAAATCCTCCTTGATCAAGCCAGCAATATCCAGTGTAATCTTGTCGGGGTCGGACAGAGCACTCTTTCCGACAAGCTGAACAACCTGGTCAAGCTCTTCAGAATCGGAGAGAAGCTGCTTGATACGGTCACGGAGTCGAGGGAAGTCGGGGAAGTTCTTCTCGTAGTACTTATCCAAAATGTTGTTGTACTTACTGTACGAGGCCGAGGTGTTGATGGAAGGGAAATGTTTTCGCTGCGCAAGCTTCTTGTCGAGACCCCAGAAGACCTGCACAATACCCAAAGTGGCTGTAGTGACAGGATCGGAGAAATCACCACCAGGAGGACTGACAGCACCGACAATACTGACACTACCCTCACGCTCAGGAGAACCAAGTGTCTGGACACGACCGGCACGCTCGTAGAACGAGGCAAGCTTGGCACCCAGGTAGGCGGGGAAACCCTGATCAGCAGGCATTTCTCCGAGACGACCTGAAAGTTCTCGAAGAGCCTCAGCCCATCGGGAAGAGGAATCAGCCATCATGGCAACGTTCAGACCTTGATCGCGAAAGTACTCGGCAACAGTAATTCCCGTGTAAATGGAAGCCTCTCGGGCTGCGACGGGCATATTGGAGGTGTTGGCGATAAGCGTGGTTCGCTTCATGATGGGCTCCTTACGGCCATCGACCTCGATAGTAAGCTCGGGGAAATCCTTCAAGACTTCAGCCATCTCGTTACCTCGCTCACCACAACCGACGTAAACAATAACGTCACTGTTGGAGAACTTGGACACAGATTGACTGATGACAGTCTTTCCACAACCGAAAGCACCAGGAATGGCGACAGTACCACCCTGGACACTAGGGAAAAGGGCGTCAAGAACTCGCTGGCCGACAATAAAGGGCTGATCGGCGGACTTCTTGTCGTTGGAGGGACGGGGCACTCGGACAGGCCAGGACTGCATCATGGGGTACTCGGTCTTCTTGCCATCGAACTCGACTTCGAGGATGTTGTCGACAACGGTGTACTCGCCCTTGGAGGCGATCTTGGTAACGGTTCCTCGAGCGCGAGGAGGGAACAAGATCTTGTGATTAGGAAGGAAAGAATTCTCGAAGACGGAACCCCAGACATCACCGCCGGAAAGGTGGTCGCCGACCTTGACGGAAGGTGTGAATTCCCACTTCTTCTCGCGGTCGAGGGCAGGAACGGCGATACCGCGGGGAATGTAGATGGACTCAGCCATCCTGGCAATGGCCTCGAGGGGACGCTGGATACCGTCGTAGATACCGTTGAGCAGACCGGGGCCGAGTTCGACGGACAAGGGCTTTCCGGTACGGGTAACGGGGTCACCGACCATGACACCAGCTGCAATGACGATTAGCTTGTTGTCCTGGGACGTTCATTATGGGTTGTCGTACATGTCTCCTCGTAAACCTGAATAGAGGCTTGGTCGCCATTGATTCGAATAACCTCACCAACGAGGTTGTCGTGTCCTACTCTGACCTGCAGGAGTATTAGGTTAGATCGTCGTAGTGTGATGACGGTGGTGGATGGCAACTGACCAACTCGTACATGGCAACACCAATCATGTCCTCGGCGATAACGACAGGACTATGAGAAGTCAGTACAACGTGTTGGATACTGGCGATATAGTTTTGCAGAGTTTGCTTTGCGGCCGTGGATTGAGGGATTCGGTATGTACTGACCCGGAGATGGAGTAGATTTTACCTGCAGATAGTGTTAGCGACACCGCAAAGTATCTTGAAACATGGGGAGTTTGTTAAAGCATACCAGGCGTGAACTCATTGTCATCGTTGGTCTTGCTGCTGTTGTTTGCAGCCTTTGTTGTTTTCTGCAGAATCCGCTGGTCAGTCTCCAGCAGCATTAAATCTGACGTGCGCCCATGTCGTTGCCAACGAGGATGCAAGCTTGGGGGAGGTCGGGAATCAACGCACAGGAGCCATCTTGGGCGGCGAGACAGGCGCGTTATCTAGATGACGTCGAGATGAAGTAGAAGAAGTCGGCGACTGAGGCCGGATGGAAGGCGATGTCGAACCGGAGGAGGAGTGGGACGAAGGAGGCGGTCGAGATGGAGATTGAGGTGTTGATGAAGATGGAGGCGTAGACGGAGATGGTGGTGGAGAGTTTGGCAGAGGCACTTGACGAGCTACATCCACCAACGCTAAAGCAGCAGCAGCAGCAGCAGCAGCAACACGAGCAGCTTTCCCAGCTCTAGAGTGGAGCCGGGATGATGACGATGCTTTGCGGGTGGGGTCTCGAGCAGCAAAGTTAACGTTAGTGGGCGGCGCAGGGGCTGTATCACTAAAGGTACCGCTGGAACGGGGACTTGCGCCCCTGGAGCTGCTGGAGCTGGCTGGAGAGCTTACCCCAGGGCTGGTCGTCCCTATATCGTGATCACTGTCGCTCCCTTGATCTGGATGGCTGCTGTTATTGTCGTCGTCTTCGCCTCTGGTGCGGATCAGATCCAGCAGAGAAGGCCTCGCTTTAAGAGTAGGACGAATGCCGAGCATAAGCTCTAGTTGATGTTTTGTTAAATGGCAGAGCTACAAGTGGAATTGAGCTGTGCAGGGCGAAAGTGCGATGCTGGATGCCGCTGGTGATCAATGTATTGTATGTATGTAGATGGGGAATCCATCCCTAACGGGGCATGCAGCTGAGATCTCACGTTAGGCAGATTGCGCTTGGACTGGAGGAAGGCTGTAGGTAAAACATAATCTCATCAGCGCAGAGTACTACTCCGTACGTACAGGGTAGTGCATAAGGTAGCAAGGGAGCGTTGCCTCACCACCTCAGGCCACCTCTCTTGTTCAACTACACGATAATCTTGACTTCCAAGGTATAACTGCAGGTTTAAATTCTCACTATCTACCCTTAGTTGTTCTTCTTGTTCTTGTTCTCCTCCTCCCATTTCTCCCCCAACGTCTTCACTTCCTTGTTTGTCTTGTCAATCTGTTGTCTCGCACCATCCCATGGCTTACGACCTCGACCTGTATTGAACAGCCTATAAACCGCAGGCACATCAACACCGTCCATCAAAAGATTGTAAAACTTTCGGTCGTTCCACCAAAGCTTCCAAGCATCCCAAGTAAAGCAGCCCAAGCGGTCTGTAACTCCTGTACCTGCTGCTTGGTTCAGGAACTCATAAGTATTCTTTCCGTTGACCCGCATTCCTATATGAGCAACCGGCCCTCTTTCAAGCGTGTTGACTATGCGCTCATAGTGGGCGTTGATATCCTCGCGCATCTCTTTCTCGGAGGGCATAGGGTAACTGCCAGACCAGAGACTTGCCAAGGACATGGTAACAAGATCATTTAGCACAAACGGAGGCTTCAATATGAGCATGTAGCCGAGGAATGCCAACGAGTCTGGAAATTGCTCCGAGATGAAGCCCTGATAAAGACGCGCAAACTTGTTATCATCGTCATAATACTTGGCCGCCTGGATCTTCTTGTAATGGTCGGGCGCAAGGGCTGCATGAGTTGGGTCACCAGGGCCCTTGATGGCGGAAAAGTCATAATCGTAGCCCGAGCAAAAGACGACAGCATCAATATCTTCCAGCACTGTACCATCCGTCAGGGTGAGAGTTTTCGGTCCAGTCACCTCCTTGATACCAAAGACGGACTTGACACTGCCGCTCTTGATATTGTCTGCCAAGTCATCTGAAAATGCTGGTATTCTATGAGGGAAGCCGTCGACAGGCCGAGCCTTGAGGAGCTCTTTCATGTGTGGCCACTCTTTGTCTCGAGTGCTTGTCAACATCTTGGTCATGATCGTCGAAAAGACGTTGGGCATGAGATTAGCCAATACTCTCAGACACGTGCCGACACGACGACTCATATCGTGGTCCAAGGCCTTGCCCTTTATAAGCCTCGGGAGCTGGAGTTGGTCAGTATTCGAAACTCTGATATCACCTGTGAGTTGTTGTTCTTACAACAAAAATGGTTCCTCGATGGCTGGCGAAGACCTTGTTTGCTCCAGCCCTTACCAGGAAGGACGTCGTATCAACACCAGTTGCGCCGACACCGACAACAACCACATTCTTCCCCTTGTACTTAGAGGCGTCTTTGAACTCTCGCGAGTGTATGGCATCTCCAGCAAACTTGTCAAGGCCCTTGACTCTTGGAAGATGCTTGGTGTTGAGGATGCCTGTGGCTACAACCACGCGGCTAAAGGTCCTAACCTCCGTAACCCCTGTCTTGGTATTTCTGGTAGTGACTTTCCACTTATGGCGTTGTTCGTCACGCTCTATCTGGTCTACCGAAGTAGAGAGCTCAATGTGCGGGAACAGGCTGAAGTGCTTGGCATACGACTCGAAGTATCGCTCCATATCCTTTTGGGGAGGATGCATAGAGTATTCTGACAACATTGTCAGTCCTTGCTACGACTGGGTAGGCAAAAACATCCGACTTACCGTCAGGAAATGGAAAGTCAGTGATGGCACACTACAGGCTATTAGTAACGCGAAACACGACCTCAAGCTCAAGTTATAGCCTACACATTGCTTTGCGGTGTTGAGCTTCGTCTGTGGCAAGGCAGTCGTCTGCTCGGGGTTCTGCGACGCATGCCATGTCCCGCCGATGAATTCCTGTCTTTCGAAGGCTGTAGCATCAAGACCCTGTTCTCGAAGATTTTTGAGTGCCAGGAGACCAAGTGGCCCTGCCCCTACAACGCACACATCGGAGCCGAGTTGTTGATTCTGGAAGGAAGCCATGGTTCAGTATATATGCATCTGCATACTCTCTCCAGACGATTTCGAGTAAAGCTTACGAGTGCGTGGATATGCCTCTTTATAAAATGCTTCTCAACCCTCGTCAAGAACTGAGAGACCTATAACCGTTCGCGGAGGTTGATAGCACTTAATGCTGACGGTTTCTGTCAGCTTTTAGACCCTTGCGAAGGGTCGCAGCCATGTAATCCTCCAGCCAGACTATCATGAACAGTAGCCACTGAGAATCAAAAGAGTCCCGGCATAGGGAGCAGGGCAGCTCACCGAATATGTCCGAAATCCACATCCACGGACACATAAGATATGAGACAACCTCAGTTAAGTGTCCGATCCAAGCCAACCGCAGCGATGCGCCCCTCGCCCACAGTTTCATACAATCACTATGCTCTTTCAAGATCTAGAACGACATGAGTTGAAAAGTAGTCATGCTGAAGTTCCGATTTAGCCGTTCAAGAAGGACCCTGGGAATTCCACTGGCCACTACCATGATTGCAGAGGTAAGCGGGGGATATTCTACTGTTCTTGTGTCTACGAAGTCGGTGATGACAATATTACCCTTTCGGGCAAAGAGATATCTGTGTGGAATCATATCATGGCCATCCAAGTTGATCTCAAGCCATGTGACTTGGTTGCAAAAGGCTTTCTGATATGCGATCGCTCAGGTTCTGTATCTAATTTCATTCTCCGCTTAAACATGCAACTTCACGTTCAGACTGGCCAAAATCTCGTGAAACATCTCCAGAACCCCCTTTTTGGCCACCAACGCCGAGAAAGTCGCTTGAAGAACAGAGATACCACACTCATCCCTCTCCGCACGATTGTCCATTCTTGCGTGATACGAATGACCCAGAGTCGGCACATCACAGCCATCCTGACTCCGCGCCGCCCGCAACATACAAATCTGTGACGTTCGGCACTCGTCAGTGCACTCTGGCTGAACCCAGCCCCTGCTAAGACGGAGCATATAGTTATCGAAGACTGTTTGGTCCTTCTCAAAGACTTCGGTGATGTTGTGCCAAAATGCCGCGCTGAGTTCGGCTTTGGGATCTGTCACAGGAGGGTTTGTGAGTGGACCGTATGTCTCCTTGGCAGAGTAATACTTCTTCCACTGAGGACCTTGAGTTTGGTATGTAGGAGACGACATGTCGGCGCTGTAGGTTGTTACATCGAGGACTGCAAACGTGACAGGATCGACGTCGTACACGCGGAATGAGGGCATGCCTGACGTTGGCGTAAGAGAAGGGCCGATGTATGATGTGAGGAGGGCGTTTTCAAAGGTGTTGTTTGGAGCTTCGCTGTAAGTAATCTGGAAATGGTCTCTGTGAGTGTGCCCAAAGAACATGGCCGCGATGGTTGCAGAGTATCGGTTGACTATCTGGTTCAAGTAATTCGATTGATCATGGAAGGCATTTCGATCACCAAGCGGCATATGGCCGATGATGTAGACTCGCTCTCCAGATTTCTCGGCATTATGAAGCTCTTGGATAAGCCAGTCGAGCTGACCACTAGGATCACGGAGCATTTTCCTCTGGAACAGCCAGAAGTTTCCACGGTAGTATAGGTTTGTGTTGAGAGAGATGACACGCAGGTTGCCGTGGGGGTACTTGGTTGAGTAGGCGCCTATTTGTGCTGCTTTGGAAGCCGCCTCGCGTCCGATCCAGCGACTCCATGTTCCAGCCAGGAGGTCATAGATCCACGAGGACGAGTCGCCGAGGGAACTGGGCTGATAAGCGTTGGTGGGATGAGCTTCGTGATTTCCAGCTGTGCCGTAAACTATACTCATATGCGTGTCCATGTGCTCGTACGACGTGATGACTTGGCAAAGTCAGTTCAGAAGTAAAAGAGGGGATATGGTTTCAGGAATGCTTACTTTGGTGCTCATTGTAGTCCCATGTGGTGTTCCAGATTGAATGATCAACGATGTCTCCCGTGAAAACGGTGAAAGCGGCATCGGGAACGAGCTCCTTGATTGCTTCGTACATGCTCTGCTCGAGGGAAGCGGGAGAATCGCACGTATGTTCGCCAAAGGGACCAGCTGGAGAATCAGTTCTTCCAGGCTCATCAGCTTCAGAGAATGATCTGGTCAGGTTAGCAACTATGATATACCAAAAGTCATCCCAACCTACCTGCAGCATATAGGCTTGTTGCAATCTGCGCTCGATCCCTCAGTGTAAAGTTGGTCAACGTGGATATCAGAATAGTGAACGACCTTGATAGGGTCTCGTCCACTTGGGACTGGGCGTTTCCGTTGGGCACGGTCAGGCGGCACAGGAACGTCCCATTCCTCTACAGACGGATACTTGCAAAGACCTAGGAAAGTGACACAGAAGTGCTGTGCAGTCTTTGAACCGATGGCGACGTTTCTCAGTGCCTCCGCCACAATTGGCCCTTGAAGCTCGATAGTCCCATCACATACGTCGGCGTCCTCGACCTGAAGTAGTTTACTTAGAGATGATTCTGTAGGGAGGTTGAATGAGAATACCTTTGATTTCTTGCACACGTTCTGAAGTGTGTTGATAAACGTCCTATCGCCAAGGTTCGCGAGACTCTTGAAGGTCAACAACAAACCCTGTAGCGTAGTTTTAGCTAAGTGACCCTAGTTGAAGTAAACCGCTATTACCTGACATCCTGAGCAGGACGACACTCCCTGAACTTGCTTCCATATTCGATCTGCCCAGTCATTGGTGTGGAGCGTCTTTTGGTTCTCGTTGATATCTTGAAGGACAATGGCTGGTCCGTCAGTTCCGAGAACGCCTGCTATGACGCTGAAGTAGGACAACAAAGTTATTGACAAGCGCATATTTTCTTTGCTGACACAAACCGGGATCACTCTTTTAAGTGAAGGTTTACAGTATAATTAAGGAATAGGAATGAATGAGAACAAGATATTTAATTGTTTCATCACCAGACTCGCTTCTCAAGTGACTACCCCAGAGAATCAACAGATCGTTGCCTGTCTTAGACCGTCTCTCCCCTAGATTGGCCTAGAGGCGCCACTGCAGCGACCACATGACCCAATTAGAGTCAACGTCCATATTTAGGCATGTTGTGAGGATAACGTCACCGTTGATGACAAGATGGAAATGGCCGCTTTAGACTAAGATGATAGAAATATCTAGGCAATTTTAGCATGAAATTTGGTATTATTTATATATTGCCTTTTTATTCCTCAGTCTAGCCACAACAAACATCGAAACCTGACAGTGTTTACTTTAAAACGTTGAAGAATCTAACTTTTGTATTGGGCATCTATTCATACCCCTTTCCATGTCTCTTTCGTTACACCATCGTAATATACAAGAGAATATCCACGTTATTGAGATAGTTCTCGCACTCGCGCCGCTGACTATGGTACACGGGGGTCGTCGCCCCACTAGACATGCTGTTCAAAGTTCACAGCATAAAAAAACCTTGGAGTTCTACTCCTGCTTCTCAGATGAGTCCTGCTTCTCAGATGAGTCCTGCTTCTCAGATGAGTCCTGCTTCTCAGACGACTCCTGTTTCTCAGATGAGTCCTGCTCCTCAGATGAGTTCTTACTCTTCAGTTCGTTCTTCTTCAAATCGTTCCTCTTCTTCAGGTCGTTCTTCCTCTTCGACTCCTTCTTTTTCTTTTCGACGCGCTTTTTCGTAACGTCCTTTGAATCGTCCTTCTTTTTCGAGGAAACCTTATCATGCAATAGATGTTTCCGCCAGGCAGTCCGGAGACCCGATTTTGTCTCCTTCTCTACCATGTTCTTCCTGTGTTTTTTCCCAGCCTTGACGCGTATGGGCAGACTTCCTCCCCACAAACCGTACCAATTCTTAGAACGAATTTTAGGATCTACCGCCAATGTTTTCCTTCTGCGCCCCTTCAGCTGCTGCAAAATCCTGTGTGCCTTGGTGGACTCAAGTTCTGTAATTGTATACTCCACCTCCCAGTTAATCTCCTCTCCTCGGTTCAAGTTGACAACACGATCCACCACCTTGCCGTCGACCTTATTGAGGACTGTAACGTAAACACCGAATATTTCTTTTTCACGAGTGGAATTTTCCTCGGTAGAATCAAACTTCTCGGTCGACGAAGCCCTCTCTGATTCGGACTCAAGGGTCTCGCTCTCGCCGACCTCACTACTCGAAGGCTTCTGGTTTTGCACCAATTCCGACAAGACTTGTTCAAAGGTTCCCAAGTTCTTCATTTTGTCGTCAATACCTTGGGCAACCTTAAGAATGAGATCCTTGAGAGAGGCATCCGCATAACTGTCACCATCCGATGGTGCGGTGGTTTCGCCTACATTATCGCCAAGCATGGTGACAGGCATCTCATCTTCCTTAGCACCATTCTCCGTCACAGTCTCGTTAGTTTCAGCAGGTGTGGATTCAAGCCCTGACTCTGTTCCCGTGTCCTCGGACTCATTGACACCTTCTTTGTCATCCTTCAACTCTGCCGCCAAGGCCTCGACTAGTGCGTTGAGATAGGTGTTCCTCTCCTCTTCGGACTTCCCAACAAGCAGCCCACTCTGTTCGAGGGCCTGCTCGATAGCCTCTCTTACGCTCTCCAAGCCAGCTGCATCGTTCTCAACGGTCTGGTCAACCTTGGCCATCATCTCGTCCCAAGATCTCTGTCTCTGGGTCTCATCAATTTGTGCTGATTCTAGAGATTCTCCTCCATCAACCTGCTCAATTTCAGATTGCGTCGTGATGTCATCTGTCGATTCAAGCTCTGCCGTGTTGCTTTCATCGCGTGAGATACCCAGAATTTCCCTTTCAAGTTTTTCTACGGCGTCCTTGCCCTTTTCCTGCGTCCTAGTCATTTCCTCGTCACTGACCGGCTCAGCGAAGAAGTAAGTAAGAGGAGGATTCGTTGGCCGGGTTTCGATATGCAACCGAAGCGACTGCTCGGGGAATCGTTCCGAAGCTTTGTTGAGGAGCTCATTCAGAAGTTTGACACTGGCCCTGAACTCATCATCACCGACCTTGAGGTTCGCTGTTCCGTGCAGAGCGGTATCCATCTCCTCAAGGCTGATATACTGAAAGCCAAAGATCCGTTCCGTGTTGTGATAGGCGACAAATATACCATCCATTCGTCCCATACGCACTTGTAGAGAGTACTTCAGAAACGCTGCTCGGATCATGTCGTAGTACTCGCGCTCAAATGACTCCCAATTACCGAGACGATTGCGAATCTCATAACCAACACCCTTTTCGTAGTCGCCTACATCCATTCGAATGGAAACAACTGCACGAGTTTTCAAGTCAAACATTCCAGATCCAGGAAGTCGTGGATCATGAGCATCGAGCTGCGATCGCATCATGAAGTCACCCATGGTAGTATAATGGAATGCTTCGTCAGCGTTCTTCTCTTCGTCAGATAACTCATGCGAACGGGTTTTCCTGTACTTTTCAAACTCGGGCTTTGGTAGGGTAAGAAGTTTCTCCATTGATTTCCCAAGCATGCTCAAGACACTAGCGGTATCAAACTCCTTGTCGGCATCGATGGCATACACTCCATCTTTATAGCGAGCGAATGCGGCGGCAGGCCCTCGGGTCAATTGGGTAAACGATTCCCACTCGACTTTGAAAGAGCGAGATAAGTGGTTGAAATTGGGAGGTCTCCAGTTCGATAAAAGAAAATGAAAGTGGGCAAGCATAGCCGTCATGCTTGAAGTTGAACCGCAATACTTCTTTTTGTACTTGGCAGTGAGATCTGTCAGTCGGGTGTCCTTGGAAGATGTTACATAGTCCTTCAGAGCACTAAAATCAAATTCCTTCACGGGCATGATGGAACTAAGGTATGGGTCAAAGTTGTAGGTCCGCGTACGTTGATCTTGAAGCTGGTAAGGCCCACTGTTGAAGAGAACTTTGTCCAGGTTATAGGCAAGCGCGGGAACTGAGCCTTTCGCAAGCCTTTCAACTGCCTTCAGTTTTAGATCTTTGGGAATGATGGTATGTACCTGGGTCGCAGGCCTCTCCTCACTGGCCTCTGTGATAGCCTCAGTGAAGGTTTCGGCGGCAAGACTTGATTCAGATCCATGTCCATTCAATATGTGTTGATTCTCCTCGGTTGTTCCTGGGTCTTCTCCAGACGTGTTTGAAGTATTTGAGGGGTCTGTAGCCACTCCTTGTTGCAGCTTTTCTCGAAGTGTCGTCCAAACACCAGCCAACTGGCCAACTTCTTGCGAGGTTTCCTCGGCTTCGTTATCTGCTTTAATCGCTTCTTGCGCTACGTTTAAGGCTTGGACATTCGAATCGGTTGTCTTTGAATTGTTGGATTTGGATTTGGATCCCTTCGTCTTTGTTTTCTTCCTCTTAGCCTTTTCGACACCGTAGACTCTGCGAACTACATCCAATGCTTCATCGAAATTGGGGTCATCAGACTTTGGTGTACCCGTAGCTTTCTTAGACGTTTTCGCTTTTGCTGCTGCAGCACCACTCTTCTCCTTAGTTTTTCCTTTTGTCTCGATATTCTTTCCTTGCTTCTCAATTTTTTTAATCCGAGACTGGAGCCTCGCCGAAGAAGCTTGCAGTCGGCTCCGAACCTTCTCGATGTCAGCATTGGGAGCTGCGGAGGGTTTCGAGGTTTCGTCCGGGTTGGTTTCAGTTGCAAACGATCGTGGGATTATACATTGTCGCGGGCATCCTATGTAAGGTCGACATAGATGCGTGAAATTGGCCGGACGGCCAATCCCACGACGGACGCGAAGCATTTAGGCGTCTTTGACAGATTTGGTCAACACTGAGGAAGTTGATCAAAGCCCGTTTAGAATCTACCGAGCCAAAGGCTCAGTAAAAAAAAAAAAGTAGAAGCATCAATGACTTCGGTAATATCTCGGATATGGTGTCTCAAATAGACACGTGATTGGTTGGCCATGCTCCGGGTGGCAAGCCTTCGTTAGCTCAGGTAGGAAGTACAGTGCCTTACATTCGTCATTTTGGAGCCTCCCACGCCAAAGAGGACACCACAAAGCAACACCCTCGTGAAGCGCAATCTTCCTCACTACCGATTCTCATGCGATAGCCATGGGCGCGAGTGACTCAAAGCTCGTTTTCAAACGGGGCATCTTTCGTTTATCAGAAGAAAGACATATTCCAGCCGATGATGCCTACTGGACCTCTGTTCGTGGCCTACTCCACCTTTGACTCTATCTCGAATGCATGGCTCGTGTGCTAACATGATACTGCTTAGTTCTGGGAGCTTCCTGAGTCTTCTGAAGATGTCTTCAGCCTATTCACAGCGGCCGATATTCGAAGAACTCGCGATCGCGCACTCGAGAACCTAGAAACACTCATCCTCGCTGTCACCTCTCGCCTATTCATACTACGTCATCATCCATCTTTCCCTGATCCCGAACTCGCTCCAGAGCGCGAGGCATTGAATTGCGTCCGTGTACTCACACGGATCTTACCTTATTTGTACGAGAAAGAATCCCTTACCGACTGGGAGGAGCAGTTCTTCTGGGCCCAACGAAGGAAGCGGACCCGACAGGCTGCTATTGCAAATGAAGTCTTGTTTGACGAGGCTCAAGAAGCTGAACGCAAGGCCGACAACACACAATTTGAGGAAGTCAAGCCACTCGCCGAAGAATTGGTAGACACCTTGGTGGATCTGCTCTTCTTCTCCGACCTGACATTACCTCGCCAGCAGAATGGACGACCCAAGGTTAGCTATGCGATATGGCAGAGTGGTGTCGGCTGCAACACAGCCGTCGCAACAACAAAAGAGTACGAGAGCAACCGCTCAGAGATACTACGGCTACTCATGACTCTTGCTGGCCAGAGTATGTATATGTCGGCTGGCGTGCTTCCACAGAACGGCGTGCGAACGTTGACTCATCTGTGCGCATGCCCAGACAAGCAAGTCGTGCTCTCAGTGCTTTGCTCTCTGCTAAACACGGTTCGTCACTGCAAGCTCTTTCGTTACTGAGATGTACTAATTTTGGCCTTCTTAGACATTAAAGTACAACCCTGCAACTTGGCGCGTGCCATACAACGCCCTTGTGTTTAAGGACAGTAAACAGACACTCGTGACGTACTCTCTGCACTTCCTCTTGGTACTTCTGTTGTACCCGATTCCCGAAAGCCCATCCAACCCATCACCGAAGAACTCTTATCGCCATTTCTTGGGTCGGCTACATCGAGCTCAAGACTTTCAATTCATCGTCGACGGGATGACACGGATACTAAACCAGCCTCTTCAGGAGAAGTCATCATACCTTCCCGGTTCCCAAGCTGCGGGTCACTTTGCCCCTGAGATATTAATGCTGTTCTGGGAAGTTCTCCAATGTAATAAAAGATTCCGGTCCTTTATAGTCGACACCGAAAGAGCCCATGATTTCGTCGTCCTTGCCTTATTTTACGCTCTGGAATACAAGAACGACGCTACGAAGCAGGGAGTTGTGCGCATGTGCGCCTTCTTACTCCAAACTCTGAGCGTTGAAACCAACTTCGGTATCAATCTGAACAAGTACTTCGAGGGGCAAGAAACCCTGCCAGCATCCATCCGTGTACCAAACTTCAGGGGAACCTATGCCGATTTCCTCATCCATTCCATCTATAACCTCATAACAACAAGTCAAGGGAAGTTGTCGGCGATATACCCAGCTCTGTTGGCGGTGATCAATAATATCGCACCTTATTTGGAAGGCCTAAGTGGCACAAGCAGCTCGAAGTTGATGCAGTTGTTCTCCTCTATGTCATCGCCTTCGTTTCTGCTTGCGAACGAGACTAATCACGCCCTTCTCCACTCATTGCTGGAATCTATTAGCTCAATTCTCGAAAACAAATACCGCAAGAACCCCGGGTTCGTATATGCTATCCTAAAAAACAAGAAAAGAGTTGAAGCATTGCGCTCATTTACCTTGGAAAGTGGCCAGGAGGAGATTGAGAGGAGAAATAGGAGAAGAAAAGATTCTGGGCAATATGCCGACCCCCTCGAGTCTACATCCGTCCGCAGCTCAGTTGACAGTTTAAGAAGTCCAAGCAGCGCTCACCCACGACATTCGTCCTTGGAAGAGGTCCCGGAAGACGGCGCCTTCGCGATTGGAGATGATGACGACGACGACGACGATGATGATGACAGCGAGGACGACGATGATAGTGATGATGAGGAACACCAAGCAACTCCTGCGCGATCAACATCAAGTGAAGCTCCATCTCGAAGATCATCGACTCCCAACGTCGAGGACGCTGTCCCAACACAACTACGAGGGATGTCTGAAAAGGCCCGCGGTAAAATGCCAGCGGGTGTTCCGAGTTTCTCACGACAAAACAGCACGACGAGTTTGGGTGGAAACTCGATAGCAGGGCAATCACAGGCCGGCGCATTTGAACCGACAGCTCACTGGATTGACAGCTGGCTACATGAATTGCCACTACATACAATTCTAGCAGTCATTCAACAGGTTTCAGCCCTCTTGCCGCGTCAAGAATTGACAGCCGATATGCCACCACCAGACACACTTCAACGGATTTCAGGCATAGTAATTGTTGGTATCGAGCCCTCGGCCCCCCGTGTGCACTCCTTTGAGTGGTCTCAGCTTGCTTTGGGCTGGTATGAATCTTTGTTGTGGGGAGTCATTTTTACAAATGAGATGCAGGTCTCAAGAGGAACCATGGGCATCTGGAACGGTACTTCTATCAAGTTGTTCCGAGTGCAAGAGACGGCCCCAGAAGGCCCAACACTAACCTCACCTCGAGGCGCTGTTGATGCGGTTGGCAGCAACCTTGTGAATCGCATAGGACAGATCAATCTTCGAGGTGGACCACCAGGGAGTCATCAACCGCCGCAACGAAACGGCTGAGCTTCGATTCACGTCAAATTAGCCGCTCGATCGATAACCCGCCGTCAAAGCTCGGTAGTCCACTCGGCAACCTATTCCCGAAGAGGAAGAGCTGGGACTAAAAGCTAACCAGAGACTAGATGAAAATCAGCTAGGCTGTTTCATGATGTTCTCTTAATGGTTTTCAGGTTCATGTAGGATTAGAAGAACGAATTAGATATCATAGGCTGGAAAGTCTTACATACAGGCGTTTAAGTATGGATTGGTGTCAATGGACAAGACAAAAGAACTGTACATAAGCCTTCCTGGTGTCGTATCTTGCTTTGTCGTCTCGATTGTCCTTTATGTGCTTCTGATCACATGAACTTATGGCTCCCTCGTCTCTTCAGCTAATGTTCCACAGCTTGACTCATGTGTACAACTAAGATGTGGCGTGTTGAGATGGAGGTGGCTAATCTGACCCAGGACCAGCCACGGCCCAACGATACCCAGGTGAACCCCGCCTCGACAGGTCCAGGCCTGTGCAATTCCCTGTTTTTGAAAGCAAAAGTTGGCAGAAGCTGGCAAACAACGTGATTTGTCTAGACTGGCGAGGGTCAAAGCCACGTCCAATGCCTTAGAGTGATCATTTCCGAAGCCCACAAGGGGGACTCGTGTACAGGCGTGCACCGCCACCACCCGCTAGGGAGATGTGCGTGGCTAGCCAATCATTGGCCGATTCGGACCATTTGTGCCGTTTTCCCCATGCGCTAAAGCCACAGCGGGTATCAGCCACGTCAGGGTCCCTTAATTCTAGCAGCTATCGCGACAAGGGTCTTGGGTTGAAGGTGGGTGTAGGGGTCCTGTTGTTTTTTTGGCCGGGTTACGAAAGTTACTCAGCTTGTTGATGAGGTACGAGTCGCATTTTAATTTCTCGGTCTTTTTGCTCTTTCCCGTCTTTAAGTGTCTGTTCTGCACTCTTGTCTAGCTTCACTCTGATCACTCTTTGGTGGTGGAACAGTGTATCATACCTATCATATCACCATATGAAAGTACCTATTTAACTAGAGGTGATTCTGCCGATACAACTCTACATTATGTCGCAACATCAACCTGAAGAATCCGCCGAGGAGGTCCAGCCTTATCGCATACGTGTGAGTGAAGAGATGCCCTACTGTGTCACTGAAAGACTGACTGATGTATCAATTATTAGGTTTCGAGCAAGTATTTAGACATCACGCGCCAAAAGCTAGAGCTTACTCGGCTGCCGCATGAGCCGCGTTCCAAAGACTGGTGGGAGCCAAAAACCCAGGTCGAGTCTCTGATTGACTTCTGGTAAGTTAAGCTGCTCTGTAGCAACGAAGCAAAGGAAAACTCATACCGGCTCAGGCAGGAATCTTTCTCATGGCGTGACCGGGAAGAGGAACTCAACGAGACTCTTCCTCAGTTCAGAACAAACCTTCAAATTTCAACTCCCCCAAATTCTGTCCGCATTCATTTCATACATGCTCGCTCACCTCACGCCAACGCCGTTCCTCTTCTATTGATACCCCCATTTCCATTGACCAACTTATCTCTTGGTCACCTTGTTCACCCACTAAGCGACCCTGAAGACGCTGGCGTAACTCAGCCGTTTCATGTTGTGATTCCAGCCTTGCCAGGTCTGGGTTTCAGCGACTCCTTGCCTCCTAACGCACCTCCAATCTCTACGACGTCGAAACTTTTGGACGATTTGATGAGGAGACTGGGCTATGAGCACTACATTGGTAGCAATGCTGGCTCTACCTCTATTTCTCCTGCTGGTATAGACTGGAGATTAGCCAGGCATCTTTCCCATCACTTTTCTGACTCCTGCCTGGGATTTCATTTCATAGCACCTCCTTTGGCGTCTCCCACCATTTCAAGCTCCACGAGTGAGTGGCTAAAATGGAAGCTTGCTCGACTCTTGAGCTCTCCAGTCTTGGGTTACTCCAAGGACGATCTCTCGGCTACACAGAAGCGGAAGATGCCGCAGCTGAGCAAGAAAAAGTCTGCAATCAACTTGGGCCAAGCTGCCAACAGCAACTTCGAGCCAAACACACCGTCATATGCGCTGTGCGACTCCCCTACTGGTCTGCTCCTTTATGTGCTGAAGCTCCTTCGCACTGTCAGTCCCAAGAAAGAGCTTACTCAGAAAGACATCATTACCCTCACTTGTCTTACTTGGTTGCCTGGCCCCGATGCGGCTATGCGTTATTGGGCCCAGTGTGCGTCGGAAGTCGAGCCTGTTGAGGAGAAGAGGACGACGAAGAAACCCAAAGTAGCTATCACCGTTTTCACTGGCGAGGAGGATCAAGCTGAGCAACAAACAACGCTCCCCCGACCCGCGAAGACGCTATATGCTTGCCCTGCGTGGGCTAACAAGGAGTACCAAGTCGTGCATCTACATCGAGCTTCAGGAACACCTGGGTTCGTGGCTTTGGATCGGCAAGAGGTGATTCTAGACGGAGTGCGAGGGCTAGCAAAGTCAATTCTAGCAAATGATAAGAGGATGCAAGTGGCCGAGCAGCCTGGAGCAATCCTTCAAAATCAGCTTGAGACACAAGATGGGCGTCCAGCTCAAGCAGATCTTTCTGGAACAACAGTTCAGGACCCTAATGCGAGTCCAAGCGAAGGGCCTTCTAAGTCTGGGCCTTTCAAACCGATAGAGGACGAGAATCATCATCTTGTTCCACCACAGGCGACAGCGCACAGAGGAGCTCATTCTTAAAAACAGGGGAGGCTGAAGATTGAAGACATCTTATGACGAAAAGGAGCGGAGGAACGTAATTCGATACAACATCGGTTCATGTCTACATTCATTGTAATTATTTCCTACTCTACTGGTATACAACCATAAATTGATGATATCTTTTCCTGAATATTTTACATCCAATAGCCATCGCTGCTTTACATAACTATGCTGCCAGTTTCGAAGAAGATATGAAGAATCATTGTTAGGACTAAATTGATTGTGAAAACGTTAAAAGTCATACTTTTCTTATGCTTGCCGACTTATATATACATTGTCGTTGAAAAGTGAGGCTGAATATCCCATCACACATAGAATTGCCATTAGCTTGTGGCTGATTAGTGGTGCCAGTGGAAGCTCCCGTCATGGAAGTACTGCACGCAGGTACCCACCCAGTGCGTCGCAATAGAGTTCCAGTGAACAACTACCCAAAGCTCCGACCCCTCGACATTCAGCTTTCATAACAGAAACCCCGACTTTGTGATCACCACATGCCAGACTTGCACGCACGAGTTATTTGATCGCAGCCGGATAGCCTCAATAGAGTTCTTCTGTAATTAGCGACGATGCGCTTCGGAGCAGCTTTCTTCCTGTAATCGTCTTGCCATATCCATTCTCACTATGTCGAATCGATACGATCGACCTCCTCCTTCTCGCGAGGGCAACGGCTACGGCAATTTTGGCCGCTCCAACGACGATTTTAGATCCGGCTACCAAGATGGCTACGGAAGCGATCGATATGCCGCGCCGCCCACAGCACAGCAGCCCCGACCGCCGCCTAGTCTTCGACAAATGTCCTCTCGATCACGGATACCACAAGCTCCGACTCGACCATCTGCCCCAGATACCCACGCTGCGCGACAAATCACCGAAGTCATCGATCACATAAAGAAAGAATGGCCTTCGATGTGCCAGGACGACTGTGTTCCGGTCCAATTATCGCTGCAGCTTCTCGACAAGAGCTCGGTTGGCCGTGCCCACGACTACGGCCAGTTTCAGCAGTCGCATAACTATCTACAAGAGTCGCTAAAGGGAATCGTTCATGAGCATCATCAAGGGTTTAACAGTTCGATTGGTACTTTCCATAAGATTCAAAGTAGTATCCAGCAGTCGCAAAAGCGAGTACGTGCTTTGAAGGAATCACTGGCCAGTTCTAAAATGAGCCTTTGCGCTTCAGACCCAGAATTGAAGAAACTTTCCAAAACTTCACAAGAGTTTGATGCCCTTCTTCAAACTCTCAATGAGCTGGATGATCTCCGAGCGGTGCCAGATCAGCTGGAGGCAAGAATATCTGAGAAGCGTTTCTTAACAGCCGTGGAGGTACTTCAGACCGCGCTTCGTAAATTACGAAAACCCGAGCTCGACGATATTGGTGCTCTTGCTGACCTAAGAAGCTACCTTGCGAATCAAGAAACTGTTCTGATGGATATCCTGGTAGAGGAGCTACATGAGCATTTGTACCTCAAGTCACCATACTGCCAAGAAAGGTGGCAGAACTTGGCCAAAACCCAAGGCGCTGTGACCGAAGGCTATGTTGATATCAAACCGATTGCCCCGTTCCACATTGTTCTCGATGCCATTGACGTTGAGAAGGCCGTCAGAGAGGATCCAATGAAGAACCCGGAGGCCGACACGTTCTACTATGTAGGGTTGCTGGTGGAATCTTTGAATAGACTGGGGCGACTGCAGAATGCTGTGGAAACTCTCAAGCAGAGATTGCCGGTTGAGCTCTTTACCATTGTCAACGAGACGATTAATGAGGTGGATCAAAGACACCCCAGCTCGTTGCGTGGTGGTTCGGTTAGAGGGGATGGGCTTCATGTCTACGGAACACGCGAAACCCAAATGCGAGCAGATGTCATTTACGATCTTCTATGGTCGTTATATGGCAAGTTTGAGGCAATTGGAGAGGGTCATCGTGTATTTCACGAGTCTATCAAGGTTCTTATTCGACGAGAGGGCGCGGGTAACAACAGTGCTCTCCTCGGTAGCTTCAAGGAGCTTTGGAATCTTTACCAGAATGAGATCAGGTCCTTACTGCATAACTACGTCACAACAGACGCCGACGTCTTTCAGTTCGATTCACCGAACCCGGGGGATAATCTCCTTGGCAAGAAAGACGTAAGGGAGCATCTCTTTAAATTCTCGGAGGCCAACACAAAGTCTCTTGAAATGACAGGTGAATATGACGCACTCGATAGCATTATCCAGGATGCTGTCCCTGGTCTAGGATCGCGGAAGGCAGATAGAAAGGGACGAAATGCGCCGGAAGGGGGTAGAAGAGGAGGTGACGGTGGTCTTGGTGGCAGTCATCAAACAACCGGCTCATACAAATCGCTGGTGGAACCCAGCGTTTTCAACATGAGCTTACTGCTACCACCGACGTTGGTGTTCTTGCAGCGGCTAAGGGGCATCGTACCCCCTGGCTCAGACTTGGCAGCGAGCACATTGACAACGTTTCTCGATAACTTCTTGGTCAACGTCTTCCAGCCACAGTTGGACGAAACCTTGGCCAAGCTAAGCGACACTGTCTTTGGAGAGGCAGACGCGTTCTCCCAGGATCCGGCTTGGAGCCTGGTGGCACGTCGGCCTGTGTTCCGAGGAACAACAGCCTTTTTTGAGGTCGTAACGGCATTCTGTCGCATGCTGGGGACAATCCCGCCCGACCAGGCACTCAGTTCTCTGATTGTCACCCAAATGATGCGATATTACGACCGCTGCTTCAGCTGGTTCAAAACCCTGGTCGTGAAAGCACAAGACCAGGCTACGGAGATCAGCAACGATAACTTGAGGTCATCGGCGCGCTTCGCTCTGGACCAAGGAGAACTTCAAGAAACAATGAAGAAGCTCTTTACGTCGGAAGAGATGGATTGGGAGCTGGCCGAGAAGGAGATACATCTGTTGATAGAGTTGACAAACGAATCGCCACTCGATTCGGGCGATGTCATCCAGGATAGAGATTCCATTTCGTCCCTTTGTCTCTTGTACACCAGCATGAAATGGCTCGCCGTCAAGATTGCTGGTCTACGGCAAATCACGACGCACGACACGGATACTTCGCGACAGAACCTGCCCCGACACTCAAGCCGGCGATGGACTCTTATGAACGACCCGGGCAAGACCGCTGGCGAAGAAGGTCCTGTGTCACTGCCGCTGACGCAGGAGACTGTACAGTAAGTTGCGCAGCCCAACAAATGGAAGGCTAAACTAATCGATATCCAGGGCATTTGACAGTATTGTTTCGTCGTTTGAAGAACTGGCAGGAACAGCGTTACTGACTCTCCACACGGAGATTCGATGTCGCATAGTTCATTCATTGGGCATTGCATTGTCACCCAGCGTGGCGCCTTACCTGCTCGACCAAGAAGTGAGCGAACCCGATCCGCAAATTCTGAGCCTGAATTCAGAGCTGGTGTTCTTTGACGAGACAATTGTGAAATATCTTCGAGACAAGGAGATTGCGTTCATCAGAACAGGTTTGGGCCTGCTAATCAACTGCTACCTCGTCAGCAACGCATGCAAGGCATCGCCCATGAATGACAAGGGCTGCGGACGCATGCAGCTCAACATCCTCGTACTGCAGCAGAATCTCAAGAACGTGGAAGAAGGGGTTGACCTTGCACGTGCAGCAAACTACTTCTCTCTATACGAGCAAGGTGCGGATGCTATCGTGGAGAAAGCGAAAGAGGACAAGGAGCAGCAGAGGGGCACCAGCGCGCAAGACGCGGACAACTTTTCGTACGATGAGCTCAAGGCACTCGTGGAGCTCTGCTACAGTGAAGCTATGGCAAATCCAGAGCGAGGAATCGCCACAGCAGCCAAGAGGCAGATGCAGGACAAGCTCTTGGGGCTGAGTGAGCACATGTGGCAGACATAGATGGAGCAGAAAGAACGTGTTGCATGAAGTGATTGGGTTTAACGGAGTTGAGGATTGGTTTGGGATTGGTACGTTGGTGAATCTAGGTGATGGTTGGATTGTGGTGTAAGGTAGCAGCAGCGATATATGATGAATGGTTACGGTTCTTCTATCAGCTGATACTGGACAAAAACGACTTGTGATTGTTTGATTATTACCGTGAATAAAAAGTACACCTGGTATAGCCGTCGAACGGCTTTAGTCACGATGGAGACACAACATTTACACACATTTGCTGTCAGTCACTGTAAGCAGCCGCAACGAACCACGCGACATGCATGAACAAGGAGACAAAATGAATTGACGAAAATGTTTGTGAAACATAGGAAATACATAGAAGTAAAATAAATGGCGTCACAATCTCATATTCACAAACGTTACTCAGGTGCGGGGCAGGGAAAATGATTTCTAATTCTGGGGCTTTCATATTAGAGATGAGCAGATGAGATCAGATCGACATGAGGCAGCCCAAAGGTGGCAAATATTAGAACACGATGATGATAAGGGGGGGTTGTATTTTCAGAATCAATCATGCGATATGCCAGTGGTATCCGTACTCGGCAGAGATAGGTAGTTGTCAAATGTTCCAAGGAGACGAGACGTTGACTGCCGTGGATCCCAGTTCGCGGATACAGTAGCTCCCGTGGTTTGAGCCTTGAAGTTCAGACTTCAGATGAGATAAGGGGTAGATCATGGATCCATTGTTACCTTGAGCGACCTTTACCTTGCCAGGATTGCGCAGTGGAGCATGGTCTAGAATGAATATATTATGGGGGGAGTCGGAGTGAAAGGATCAAGCTTCGAATTCTCAAACAGATGCGAGATGTCTTTATCTAAAGTCTTGTTCAGAAATATTTGTGCTGATTGTGTTATTATTTCTGGATGCTAGTTTGGACATGGATATGGAGGTTCGGCGATCGATCAAGTTTCTCCACCTGATGATGTACAGTTACGGAGTGAATACGTAGTATGTGGGATATTATCCATTTCTTTTATATCCGTGTGTGTATCCGTATATCGTCATCTATTATGTAGTGCAGAGTTTCAAGGCCGTAGCTATTCAGACCCTGAAAACAAAAAAGAACAAGCCACAGCGTCTTTGGGCGCTTCTGCCGTCCATTGAAATCCTTCAAGTGTAGCCAGATTGAAATTTAGCTTGCCCCTGAACTTAATTGCTATGTAACGCCCCATACTCTGCTGGCGGGTGCGGTACCTTGCAGCGCTAGCCTCAACTGCGACGGGGAGTTTTACAGGTTACCTTATGGCTTATGCAAGCCCCCTCCCCTCCCCGCGGCCTTCGCCTGGGCCGTCTCAAATCCGACCTGGGTCGTGGGAATTTTAGGGGATGGAATGGAATGAAGTCAGGAGTTGCATAACGGGCGGCAACTAAATTTCGAGTAGTTGGGGGAAGTAATTGGTTCGCGAGATTAATGAGGAAAGCCAATCGATTAGACGTTGGGAAAGTTTAACACATAAACCGGACTTTAATGGCAGAAATCAAGATTGACGCACATCAGCTGTAACTACTGCATTGCCTCTAAATCTAAACTAAGGAGCCTCTCCTGTTGGTCCCCTTTCCCGCTACCACTATGTAATTGTTGCCAACTTTTATGCTAAATACCCACACCCTTTTAGCTCTGGGTGAGGTGACCATCTGCCAGCAGCAGCCACTCACTGTCCTCGATGCTGCAGTAGCATAGGTCATAAGTCATATCTGTCAGCCCCTTATCGCTTCCGTCCAAACTGCCCTGAGTGCCGGCCCGGGGGGCCTTTCACTCGAGATGCGCTGTAGAGACTGGCTCCACTGGCATAACCGACCAATTGAGATCACCTCCAGTTATTGGTTGCCTAGGTTGGATAAATTCAATCAACAACAAAAACAAAGCCAACCTCTTTTCCTCTTCCTTTGCGCCAGCCTTTCTAAAAAGTGCACCTCTTATTCTTGCGTTCCATCTCAAGGCCGTGGCACAAATACAGACTCCGCAAATCAACTATCCCTCAAGATTGCACATACGGTACCTATTATTACCTCGCCCATCCCGGGCCTCTCCACTACCTGTGCTGTCGGTAAGGTTCCAGTCCTTGCACGACAGTGGAATAAAGGACCCCACGCGTCTGAGCGGAGCACACGCAGAAACAACCCAACCCGCCTGAGCAGCCCCAACCAAAGCCACCTTTCTCCCTCTGAGTCGGTAGCTCCATATAATCCATTTGACTTGTTAGGTTCCCCTGGATTAGTACTTTGGATTGGACCAAACCCGGCCTTTTTGGACTTTTCAGCAAACGTCAATCTTCACTTTTAATTCCTACATTATCAACCATCAACTTCAATCTCACTCCCAAACCAACCTGTCGCTCCCTCTTACTTTGTTTCTCGCTCGTTTTATTCATCTGCTTTGCTTTGTCTTGTTTGCATTGCCCTGAGGTTTACCTCGTAATCACCATCGACTCTGGCTGTTTCTCCTGTCGCAACCAAGCCCCTGGCAACTGACTTGCATTCACCCTTTTTCCCGCGGTCTTTGGGTATTGATCCCGCCAACTGCCTTCACCATGGAGAACTCGTACGTTTTGGAGCCTCATCTTGAACCCACCCAAGCCGCCCGTCGCTAACGCTTGTTTTCAACAGTTTCGGTGCGACCATTAGATCTTTCTGGCATACTATGACCAGTTATGATAGACGTACGCGGCCCCTTGATCTTCATTGCGACGCCTCAAAGCTTGTATACTAAACAACCTTTAGATTCCTCATTCGATTCTCCTTACCGAACTGGCCGCCATGTCCCTCTCCACAACGGTCGAGGTGGCATCATGACAGGCGTAGCAACAGCTTCCGATTCTCGAAACGATGTCTCATCCCCTTACTCCGACGATACCGGTCGAGCCTCTCCTTTTCAACCAGACGGTCCCACTTTTGCTCCCACGGGTGCCCCTTACTCCCCCGGCTTGAGGTCGATGAGCGCGCGCAACGCCAGCCAAGGCGACGGCTTCGAAGTTCAGAGCCCTGGCGACGTCCCAATGCAAAACTTTGCCGACGGGCTTCCACCCGCCCCTCCAGTTGCGCATTCCTGGAGGCGCATAGACGCATGGGCCGATGAGAACTACCCAGAGCTTTACGATCAACTATGCGAGGGTGCTACCAACAACGATTTGAACGACCTAGAGCACCAGCTCGACTGCTCTCTTCCTCAGGACGTCAGAGACTCTCTTATGATTCACGATGGTCAAGAGCGAGGAGGAAACCCTACCGGAATTATTTTCAGCCACATGCTTCTGGACTGCGAGGAGATTGTGCAGGAATGGGACAACTGGAGGACTGTCAACCACCAGTACTTGCTTGAGACTCGGGTTGCTAAGCCTTCCACTCCCTCCAAGGCTTTTGGCGGTAGCAACGAGGCCTCTTCTTCTAAGCAGGGTGGTGCGGCTGGTGGCCAGCCCGGTCAATGGAGGCAGGATCTCCTGGCCCGTCAGGATTGTGTCCCTGCGAATGCTGTTCAGAAAGCATACGCTCACAGCTCTTGGATCCCTCTGGTTCGCGACTGGGGCGGCAACAACTTGGCTGTCGATGTCTCCCCTGGTCCCGGTGGTCAGTGGGGTCAGATCATTCTCTTTGGCCGTGATTACGATACCAAGTATGTTGTGGCACGCTCTTGGTCCGCCTTCTTGGCTGTTGTCGCAGATGACCTCAACAGCGGCAAGTGGTACGTGGACGAAGAGACTAATGAGCTCAAGCTGCGAGAGTTTAAGGAGACACGGATTGAGCCTTCGTATTTCAGCATCTTGAGATGGAGAATGGACCAGAAATACGGACGAGGAGCTGCTTCCAAGCGAAGGTCGATGGCTCCTAAGCCCAACTCTCCTCTTGGTTCTCGTTCTTCTTCACCTTACGGCAGCGGCGGTGAGAATGGCGAGGGTCGAGGTCGATCCATGCAACGTCTGAGCGGTTCGTCCCCCTTAGCCAGCCCTCGACCCGGGGCTGGTTACGGAAAGGCAACTCCGTTGAGCAGAGTAACAGAGGAGATGCCAATTCCCGAGCTCGCCGATGCATTTATCCAGCCGGAAAAGCTCGTAGAGGTCGAGACCCCTCGGCAGAGCCAAGATAACAAGACCCCCAAGATCACAACCAGCTCCCCTCGCGAGGAATCCGATCTTCTCAAGGTGGAAGAAGTGTCATCCCCCAAAGCGAATGGCAAGAAACCCGAGGTGGTGGACGAATCAATGAGGACGATCGAGATTTAAGCACCGAGCGAAGGTGTGTTTTGCAATAGACGAAAGCACGGGGACTGGCATACAGGGACAACGATTGCATGAGACTCATTATTATTTACAACTTTTGGCAGAGACATCATGCGGAGGCGACTCTTGACAAAGGGTACACACATTAGGCGTTAGGGGCGTCGTGAGAAATACGCAAGATTCCATGATCCTCTCTACGGGAGGCAAACTTTTTATTTATTTTCTTCTTCCCTATACTTCCACGGGCACGACATCCCGAAGGAGGAATTGTGGAAAACAGCATACAGGCTTTAGTATATTATGGAAGCTTTGTTTATTACCTAGTCACAGATGATATGGATAGGGCGTCGTCCGAGGATGGTCAGAGCTGCGAATGTGAGGCAGTTCGATGAGACCCTCATGGGGATAGGATTGATGGTAATCATTGTATGAATAAGAAATCACGTTCCAGTTCAATTAAGATGAGAGTGAGTGATGAATGGCTGAGCGTATTCCACCTTGTGTGCTTGTTACTACGAAGAAACTAGCATTTGGGTACAGGGTAGTTTTGCAGACCAAGGATCGCTGTGGGAATAAATATGTAAACGCGGGTTTCTTATGTCTGTAGTTATGATTGATTAGCAGTCCCAACTTTTAATGGTAGATCGTTGCTACTTACTGATTGATAAGAATCTTATCTTGGGCTCTCACCAGATGATCCTCTGGTGCAATAACCCCACAACCAAGACTCTAGGTGCTCCTTCGTGCGGAGCTTGTATGCCGCGACCGGGTCAAGCTCGCTATTTTATTGAATATTACTTGCTGATCTTGTTTCTTCGTTATGTAAAACTGGCATCTCTAAAGATCGGGGGTTTCTTCCAAACCGAAAACATACCGCTCAACCTCTAGTACAACAACGCTTGGTAATACATCTCAGTGAAAGGATTCATCACCATGATTTTGACCACATCTTCACGACGTCTTCGTGTCGGCATCGACGTTGGAGGAACAAATACAGATGCTGTCCTGATTGACCCTCTGCAGACTTCACGACCAGACCGTGGAATCATTGCATGGCATAAAGAACCCACTACGACCAACCCAAGTATTGGAGTCAATAACGCCCTCACTACAATGCTCAGCTCCGCTTCTATTACCCCCCAAGAGGTCGCAAGCGTTACGATAGGAACCACGCATTTCGTCAATGCTGTGGTCGAGAGAGACGCCGCGAGGTTATCTCGAGTTGCTGTTATTCGTCTCTGCGGACCCTTCTCGAAGCATAATCTACCATGCGTCGACTGGCCTAGCGATATGAGGGAGCTCATCCTGGGTCATCATGCTCTGGTCAAAGGTGGGTTGGAAGTTGACGGGCGGTTGATATCTGATATTGATCAAGACGAGATTAAGGCTCAGTGCTCAATCATCAAGGAGAAGGGCATCAAGAGCGTGGTGGTCATTGGCATCTTCAGCCCTATCGATACCGTAGAACGACAAGAAGAGCGAGCAGCAGATACCATCAGGTCTGAATTCCCTGGCTGTGATGTTGTATGCTCTAAGGAGGTCGCCAATCTTGGGTTTCTGGAGAGAGAAAACGCAGCTATCCTCAACGCTTCCATCCTTCCCTTCGCCCGCAGGACCATTCGATCTTTCCACGAGCCTGTCAAGAAGCTGGGTTTGAACTGTCCCGTGTTTATCACGCAAAACGATGGCACCGTACTATCTGGCGAGCTCGCTGCTCGTCTGCCAATTCGCACTTTCTCTAGTGGTCCTACCAACAGTATGAGAGGAGCAGCCTTCCTGGTACAGAACGAGCTTGACGAAGCCATGATGGTAGTGGACATCGGTGGAACCACATCCGACGTTGGAATCCTTCTGGAAAATGGATTCCCCCGTCAGCAAGCAGCCTACAGTGATCTCTCGGGTGTTAGGGTGAACTTTTCCTGTCCTGATATCAAGAGTATTGGTCTTGGTGGAGGTTCCATTGTTCGAAAGGACAATGGTATCTCAGTTGGACCAGACAGCGTGGGATACAAGCTTACTCAAGAAGCCATAGTATTCGGCGGAAAAGTCCTCACTACGACTGATTGCACAGTCCTTGCTAACCCAAGTCTGGAGATTGGAGACGCAGCGCTTGTGAAAGACGCCCTCTCAACGGAGGAGCTCACAAAGGTCAACCTTGCCGTCAAACACAAGTTGGAAAAGGCCATCGATACAATGAAGACATCACCTCACGATATCCCGGTGATCCTTGTGGGAGGCGGATCTGTCATCGCCCCTGACGAGCTCAAAGGAGCAAGCAAGGTCCTCAAGCCGCAGTGGTCACAAGTTGCCAACGCTATTGGCGCTGCTATTGCAAGAGTGAGCGCTGTCGTGGATACTGTCAAGTCGACGGTGTCGAAGTCATCGAACGAACTTCTTGAGGAAGTGAGCCAAGAGGCCGTAGAGAAGACTGTCAAGGCGGGGGCATTGAGATCAACAATCAAGGTGGTTGAGAAGGAAGTCTTACCGCTTCAAGTGAGTTATTGTCGAGCATATTATTAGAATTCTGCTAACTATGTTGCAGTATATAGCCAACAAGACTCGTTTTGTTGTTAGAGCAACTGGAGACTTTGATTTCTCTCAAGAGAGCGCCACACCCGAAGGACATGAGGAATCTGATGAATATCAGGAGATGGACCGCTACGAAAAGAGTGCCAAGAGCAATGGCTCACAGAACGAGGCCAAGGTAGAAGAGGACTTTGATATCCTTTCATATAGCCCAGATGTGAGAAACCGAACGTGGTATGTGTCAGAAAGAGATGTATCCTGGATCGCAACCGGTTGCTATATCCTAGGCACAGGAGGCGGCGGTAGTCCCTACGGACTGATGATTCGACTTCGAACCCAGTTACGAAATGGCGCCACAATCAGAGTCGTCAACCCAGAAGATCTCCCTGACGAGGCGCGAGTCGGCTGTGGTGGAGCAGCGGGAAGTCCTACTGTGGCGATCGAAAAGCTTGCAGGCGATGAACTCCTTGACGCGCAGCAGCATCTGTACAGGATGTGCAATACGTCCGCTACCCACATGATATCTATCGAGGTTGGAGGAGCCAATGGTCTAAGTGGATTGTTACTTGGTTCAAGTGACCAGATGGATATCCCTACAGTCGATGGAGACTGGATGGGTAGAGCATATCCCACAAAGTGGCAAACGACGCCTGTAGTGTTCAAAGAGAGGGAGACTATCTGGTCACCAATTGCTGTCAGCGATGGCAATGGAAACGTGCTAGTCATGCCAAAGGCATCTTCTGACGAGGCCGTCGAGCGTATTATTCGCTCTGCCCTCAGTGAGATGGGCTCTCAGGTCGGTGCTGCAGATGCACCAGTCACAGGGGCAGAGACAAAGCGATGGGCTGTCGAACACACGCTCTCTCAATCGTGGAGGATTGGACGTGCCGTTGCGCGAGCCCGAAAGGAGAACCGCGTGGACAATGTCGCCGAGATTATCATCGATGAGTGCGGCGGCCCAGGAGCTGGCAAAGTCTTGTGGAAGGGCAAGATCATCGGCGTAGAGCGGACCTTGAGGAATGGCCATGTCTATGGCGAGTGTCTCATTGAGGGAGTCGATGTTAGAGATGAGGACATCGCAGCTTCTGGGGCAATCTCAGAACAGTTCCAGGGCGTTATCAAGATTCCTTTCAAGAACGAGAACATCGCCGCTATCAAGGTCTACCCCGACCGCAGAGACGAGAGTCAGGAGGATGTTCTCGCCATTGTTCCCGATCTCGTCTGCGTGATCGATGCACAGAACGGAGAGGCAGTTGGAACGCCAGAATACCGGTATGGACTACTTGTTGTTGTGCTAGGTATAGCGGCGAGTGATAGATGGACTGGGTCGGAGAGGGGCATTAAAATTGGAGGACCAGAAGCCTTTGGGTTTGACCACTTGAAGTTCGAGCCGCTGGGGAAGTATTTTAAGCCGAGGAGTGTCATTGATGAGTTTGACCAGTCTTAGAACAGAGAGAGTCTATGTAATTTGAACGATGTCGTGGATGTAATTGACATAGTTTAGCCCATAATAACTTACCAGTAGCACTCATGACATCGTGACTCGAATACCTTGGAACTATGAATATTTGATTTATATGCTCTTGGTTTTAGGTTCATGATACACAAGACGAGCTTGATGTTCAGCCAAGGTAAGGCTTGTTCACCTGAGACCATATCCGGCTAGCGTGCCTCTACAGACCCCACACAGGCCCACCTACTTTGAGATCCCGCCGCCTTCCATCATGCTTCTTCTTTCAACTTCCAAAACACCACCACAACCACATTCTACTATCGCAAGTCTCTCAACCTAACATCCCACACACAGTATTTATCACCTGAACGTAAATCCACCATGGGTTCGGTCGTACTTCCCCATCTTAACACCGGCTGGCACGTCGATCAAGCCATCCTCTCAGGTAAAACATCCCCCTCCATCGTCTTCACAACAAACCTACTAACAGACCTCCAGAGGAAGACCGTCTCGTTGTCATCCGCTTCGGACGTGATTGGGATCCAGACTGCATGCGCCAAGACGAAGTTCTCTACAAGATCGCCGACAAGGTGCGCAACTTCGCCGCCGTCTACCTCTGCGACATCGACCAGGTTCCCGACTTCAACCAAATGTACGAGCTCTACGATCCGTGCTCGCTCATGTTCTTCTTTCGAAACAAGCACATGATGATTGATCTGGGTACTGGTGACAACAACAAGATCAAGTGGGTGCTCGAGGACAAGCAGGAGCTTATTGATATTTTCGAGACGGTGTATCGAGGTGCCAAGAAGGGACGTGGTTTGGTCGTCAGTCCCAAGGACTACTCTACTCGACACAGGTACTAGTTTGTAGGCAAGGAGATATCTGGAATTCTGGGCGCGGACTTGGAGTTGGACTTGCTTTTACGAGGAGTGCTAATCATGACTTATCATTACGGGCGGAGAGGGTAGCGACGTGTGGCTTCTGAGCTAAATCGAGAAATGAGATTACGACAACGCCCTTTGCTGTCGAGACAGTTACTTGAAGATCAAAATGGTGAGAATCCTAAGTGCCTTTTTTGAACCGCTTCTGACACAATCTGATAAGATCAAGTTTGCTATGGCTATTTCACACTGCGTTATGCTGTGGAAATATGCCAGCAAAGGCAGACCGTAGGTTGAGGATACTAACCGTTCGAGTTGTTGCACTCGTGTGATGAACCGTAAAATGGCAAACCCAAGCCCAGTGTTTATGCAGTCGTTTCTTTCGTGATATGCTGACTAGCTTGAGGCCATCAATTACCTTGGACTAGATATAGATTTAATGAACACCTGGATGGGTCGTAAAAGACAGCAGCATAATAAATATGTAGAGTCCACACTATCTTGACCCCTATAACCCAAATGGCCAAGTTTCATGGTACTCCCAAGGTGATTTGGGTTGGTGAACCTCCAAAGTCCCAACATGTCTTGACTCATCAAACCAGATGAATCCATCAAACTGATCTGGCAAGCTAGCATACGAGTAATGGGAGGCCTTCTCCGTCTCAATCTTGTACAGAACACCAATAAACCTCTCCAATCGCCGCTCGCTCAGTGCTTCCCGCAATTTATCGTCGCACTTCCCCCGGCGTAGATCCAACATAAAGTTGCCGATGCCCGTAGTATGCATGAGCTCTTCATAGCTATCAGGGAGTCCGGGTTGAACTTTCATGATCTGCAAGTCACCTCCCCAGGTCTGGGACGCAGCTACAGTGCCAGTATATGTGCTTGTGCCGATACTGAGTACTTTGTCTCCGAACTTCTCCTTACATAGTTGTCCGATGTTGAGTTCGCCTTTGGCCCATCCCATACTTGTGGCGCGGGCATCACCGACATGGCTGTTATGTGCCCATACAATGGCTTTGGATTTTGTATCATGGTGTTCAAGTATTCTTTCCAAAGTCTCAAACATGTGCGTAACACGGAGGTTCCATGCCTCATCCCGTCCGCGATACATGGCTTTATAGTAGCCTTCGGCATCTACAAACATGTCAGCAACCAGGAAACGGGTTACATTACTAGCCATCTCACCTTTGACAACTCTTGCATTCTGCTCTGCACTATGAAATTCTGACCCATCGGTACTTGCTGAAGAGTATTCGAGACGCTTAGATAGAAGGGCTTTGAGCATCGCAATAACATCGCTTTCGTACCCCTGGAAAGACGCTTCCAATGATTCGAGGCCATATTCATGAGGATGCGCGGCCCAATTCATAAGCTCTCCGTATCGATCCCTGGCAGCCTTTGCCATATCCTTGTCGACGGTGTCCAGATAATCAACCACTGCTTTCATGGAGGTTCCCATCGAGTAGAGGTCCAGCCCGTAGAATCCTGCCGCCTTCTCCCCTCGACCAGAGTTGTGAGACCGCATCCATTCCACAAAATCACGGACTTCAGTATTGCGCCACATCCACGTGGGGAAGTGTAGAAACGCAGGATCTCTGCCCTCCTGCTCTGCCATCTGGATAGTCTCCGCTGTGCCTTGACCCAGACCTGGTCGGTGCCGGACATACCGATCTACATGCTCGGCATCAGGCCAATCTGCTTCAGCTGCAACAATGTTGAAACCGTGATGCTCTACCATATACTTGGTAATCTCAGCGCGAACTGAATAGAACTCAGACGTGCCATGAGAAGCATTACCAATAAGCAGCAATTTGCATTCGCCGAAAGAGTCGAAGTATTTTGAAATTGTATCGGAATCCTGAGACACGGATACGAACGGTGTAACACGAGCTTTGAGTTGATCTACAATCGATGATTGCATGTTGGATGAATTGACATAGGTCAACGAACTTGATGGAATATTGTTGTAAGTGGCCGCGATTTCAATGATGCTCCAAGGCCACAGTAAAAGGTACACGACTGGAACGTAAGTTCTTGTGTGGCTTACTTTATAGAACGATGGTTCTCATCCCCGTTTACAATCGTTCGGGGTACTAAGTAGAGGTACCAAACTGTAAAGGCCATCCGTAGCATGTGACATCATAAATGGTCATAAGTCATGCTTGGATCAGGTATAATGCATGCATGCTCTCCTCTTCGGGTTCCAACCGCTGGAAAACCCATGAGGTTAGGAAGACGTTAGGCATTATAGTTGAGATACCTTTGTATGTCAACATGAGATGAAGTCAAAACCTCTTTGAAGAGAGTTGTCAGTGTACTATAATCAGAACCTGGGAAATCGTGTCGAGCGATGGTCTTCCACCTACTGATGTAACACGAAGGTGGCGATGACTTCATCGTGACAGTTGGACGAATAATATCGAGACTCAGCAGTTTAAACCGAAAATCTTATCCAGATTGGTTTTGACGAACTCCTGGCATCTTTTCCCAATATCGTTTTATGGTGTATGATCGCCCTATGTTGATGTCCAGCTGTTTATGGCGCTCGCGTTGTTCGATCGGGGAAGCCATGGTTGCTATCAAGTATTGGCTGCTGGCGCTTCAGGACACCAAATATATTTTGTATCAAATGCCATAGATCCACGTAAATGTGTCTCGCAAGCGCTCACTCGTAGTGTGTAGCGAATAATTGTATGGTGAATTTGACTTACACTGAGTAGACGTCTTTCATTCTATGAATTGAACCTTGTTGAAATGAGGTATTCGAGGTCTCACTCCTGCCGTATATCAATGTCCGCTCGATTATATAGACATCACAAAGAGAGCCATCGAACTTGACTCGGACCAGCATGAGATCGAAATATTCTTTTTCGAAACAAGGACAATACAGGACAGGCTGGTAGTAGTTCCAGGTGGCCATAAGTCGCTGTAAGTGAGGAAAAGGAGATAATAAAAGTGTAGCTTCGAGTACCGCGGACCATATCTTTGAATACCCTAAGTCAGCCCTGAGAGTATTAGGGAAGGACCATGTCTGCTGATGATGTACCAACACCTCCTGATGAATCGTAAAACCACTGAGAAGTGTTGCTGTGGTTTGTTCTTTGGGCTGGCTCAAGTCCGCATTCGAGTCATGGAAAGACGCTTGTTTTGTCGAAAAAGGGTATGTATTGGTGCAGTACTTGATTTTGCAGTGTTTCGACTCGGTCCTGTGCGTTTGAGACATGGTAACTTTCCTGTATCGCAAGTAGTGTTAGTATGAAGTGGAGTGATGCAAGACATGGGAATAGCTAGCCAGGTCGTTCGCCTGGGTTACAGGAGTATATCCGGGAAAGGGTGGAATGAATGAATATTAGCCGCAAGGCAGAATTCAAACGCACCAAGAGACTTGCACATCAGACGACAACTTGAGTAACGCAGGATGGCTCTCTTCTCTCCCATGGCCCCCTTCAACTTCAGAAACCCCCGATTGATCTTGGTATATACCTCGTGATACCTAGTACGTTTCCAGGTCATGTAAATTAACTATAGGCTGTCGGGCTTGTATTCCAAGTATAGTGTCCCGCGATGGACGCATTAATTTGATTGGAAGGTGAAGAATGAACAAGAGTCGACGCTGAATAGTTATGACTTCGTTCTGGTCAGGGTATACTGTCAGCTCTCGAGTGATAATGAAGATACTCATAGAAGCCTTCCACTCACTAGCTATAAACTCGTTCTGATAATGGGTAAAGCCTACAGTAGCTTGGTATCCAAGATGGTTCAAACCGCAAGGAGCTCAAGCCGGCTCGGTCCCCTCGCGGCCCTCTTTTGGCCCCTTGCCAGTGTGAAGAGAAGATAGCCGCCTCTTTGTTTCCGGTAGAGAAATGGCAACAGCAAGATGCCCCGAGTCCTATTTAGCTTGGCTGTACTGGGTGGTTTGCAACTCGGGGTAAATGGACATGGCTCATGGTGTAGCTGGGGAACTGTAGTTTGGAAGAGTTCTAGATACGGCTTGGGATGGATTGACCAATAGATCGAGCCTTCGCTTTGTCTGTAAAAGGCATCTGATTCTCTGATCCAGGTCAATGGTGCTTGAGTAGTCCGGCTGATAGCCTTTCGCTTGCCAGACTAAGGACTAAAGCGGATAAAGTAGCACAGTGATGGCAGAGCTCAGGGAGTGTCTACCTGGCATTGAAACTCCAGGCAAAACCTCGCTTGGAGCCCGTGATCCGATACGTCGGCCGACTAATCATAGGCCAATGCAGTTGTGGATAGCTTGGATCTCCTAGGTTATGGCAAGAGCCGTAAAGCAAAGCCTGAACCACACCTTCGTATCAGTACTCAGGGGAGGAACTCCAACTCTAACTGAGCCTAGGCTTCCAGATGAATTGGGACTGGTCCGAAGTTGTGTGTAGACTCGAGGAGAGAGCAACTTAGCCGCGTATCAAGCCTGGTTGATCTCTTAAGTTCGTCGTCTCAGTCACAGTCAAGGGGTGCTGTATTACAATGTTCGGGCTCTTTCCTGGCACGATTCAAATGTAGTAGTGGGCATCTTCGCGATGGGATAAGTGATGAGGAACGGAGGAGTGTCACTGATGCTGAAGCATCAAGACCCCTACACTTCGACGTCGACCGTCATATGTCTTTGCAAGCGCTGAGAGGCCGTCTTGACTCTGCCTTCGGATGGCGCTCCTGTGAAGATTCACGGTCAGATGGGATGATCTGGAAAAATGGGAAGGGCTTGGCTTCATGAAAGACGTACCTAGCTTGAAGCGTACATGTAAAGTTTGCCAAGGGTGTGGAAAGAGGAGGCAGCGCCGTAGGTTGCTAGAACTGAGGCCAGATTTCGGTGTCGCTGACGATACTATCGTGTCGTTTAGAACAGCAGTGTTTTTAATGCTCTCCTGTATCCGATAACAATCAGCGCCTGGTCTATCGCGTCGTGCTTGGACCTTAAGATGGGGGAAGAACTGACTCTTGGAGTCAACCCTACGGCGATGAGGCCTTGGAAGGAGTTTCCGAGTGTAGCAAGAGTTCGAAAGGAACGGCGGGCAAAGGGACAAATCGACAGTCTCCTTATTCTCTCTGACCACACCACAGATGATGTGTATGTCGAGAAGGAATCGAATGCAATAACGTAATCTTCGAGGATCGGAGGGTGTGCTGATGAAATCGAGTAGGCAAGATGGGATAAGTGGATATGGGAGTTCCAGGCTTGAATTAAAGGGTACAGGGGATGATCTAACGATGTGGCAGCTGCGAGAACCATTACTGCCTGCCACGACTCAGCCCGCTCCTCCACTCTGCAGGTGAACAACCGAACAGCAGAGAGTGACACACTGAGTCATTGCAAATATCACATTAGATATTATCGAACATGAGTTGGACTTGAACAGAACCAAGGTACATGTTCTAAGCAATCATTACGATGGGGGCTGCTCTTCTATATTCTCAGTTCGGCAACTACAGCCCCTGACGCTTCAAGAGGCACAAAATGGTGAAAGTTCCTCTTGAACTGTTGGTGAGTCGCGTGCCTACATGAACCCATATTACATACATCGATCTAACTACAGAGAGGTATCCATGTCCCAGATCAGATCGACGCTACAGGGTTCTCCATGTCAGGAAATTTAACCTTGAACGAAGAGAGACGTGACGAACCCGATTGGATGTGCTTGTCGGTCAGATCGTGGCTGCTAATCGTATCCTCGTGGCTCGATAGGGGTTCTTGGGTTCAAGATTGAAATGCCTTGATCTTCGTTGATGAGGGCTACTGAATCAGTCGCTAGATCTTTGACCTGGACTTTCAGTCAGCTCAATGTCTTCAGCAGTACTAGTAGAATGCGTGGCTCTGAGGGATGCAAGTTAATTTGTACTGTGTCAGATAGAATCCCAGGACAACAAGTAAGACGTGACTCGTAGATCTTGAGATAGATGCACACATTATGGGAGTGAACTTATCGGATTCATCATAACATCTGAACAATATCCATGGTGGGTTGTCCCTTAAAGGCGTCGGGTCAAAGAAATTCTGGGCGTTGACGTTAGAGCCCCTGCACCTAAGATGGCCCCTGCCACCCACACCAAACTTCATTATCAACCCGCCTCGCTCATGTCTTTGTTCAGGATACGAACAGTATGGAGATGCTTTTTCATGTTCGATTTGCTCATTCTACTCTCGCCTTCGTACCAGATCAGCCGGCCTTTCTCTCTATTTGCTCATCGTTCCCCCATTCCGAAAGAATGACACTTGCCTCCTACTCGACGATTCTCAGTGTCGTCGACTAACTTCTTGGGTCTATACCGTCTATCACTCTACTAACGTAGTAGATCGAGCTTCTACATGGACACAGTCACTTCTGTAGTTGAGATCACGAAACAGCGCCCTCTGCGAACGCGAATCCTCTCGACAGCGGCCCAAAACAGTGGGCTTACCGTTTCGCATGGGAAGAGACGGAAAGAGACGCTCTCATGATGTAGATAGATGGAGCCTCAATATTTCAGAGACGTGATCTACTCTCCTGGCCTTCTTCGCCGTCCTTTACTAACTAGTGGTTTCACAGGTTACTTCCATTCAGCGCCAACCGAGCTCTAGGCTTCTATTGCGTCCCAAATGATAATTCGACTCAAGCTATACTTTTAATTATACCAAGAGATACGAAAGCTAGTAGGAAACCCCTTTCTACTGTCCACATTCGACGTTTTGGTCCCGAAGGGAGAAGCAGCTTGAACGCGCCCGACACTCCAGCATATTCGCGACCGCGAAACCTTTTGATAGCCCTCATTTGTGTGATAAGCAAGTGTCCTTCAGTAAATTTCTTGTAGCTCTTCGTCCGAGGCAGTAATCGCATCTTTGCGGCTCAGGGGTTACTTCTGCACATGTAGCGAAAGCACGACAGACAGCACGACAGAGGGCATCAAGCTACGACTTGTACTATAGATCCAATGCTTCAAATTCTTGGCTTCAGTTGCTCTCATATATAGTACGGGCTTGGCCCCTTGAAATTCCAACTGGTAAAATCAAAGACGGTGCTCTGGAACGCCAGCAACGATGCCGTCCAGAACGCGCCAAAGTGTACGTTTTAAAGCGAACCGGCCGCAAAGACTGATATACCGTATAATCCTAAGTATATTGAAAAGTGATTTGACTATAGCTATACTGATGTGCTATGTCCTGTTGTGGATTTCTGTTGGAGTGACATCGGCTCTTGGGACCCCCTGAATCGAAATCGTATTTTAGCGACTTAAGGAAAAGAACATCGTGTGTCGTCTACAAAAGGCTTCGAATGGAGATCCAATGTATGTTTGGCAGCGGAATTAGTGTGCCTTGTGGATTGGGAGCCCCCCACTCGGCAGTGATGGATTATCATGGATTCATATCAAACGCATCGATGGATAGCGTCACTGACAGATATCACCACAACAAGAGATGCACAGATATTGAAATTAACAGCAAAGTATCTGCTATATGTATTTAGCTTATTGCATCATTATCAAAGTCAAATTATCAAATGTGGCAAAACAAAGGGTCGGGGCGAAATGCACACCAACAATATGAAATGAGGAACTAGGCCATCATTCTACAAGACTATCTACAATGTGATATCAGTATAGCTTCCCCTGATATCCAAATGCAGAAGAAAGAGCTCTAATACTGGGGAAACTCATGGACAGTGCCATAGGGAAATGAGACCAGCACCCGTGGGGAGCAATAGGCAGCACGCGTCACGTTGCAGGGCAACCCATTCTATTAGAGCCAGTGCCATTAGTCACAGGGAATGTTCTAGGTGGTTGTATATTCTGCTGTTTGTATGTGGTGCCGTGGCAACCTATATCTGTTATGGTGGTGCATATTTTTCTCCCACTCAAGCGCTGCCGCCTCCACTCCTTTTCTCCCACATCACCAAAACACACATCGAGAAGATAGCGAAGCAACGCGTACAGTTTTGCATCTCTATATCTACTCTCGATTAATCTCACTTCCACATCTCTCTTCCCTTTAATATATCATCTTTCATCTGTTCTTCCTTTTCATCATCTCATCCAAGTCGCGACGTCTTCTTCGACTTTCCAGACATCACCTCACTCGGGCACTCAGTGTCTTTATACCCCTTATATCCCATCCATCACCCTTCATACTCTTACCTCAAGCCTTTACTCTTCCTTCATATACATTCTTGGCTGTCTGAGTCTGAGGATACTCCAAAGACAGCCACGATGTCGACGGCTCCCGACAACTCGGTTCCGACTCGTCGGCCCGCCGAGTTCTTTGACAAGTTCCCAAATGAAATCCTCAAATTATTTGCCGAAACTATGGTTGAAAGCAGCAACTCTAGAAGCCTTGCCAACTTCGTCCTTGCATATAAGCCGGGAAAACAACTTCTCGAAGAGGTGCTTTACACCAAGGATATCCGCCGTGGGACCTTTGATGGATTCACTGTGGTCATGACGCACAGTGACCAAGACGCAGCCCGGGCTCTCTCAAAATACCCGGTCAATCTAATCAGACTCCATGTTAACAAGCAGCTCACTCGAGGTCTGCCTGTTGGAGTCGCCACATACACCATGCTTCATGGCGCTGCTGCTCGAGGAATGCATGCAACTATCTGGAAGCTGCACAGACTAGGTGCCCAATACCTGAACACCCCCAACTTCCGTCCCATGATGGGCCAAGCCTTTCAGGTGTTGCTGCAGGCGTGTAAAGACCGTTCTGTTATTTCCTCCGAATTCACGTCATTACTACACCGTTTAAAATGGAAGCCCGGTTTCGCTGTGTTCATCCAAAACGACATCACGACATTCAACCTGCTGACCAGATTATGGAATGCTTCTGAAGTCGGAACATGGGAGTACAGACCAACGGTCAATGTTTCCGGGCCATCTATGTTCCCTATGACTCTTCATCACCTAGCTGTATTTGGTGACAACAGCGCCGCCGCCGAGATCACGTCGCTCAAGTGGTCGCAGTACGCACGCGTGCGTTATCCCCACAATGTCGAGGCTTCAGCGGGAGAAACCAAGTGCTCAGTCCTGCACCTCGCCCTCAAAGCGAACAATCGACCAGTGTTAGAATACCTCATCGAGCGATGCATTGGCTTTCAGGCCCATTTTGTCGACAACCAGGGCAACAACCCCCTTCACACTCTCCTTAAGCTCGGAATGCAGGTTGACTCCCAGCCGGCACGAGCTGAGTGGAAGAAGCTGCAGAAGGTATTTTTCAAGGCTTCAGCTCATCTGAGATGGAACCCAATTATGCCACAGACTCAATATCCCTTTCAGACGCCGCTCCACATGGCCATGGCAAACATCCAAGACGAAGGATGGGCAGCGTCCAAGTTCATGTGCCAATGGATTGTCGACTTCGTTTTGGAAGGCGAAGATCATCTGAAGAAGGTCTTTGGGCTTCCCCCTGGTTCTATCGTACTCAACCACCCGGATGCGGAGGGATACACGCCTCTTAGTCGCCTTTGTAAAGCCGCCCACGACCGCGAGGAACAACCCTCAGCTGGTGTCTTCAATCTCATTCACAGGTTCATGCGCGAGGGCACTGTCATAAATCTCGATACTAACCGCCTCTTCACTCCCCGGGTATATGCACATTCTAGTGCCTACCTAGTCAAAAGGAACAACATAAGAAGAAAGCACTTAGCCCTGACAATCTTTTGTGGAGGTGGTCGTTCTCATCACGCCGAGGTGACTGGAAACTACCCCAACCTTCCGCCGACCGATTTGTCGAATATTGTCCATACTCACGTACTTCGCCCCAATCATCCCATGACTTTACCAGCGCCCTTTTCCTCGCCTCTCCTGCCACCTGATCAGGCTCATGCAGACCACGAAAAGGCTATCTGGATCATGGACCTTCACACAAGGGCACACATGGCCATCATAGCTCCTTACATGGTGGCCGCCCAGGCCAGTGCTTCAAGCACTGGGCAAAACGAGGCTCAGGCCTAAATGCCATATGGGCAAATCTCCTACGACACCGACATGACAACCTCGACCACGACCTCGATTTTATCAAGCACACGAAACACGATGGATGGTCTACCTTCGGGGTAGAAGACAGAGTTGGTATTGGGGGAGTCAGGTGGAGAGGCGAGGGTCGAGTTCGGTACAAGGGACAGGAGGTTGAGGTTATTCTTTTTGCAATGGGAACAATGGCGCAATGGGGGTAGAGCCCCCGGTAATGATGTATGAGTTTTGTAATGATGTATGAGCAATGTAACGATGTATGAGTAATTCTGAGGCCTGACTATGACAGTGAATGTTTGTGACAGTGAATGTTTGTGACACTGACCAACTCTCCCTCTCTCCCACACTCACTGACTATGAAGTCAAGTGATTATCGTGAAAGATGCTTTGGAGCTTCTTATCACACTGCATGTATCAACAAACTCGTACAGGAACGAGTAAACACCAACCCCCAAGCCTCCGTAATATCAAGCTTCCTAACTGAGTATCTCGATAAGAGATCTGCGATGAGATTCTACGGATGCTTATCAAAGTGTAGACTAACTAGTCCCATACACCAAGGTCATGAGACATCCTTCCCAGATAAGCCACACCAAACTACTTGCACCCTGGTAAACATACAGGAACATACCTGTCAATCTTATAAGTTACCAATACGTTTATGGTTCTCACTTGAAATTATGGTTCAAGTATTTCAGTAAATAAACAAGAATCAGACAGATCAAGTCACTTACACAAGAGATAACATTCACCCAATACACAAATCAACATACCCTAAACCTCCTCCGCAAATCGCCAAGACAAAACCCCCATGTCTCCTGTCTCGGACATCCACTCCCCAAAAAGGCAGGTTTTCAAATATGCATCCCCGCACTCTCTACCTACATACAGAAGTTCCGTGCGCTGATCGCCGGCACTACCTTATCAGCGTGGGAGCGTCCCAGCCTCTAACTGGACCCTGATCTCCAGGCGTCCAACAGTAACTGGGCAATCATCTACCGAGTCACCTCCTCGCCTATCACGATGCCTCGTGCCTGAGAGATCAACGCTGTTACTTGCCGAGATAGGAGACCGTGAGACGTGACAAGAGGTTATGCGCCGGATGCATTGTCCAACAAGGAAGGAGCATGTTGTCTATGCGAGTTGCTTGTGTATCCTCGGAGAATTGAGACGAGATGACTATGAGTAGACGTGTATCAGATAGGGCACCTTTAAGATTGGGGATAACTAGTATAAAGAGGCAAGTGTAGCTTGTCTGTTATACTCTTTACCTCTCTCCTCATCACTCTCACTCTTCTTCCAAGCATCTCAAGATGAAGTTCTCTGTTGCTATTCTTCTTCCCGTTGCCGGTGTCCTCGCTGCGCCTACACCTGTAAGTCACTACATCTAGTCCTGAGAACCTTCTTTAACATATATTCAGCCTGGCATTCCAAGTGCCTCCAGTGCTCGAACTCTCCTGAGCGGCCTTACTGTCGCGGCTTCGACCAACACTGGTACCTACGACAGAGATCTCTTCCCTCACTGGCAGACATACGAGGGTGCTTGCAACACTCGGTGAGTCCACCTGCTGTAACAATACTACAAGCATGTGCTGACTAGTCAAAAGTGAGTTCGTCTTGAAGAGAGATGGAACAGGCGTCGTGACCGACTCTGCCTGTGCTGCTACCGCAGGCACTTGGAAGTCTCCGTACGACGGAGCTACATGGACACAGGCTAGCGATGTTGACATTGACCACATGGTCCCTCTGAAGAACGCTTGGATCGTAAGTCAACCAGTCCTCTCACTCCTTGAAACTAGTCTTACGCTGTTGAAACAAACTAACACATGATAGTCCGGAGCCGCATCCTGGACCACTGCAAAGCGCACTGAGTTCGCCAACGACGTGACAAGACCTCAGCTGTGGGCAGGTAAGTCAAGCCAATACCCGCGATAACACAAGGTTCAAGAGCTGATACATAGTGTAGTCACCGACAACGTCAACCAGTCCAAGAGCGACAAGTCTCCCGATGCCTGGAAGCCTCCTCTGACGAGCTTCTACTGCACCTACTCCAGAAGCTGGATCCAGGTCAAGAGCTACTGGAAGCTGACTATCACAAGTGCTGAGAAGACTGCGCTCAGCTCTATGCTCGACTACTGTTAAGTGAGCCTAGTGTAGAGTGATGCTGGGAGGAATGAGATATTGAAGAATATTGTATATACATCACAAATATGGTCTGAGGGCTTATTACCACTCGCGGCAGTCCATAGTAAATACACAAACATTCCAATCGAGATTCTATGGCCTGGTTCTCATGGTGGTTATGATTCAACGATCTGAGTTGATAGACCTGTGGCCTCGTCAGTATTTCCATCTGGCCACTCGGCTCTACCACCTCCATAAGTCAATCAGTATCAAGTCAAAAGAGAATGTCTTCATATTCGGTGATGTATTCATATGTCGTCCAAATGTCATTTTTAATAAAGAATCATTATGTTTATATCCAAATAATCAAGGCATGGCTTGAATACCTCATCTTCCTCCACCCATCGATCCTGCGCTCACTTGTTCCATTTGTGTACCGTATAGTTCAGTATTATTCACAAACCAACAACATCTGGGACATCAGGGTAGTGTAATCGTCCGTGACAAAATAAAGTTGTGAAAAAGAAAGAAAACAAAAACGCCAATACCATATATGCACCATACGCTAAACCCCGATCGATGCCTGTGAATGCTTGCTCGTACATTGACCGACTTAGGGTCTCAGTGTCATATCCCCTTCGTCCTCACTGCTGACGTCCATATCTCCCTCGCTGAGCTCACCTCGCGCAGCTCGTTGCGCCAGGTCTCGCTCAGAATATATCTCTTGCTTTCGCGTATCCGCCTGTCGAAGACAGTCGACATATGTTGTAAATTTGACAATTTCACGGAGTAAATATGCGCTCTTGCGCTCCCAGTTAGACATGGCTTTCACAGCGTTGCTGCCTCTTGGTGTAAATGCCAGAAGCATGGGACTGCGAAGTCGGTTATGTGATTGCAGTTCTGCCTCGATTCCTTTGACGTAAGCATCCAAGGTCTGAAGTTGGTCTGCTTCTTGTTGGGCGCTGGGTCGCATGCTCTGCGTTGGCGGCGTCCACTCTGCGATGTGAATACGATCACCCGGCAGCTTGCCACGCCCACTGTTGTTGGTAAAGGCGCCCGCGACGTGATCAAAGCTGGAATTGCGGAAACTACCGCTGTTGACACTAGTGCTTCGGCCATGTGCTGCGCTACTTCCAGGGCGAGAGGTCTTGCCCGGAGCAGTCTCATTGATGGCTGATACCAAGGCATTATTAACAATGGCCTCGCTCCATCCATACTCAATATTACTTATACCACCGGTCAACGGATGGGTACTCAATCTAGCGCTCCAGTAATTGGCCGTGGTGACGAACTCCTTGCAAACCTCGGGCGTGCCGACTTGGAACAGATGAACAGCGCCGTTGGGTAGGCTCAGTGCCCATACATGGGGCCGAGCCCGTGAGTAGCCCGGTGGTGGGAGGGTGGACGCAATAGTTTGTCGGAGGTTATAGCAGCCTAGATTCGTCGCGTTATCTTGCCAATTACCACCACCGACAATAGCAGGACCATTGCGAGCATTTCTGCCGCGGTTTTTCGCACGCATGGACTTGTTGGGCTGGAAAGAGAAGAGATTCAACTGTCCCTTCTGGATGACAGCGAAGACCTCGGACCAATTTCTAGCTTTGGCCTTCTTATCAACGCCATCCAGGTGATGCTTGTGAGTAACCATTCCTTCCTTGACCCATGGAGGTCCAGCAAGTTCGAGAGACTCGTCCTCAAGAAGCTGAGCGGTGGGGAGATCCGAGCTCATGATGGAAGGGGCGCCATCTCCGTAAACTTCCTCATCTCGAATAATGGCTTGGCTCAGGGCATTCGCGAAACCGATCGATTGCTGGTAGTCACTGCGAGGGAGATGAGAGCCAAACGAATCCTGCGAAACAGAGGTTTGTGTTCTTCCCAATGAGTGACGGCTCCAAGTGGCTGAAGATGCTGTGGGACTCCATATTGAGTTTCCATCGTCGAAGCTAGTACGACTAGAAGAAAAGCCATTGCGACTCATAGCAGCACGAGATCGGCTCTTGGATGTCCACCTTCCTGTGTTGTTTCGACCATTCTCGTTGATGCGGCCACGAACAGACAATTGACTCTCCGAGGGAGCCTTGCTAAGGACGCTGGGACTTCTCTTGAGCATTCCCATCACTGAGAGGCTGCTGTTGGTGGGATGCAGGTTAGAGCTCTTCTCAGACTCAGCACCAAACAAAGGTAGTCGTTCTTCTTTGATAGAATTGTAGATTCCCTTAAGGACAGTTTCTATCTGTTCTTCCCAGGCCTTTCTTGTACCCCTGAACGGCGACTTGACAAGCGGGCCACAATCTTCGTTGCCTTCCGCAGGTAGGGTACCTGAGTCTGCACGAGCCGGTGGCCTGAAAGAGTGTCTGAAGGACTTTCGGTCTTGTTCGGGTGGGTCCTGGTTATCGCCATTCGCATCAGGGAGAATGCTTGGGCGATGGAAAGCATCAGGGGCTGATTCGTCGACGGCCTGCAGAATGGTTGTCATGGTATTCTTGATGAATTGACTGCGGGTCATCTTATGCTCAATGTCGGCCATGTGAAGGTCAGTGTTGAGTAGCATGATTGAGTAGCAGATTGTGTGGATAACATCTGTCACATGTTAGTTTACCAGATTAATGAATATCAATAGTACTTACCAGTTGCTTTGAATCCGTGGTGAGGGTTGCAATCGCACCATCTTTTAGAAAACGCCACAAGGATACGATCAACTTGCTGAGTCTCTGCACGAAAGATCAATCGCCCACACACTTGTCTTAAAGCTTGGACAATGCTCTGGCTCGTAAAGTCATAAAGCTCCATATAAGCCTGGAGTGTGCGTTGCCGGATCGGACCCTCTTCACCCATGAATGAGGCAGCCTTCTCCCTTGAGATGAAATCCTCGTTACCATCGTATATCTTTTGTGCCTTTTGTCGATCATCCTCAGTGGGATCACCAATGACGAATTCAGGCTCGTCAATGCCCTTGTTTTTGATCGCGTCAAAAGTACCGAGTACCTTGGGGCTAGGGTCCGCTGAGCTCTCGATCCTTACACTAGGAGGAGCACTGAGGGCAGACTTATAATCTGTACCAGTCGAAGCTGATCCTGGACTAGAGGCTCGAGCTCCTTCGATGGGCAGAGCCAAGTTAGAACGACCTTGTTCGTCCTCCGAATCAGACTGTTCCGCTGGATGGGAAGACTTCCTAGATCTAACCGGCTCCGTGCCAGCTCGGGGTATGTCGCGAGCTGCAGTGCTTTCAGACTGCTTAGATTTGGACATACTGGCCAGTAGATTTGACACTCCGCGTTCGTCTTCGTTATCACTCATTCCATCAAGATTAAGGAAAGAGTTGTTCCGCGACTCGAATGGTTTGCCAGGCCTCTCGGGTGGTGGGCGAGAGGGTGTATTATCCAAGTTATTTCGCTTGCTGAGTTGTTCATCAGACTCGGAACGGACAGTCCTGATCCTGGCATTGGGACTTGGTGAGTAATCAGGCGAAAACTCTCTTTTGTATTCCTCTCTCTCCACAGCCCCGTCGTCCCTTTCCGGGGTCATGTTTGATATATCGGCAAGTGGAGATGGTCCTTGGGCACCAGGTGTACCTTGCACATTCTGACTGGATCGAATATACGGATTCATAACTTTGCGTAAACTGCTGACTGGGCTTCCGTTTGGTAAGTAGTTGCCATCATTCTCCTGGGGAGCCAAGTTGGGTATAGCTGTAGGCACAGGAGCAGTAGGCATTGTCGGTACCGGAGGTGCCTCTTCGCTAACGGACTTCTTCCGGCGACGAAAGAAGGATGATGGCTTTTTTTGTAATGTGGGGTGGTGAGAATGTGCTGAGGATGTATCTCGAGAGGGTGGCGTCGATGTACTACCAGCCATCTTATTATCGACGGGAGGGTTTGATTGTGGTGCTGGAGGGTTTGTAGGTTCGGGGCTGTTATTTGAGTTATTACGGGATGAGCCAAACACTCTCCTGAAAAACCCTGGACGTTCCTTGACGGGTGCAGCTGCATGTGTTGTAGGCGTTGGGCCGCTGTGCACGGCCGCCTCTTTGGACTTCCCATAGCCGACGCTGGGCGCAGGAGCGGAATCATGGTCCAGAGTTGGCACAGCGGGTGCTGGTTCCCGCGAAGCAGCAGGTTTACGCCCGGATACACTCTTTAGCGAGCGACTGCTGCGTTTATGATCAAGTGTTGGAGGCTCGAGAGGTGCAGGTGGTAGCGGCGGAATGGAGGACGGCGTCACCGACATCGTAGGAATCGACGGCTCCCGCCGCGGGCCTCCCGGTACGTTGGGGGTCGGGGCTGCATCATATTCGTCGTCAATGTAACTATTCGAAAACTCGACTCGAAAGGGGGAAGGTTCGATAGCTGGAGGCTGCGATGATGAGGATGGTTGCTGAGGCTCGTAGTCGAAACTGGCGGACCGTCCGAAGCCACGTCCGTAACGCTGACTTCCAAGAACCTGAACGTAGCCAGCGTCGACACTGGCTGTGCTGCTACTCTTGCTGCCTGGCTTTCCTCCTCTTGAATGCATGGCTCTTGACGAGCCTGCTTTGTGACCTTCACGTACGCTGTTGAGGCGTGGGAAGCTCGATTGAAAATTGGAACTGCTGTTGCTTCTTCGGCCGCGGCTCGATATGCGACTCAAGTCGTCTCCGCCCTCAAGGTCTGAGCTGTAAGAGTATTGGTGCCCAGCGGTTCGGGGTGGTCCTGCGACAGAAGTGGAGGCGACCCAGCTTCTGGTTTGCTCAGAGGTGCCGAAGTGTGGTGTTGTCTCGTCAAAGGTATGTGAGCGCGATCCGGGGGTGGATGATGGGCCGTACTTGTCGCTCAATTGTGCCATGGAGAATTGGTCGAGGGACATGAGCATATTAGCCACGAGGGAATCTCGGGTAACGTTGCGAGGAGAGAGTGATAGATCGTGGGAGTCGCGATGGGTAGCAGAAGATTGAGGAAGGCGATCAGCCATATCTTCCTCAACGGGAGTAGGGTTCTCTAGAAAGGATTCATGCGTACGGGCAGGCAATTTGGTAGGGGCCCGATTGCTGCTGCTGGTATGGGTGTTGCGCGATGACTTTGATCTTGACTTAGACTTTGACCTGGACTGCGACACTCGATAATCTGAGTCGTGAGGCGGCGGCGTGCGAGGCTCTGGAATGGCCTCTCTTTCCCGATCCCTATACAATGGCGAGGCAAGGGATGAAGTGTCTGTGTTGATGTTCAAGTCGGTATGAGGCCGACGTTTTGTCCTACGACGGGCATTGTCGTGAGGAAGCGGCGTATTCGAGTAGGGAGAGGTCATATTGACTCGATTGGGGGGGACCGTGGTCGTAAAAAGGCTTTTTTTCTTTCCCGTATGGCTCGTTCAGCTCAGGCTCAGGCGTTGGCTCTTGTCAGCCCTTTGTCGACCTACCGCACGCGCTTCAGGCACTCTACTCTCACAAGCCAATCTGAGAATGCGTAGAGGCAGGGCTAGCTGAGTTAGCAAAAGAAGCCGGGCTTCCGCATGGGGTCGAAAAAAGCCACGCGCGGACGACTGGGCCAGTTGGCGGTTGGACCTTTTGACGGGACTGGGCCGAGGAATTGTGACGTGACAAAGTTGGCGAATGCTAAGAATTTCGTCTCACGACGGACCTTGAGGAATTCCAGTCTAGGCTCTAGGCTCTGGGTCTCTGGGCTCTAGCAACGTTGAAGGCTCGTGCGTGTGTCTTGGCACTAGAGTATGTAAAGGTATAGGTACCTTTTTGCTTCTGCGAATGTACTACGTACAGACGAAAGAACAAATCATTCCGATGCGCTCCATGCACTATTGGAGGGTTTGATTTGCTGGACTGCAGAATTGTGCTTCAAAATGTTGTTTCCAGGGATGAAGTGTCTGTCAAGAGGGACCGACAGGGGTCCTTGATGCAGGGGTAGCGACGCTGTAATTGAGTTGGAGAAGGAAGACCCGGAAGTACAAAATACCTGGCACAGAATGCAAATACTCGAGATGAGAGAGGGTATGCACATGAACGTATCCGTTAGACTCTAACCATGAAGCGCCGTTCAAGTGCGCGCCCGTTTGTTTGTGCTGTACCTTTCGTAGCCAAAGTTTTATAACATCCATGGATTATAGCTGACACCTCACTTGCAGGACCAGACAGGGCAGGGGGTTGACAGCCCGTAGACCTACAGTAGTTCGTACTGAATGCTGGTTGCTAGTGGGTATCATCACCACAATCACCTGAAGATGAATCTAGGGAGTAAACAAAGAACTCGACAAACTGCAGTTGTGTCTGCATCTGTATCTGCGTCTGCAACTAACTACAAAACGAGTCAATTCGTTAACTATTTCACATTTGCTAAGAGACGCCAACCAAAGACCGTCTCATTTCTAAGTGATGTGCGCTAATTCCCGTCGTTCTAAGCTCAACTTGGCTACCTACGGGTCCATTAATTGGGTAGTTTAAATTCGTTGAACTAAGAGGGAGTGGTTGTCGAGTCAGTAAGTAAACTCTAATTCAGCCAATACATGGTATCCAAGTAGATTACAGCAAAGAGAACAAGCAAACATGCGAGACTTTCATTTCCTTCTCGATTATTTCTCTGGAGCTATTGAGAAGAGATCCATTTTCTGGGTCTGGCGTGTCCTGTCCCGGCGGGATGGGCTGGCCTTGGCTGGTCCTTCAGGCGAGTCAAAAAGAATCAACAAGGACCCTGGAATTAACAGGGGAGCCTGGGCCATTTCCCCCCTTTCCCCTACTCTCTTCCCCTGTCATTCCCATCTGCGCGTGAGCATCTTCATCTGCCGCGGCTTCGGTACAATTGCCCAAGTCGTTGGTGAAAGGGGCAAAAGGCAGGGATTCTTGGTGAATATCGTTCCAGATCAGCAATAATGATAATGGCAACGGATAGTTTCTGCTCCGAAACAGTGGGTGTAGGAATATGTACGTATTTAATTTACGCTGATAGTAATTATTATCAATATCAAAAGTCTTGACTATCCGTAAATGTTTATAAACAATTTACCATGACCCAGATCCTTGTGGATCTACAGAGTAATTCGATTGCAGTCTTTACATGATACAGTGACGTGAACTCAATCTACAAACATCAGCAACCTAGCCTCACCACCAACACATCTGTGGCGTTTGATGCCACATAAGGCGAAACAAAAGTCGAATGGCTTATCGTGATTATCTCGAGTATTTTCCAAGAGTAGATAATCACCTTGGAGTGACCAAACTTCGGTTTTCTCTCGGAGTGGACATGTTTCACTGTTGGTTTTGCAGGTTTGGCCTGTTGCAGATGCAAGGTACATGAGACATTGTGTGTGGGTAAGGCTATTATTGATTGGCAGTTTTACGATAACTAGGTTCCTCATGAAAGACAAGTGCACCATCTACAACTAGTATAACTTGGATGACCTGAGAGTACCTACTAAGAAAGGGTTACAAAGTCTGGTATAGATTCAATGGCACTCTTTAACACTGGCCAAGAGCCTTTATGTTATATGGTAATGAGAACTAACTATAATGTCTCCTGAATACTGCTCATCACTTCTGGCTCTTTGTGATATATTGAGAAACCCTTATGTTACTGACATTGTCCTACTCTCTAGGTACGCATAACACTAAACTCTCCCCGCAATTGGGGTCATACACCCCGCACTGCCCGTACTATAACATGATTGGGCGGGCTTGCTTAATCAAGCTCTTCTCATGCTGCTTCAATTACACGATGGGACAAGTATTGGACCAGGTAATGTCTACATGAATTATCTCACCGTACATAACTCTTCTTAGCCGTCGAGTGACCTGGCTCTGGCTCAATTTTTAAAAGATCCAGGATATCTTGTCCACCGGAAAGACCTACGGTGCCTCATCCTCAACACTGCAGACTGCGTCGTCACTCTAGCTTCAACAGCTATCAAATGTCATGGCCCGACAGAGAAGGGTTTAATATCTCAGACTCAATAAAGAACAATTCCTTTTAGATCTAGGCCAAGACCTGAGTATATCATGAATTATACTGCTTAGCTACCATCTAAGGGGTGGTCTATCCACCTTCAAATTCGTCACCCATAAATATAGCTCTTGTTTGATAGTAACGGTACACTTGCTGTCCATGTCCCAATCCTTGCTCATAAATTCTCAGTCTTCTATATGCAACTTTCACACCTTCTGCTCCTCAGATAACACTGGACGGAAAGAAGCCAGACTGCAACTTTACTGGAAAGCTCCCTATCTCCTAAAACCCTGGCTTCAAGTCCGGGAATTTGCAATCATTACGATATACATTATTCTCCAAGATATATAGATGACACCATCGACTTATCCTCCAGTACCAATATCTCTGTCTTGATAGACCAGCCCAATTTTCAGATTGTCTCGGTGCAGTTTCATCATGCTGGAGTTATATATCGACTCATTTGCTCTTGATCCCAGGACAAACTTGGGATTTTAGTGAGCATACGTTGATTCAGGCATTGCCTCATTCATTATTGGCATTCAAGATCCAATAGTCAAAGCTTGAAAATAAGCCTGAAAGTCTTTATCCCCAATGACAGAAGAGTGTGGAGATGGGTATTTCTATTGCGGGGAAAATGAACACCCAGGAATTGACAAACGGGGAAGTATTAAGCGTGCTTCGGTGATTCTCACTTCACTTGTTGATGAATTCCATACTGTGGAAGTGCTTCTAGTAACAAGATGCCCTCCCTTCAAATCAGCCACAACCACCCATTTTGACCTCCGAAGCTTTACTAACTCGGCAAATGTTTTCATTCATGACACTTGATCATAGACTTACGGAACCCATTCCCAGCTTTTTTACTACCGTTATCTGATGTAGGCCAGCTGAAGCTTACTTGGTAACCACCTGAAAAGGCATCTTTAGCCACGCGACGTCCCGTAGGCGCGGGGAATTATATGGGGAATGATTGGTCTTCGCGAGGGGCTTCTTGGTTTGCCTTTAAAAAGCTTCAAGTTCTCATCAGAAAGGAAAGGCGATGCGCCGAATCCCAGGTTAGCTGCATTTAAATGCAATGTGAATTGTGACCATCATGTTTTTCATCTACGTGTTTGAAAACTCCTACATTCATTCTACATATCGCTAGCCTCACTGAGCTACTTTAACAAGGAGAAACACACTCGTTCATCTCATCATTAACAATGTGCTCTCTCGCAGCTTCACAGCCTCTCACGAAAAGCTCAGATCCTCAAGTCGATGCTGTCAAAGCCAAGCTAGACGACTCCTCCAACGATGCCCAAACCCTCCAGGCTCCCCTACCGAATCCTTCACTTCAAGTTACAGCTGATCACAACTTGAAGAGGGTCGATGCGCCTGTATATGCCCCCCAGGCAGGCGAGGTTCTCCTCCACATCAAAACTACAGGCATCTGCGGGTGAGATATTGTGCTAGATTTGCGATCGGATCCATTGATTACTGACAAATTTGTAGTTCCGACGTCCACTTCTGGAAAACGGGGTGCATAGGATCTCTTGTTTTTGAGGGCGATTGTATCATTGGGCACGAGGCCGCGGGTGTGGTGGTTCGAATTGGTAAGGGTGTCGAGGACTTCAAGCCTGGTAAGTTGACAACGACCATATGGCCAGAACTGCCAAGTACTCATACAAATGGTTAGGCGACCGAGTAGCCGTTGAGCCTGGCGTACCATGTGGATATTGTTTCTTATGTAAAGACGGCCGATATAACCTTTGTGAAGATGTTCAGTTCTCGGGTGTCTACCCATATGCTGGAACTCTACAACGGTATAAAGTCCACCCTGCAAAATGGCTGCACAAGTACGCAGGCATCAATTCTGATATTACAATACCGAGAAACTTACGCTGCCTAGACTCCCCGATAACGTATCATTCGCTGAAGGCGCCCTCCTCGAGCCTCTAAGCGTCGTCCTCCACGGCATCAACTCAGCGCCCATTACCCTTGGAACACCTGTTGTAGTCTGCGGCGCAGGGCCTATTGGTCTTCTTGCCCTTTCAGCCGCGCGAGCTTCCGGTGCACATCCTATTGTTATCACTGATGTCGAGCCCAAACGACTGGAGTTTGCCAAGGAGCTGATTCCTAGTGTTGTAACTTACCAGGTTGATGTTGCAAAGAGCCACGAGGAGAATGGCAAGGCTGTGAAGATTTCGTTTGGCGAGACAGAGTATGTTCAGCCCAGAGTCGTGTTTGAGTGTACAGGTATCGAGAGCAGTGTCTGTTCGGCTGCGTATATGGTTCGCCGTGGGGGTGTTCTCATGGTTATCGGAGTTGGTAGATCGATTATGAACAACCTGCCATTCATGCATTTATCTCTGGCTGAGGTATGTGACCATTGCGAAGCGCTATAGAGACAAACTAACTGAGATACCTAGATTCAACTTCGATTCATCAATCGGTACAAGGATACTTGGCCGGCAGGTATCGCGTGTATTGAAGGAGGGTTGATTGATGCAAAGAAGTTGGTTTCGCATGTTTTCCCTCTGGAGCAGGCATTGGAAGGGTTGACTCTGTCATCAGACCCGAGGAATGGGTGTATCAAGGTTCAGATTGTTGACGAGACTGAGACGCAGTATTTCTAGTGTATGAGTGTATCGTGTGACCTTAAGTCCCGGACGGTTGCTCCCGTCTCATGATACAGGGGTTATGTTAGTGGAGCTTAATCGCATCAGCGGTTGAGGCACTGAAACAGTTGCATCCACCGCCACTTGAACACAAAGACTCCCTATTATTGTTATATCTTTCCAGACATCATTGTATGCTGTGTGCTCAAACTCCCGCTATCTTGGCTTCCACAAGCCCAAGCCTTGCGCTTACAGTACCCTTCCGTCTTGGCACCAGTTGGGCTGCTCTGCCGAGGCCACTAAGCCTCAAATCCCCCAATACAAGCTGGGTGTGATGACGTCGCATTCTTTATCGTCAGGGGGCCCGTGGACCATCTGACATGCCTCGTCGCCTTCTTACTCGTCGCTGCCTGGGCCAAATCTGGGGATGAGGGCTGTTGGAGATGGAATTGAGGCTGGAAATAAAGGCTGAGCTTTTTTAATAAGTATGCGACTCCCACTCAAGGTCTTTATTGCTCGCAAGAACATAAACACAAGGCAGTTTTGCTTACGGGTGGAAAGAACTATTCCTCCTCTCGCACGCGACAGCAGACGTCAGTTGTCGTGGCTCATCAACACCAACAGACTCGACTCCCACATCGTCGTCACATTTTGACTCCTGTTCCCGACTCCTAATGGCAACCTACTAAACCCTCACCGACTCCCTTATAACGACCATGGGCGTAACTCAGTTCTATCGCTCCCAAATCGGCGAGGAGTCCGTCATCGACTACTCCCATACCGACTTTCCTTTTAAGCTTCTTGCCAAAGACGTCTACTACTTCTGCGTCTACATATGGGCACTTCCTTGGGTGGTATGGCCCGTCTATCCTTTCAAGTGCAAGGACTTTGACGAGCTCTACCCGTCATCTCAGAACATCTTCTGCGTTGCTGTGCACCTTGTTCTAGTATTCTTACAGTTGGGGTTTCTCTTAGCACTGCCGTTTGCTGTGGTATTGCCTGTATGGATAGCGGCGGCAGCTATCACTGGCTTTATGGTTCTGAATTGGCTGCTCTGTAAGCTTCTAAATGGAAGCAAAGAGACATATACCTCAGACGAAAAGTACGCAAAGGCCTTGCCTGAGCATGCTCATGAGCAGTGGGTTTTTTTGAACGGTGTAGCTGCCGGGTGCGTTGTGTCTTGTCCCTTTGATCCCCCAGTACTAACAAAAGCACAGAGAACATTGGATGCAATCAAATCTTAACCGACTGGCTCTGACTTTTGGACGTCCCATCCTAGGAATCCACAATCGAACTTCTGGAATCTTGTTTGATGTGATCGAATGTCTGATCCAACGAAACTTTGGCTACGCAACCGGAGATGTCAGAATCTGCTTCCGACTTCTCAAAGATATCTTATACGATGAGAGCAAGTCCAAGGTCATATTTGTACTTCACTCCCAAGGAGGCATCGAAGGCGGCCTCGTTCTCGACTGGCTTCTCCAGGAATTGCCGCAAGATCTCATGTCCAAGCTTGAGGTTTACACCTTTGGAAATGCTGCCAACCACTTCAATAACCCTCACCGCCACAGATCTTCGCAGACACTGTCACGCCTTAAGCCTCTCTCTGCTATGAGCACGATCATGACCGAGTCTTCATTCGATTCTCCCACCGACAGTCCCCTTGAGCCTAAACATGAGTCAGGTCTCAAATCTCGAACACCTGTTAGAAAGGAGTCTTCCAGTGTGTCTAGCCGATCAATCTCAGCCGCAAAAGACAGATGTATCCTACATGTCGAGCACTACGCGAATGGCACTGACTTTGTTGCCATATGGGGCATCCTCCATTTCGCCACAAACCGAATGGAATCACGAGAACTCCCACGCTTTCAAGGACGATTATTTTCCCGAGCAGACGGCCGTCATGGTGGCCATCAAATGAACCAGCACTACATGAATGCCATGTTTCCTCTAAAGAGAAATGACGAGACAGGAGAATACATTGGTGTCGACGAAGACAATGAGTTCATGAACGAAGTTATCAAAATCGGCGAAGAAGGCAGCGCCTCTTCGAACGCAAGAGAGGCTTTCGAAATATCCTGGGCTGGAACTCAGGGATTTGGGTCTGGCGATGCATCAACCCCAATTGAGGTACATGGAATCTCAAAGTTGAAGAATGCTGGCGACGACCACGGTATCCGTGTGAAAGACGTGAGTCGTCTTTGGAGCTATCGGAATGGCCGAAGTCCAATGGAACTACCACCCATGCTGGTCGCTGAGAACGGTGTTCCTAGGACTGCTACTTTATAAACACTTGAGATGAATTCGGCAAGATGGAGACTTGGGACCGTGGGATATTATCCAAGTCACTGAGCTTCGATCGGTGCGTTTTCATGGTAATTAGTTATTGATAAGGCGAAAGGGCTGTCACTGTGTGGGATTTTTGGTGTTTCTTGCATTGCATTGGTACTGTGGAACTTATCATTAGATGAAGCATGTTAAATAGAGATATGAATTGGATACCATATTTACTTATACGAGTTCGAACTAAGTATCGAGGCTGCATACGTAGCAGGAAGAGCTCTTTACTGCATATCCATCGCTGCAGTTCCCCTGTATGGCTGTCCCCAAGTTCTATGGCTCCTTTCTTCATGTCATGGCCTAAAGAAGGCCTCACCAACGATCCGAATTCAAGCTCCTAAACTTCCCGTCTTGACACACCAGGTCTGCCGTAGCCCTATAGAGATTAGAGGATTTGATAATTTGAGCAAAGGGCGAATCAAGATTAGGTAGAAAATATCAAGCCCTATATTAATGTGGCGTAAGCTCTCCTATTACCTGGTCTTAAGTAGCTGTTTCTTATAGCACCCTGGCTCTGCTTCGCACTGGTGGCCCCCATGTAAAACGCCCAAGAGTCATAAGAAAATGACCAATGACGCAAATGTGTTGTTGAAACTGTTCAAACCATAAATAACTCGAAGCTCATTCGGCTTAACCGATGAGAAACGCCTCGTAGGCTGCCTGCAGTCGGGCAAAGGCTCAGCCACGATATAACCAATGCATTGTCCTGCTGGATCGCCCCCAATTGACTCAGCTTGAGTCTATGAGTCTTATGAGTGGTGCCATGGGAAGAATGGCGCGTCACACTCAGCGCCCGGATTTAAACAGAATTTCAGCTCAAACACCAGAGCCTCATTCAAAGGGTTGGGAATGTGATTGCTCCTTCTTAGGCAGCGCAATTATCAACAGCCTTGCTTTTGGAGAACTATTTATAAGCCGGCAAGCCGCGATCGACGGGCTCCTTCCCTTTCCACCCCCTGCAGGTCCCCCAATGTCTATAGTAGTAACATCAATATCGAACTTCCCCATTTTCTACGACACATCATGGTAAGTGCAATTCCGAATACCCTCGCCTTGACACCATAAGAGATGGTCACTCTAGACCAGATGATAGAAAACCTTGGGCAGCTTTAGTATAAAACTTGGCTTCCTTTCCCTACCTAATCTTTACTTATCCCCAGCTTAGACTGTCAAATCTTCTAACACTCTTATCAAACAGGGGTCTGAAAATCGTTCCATAGCTCGATACGAGACGACAGCGGTATACACTCATCCTCAAGCCAAAGTCGATATTGTTCTTGTCCATGGACTCAACGGCGTTCCTGATAAAACATGGACGGCAAAGGACGGAACTTTTTGGCCTCTGGACTTGCTGCCACCTGCGCTTAAGGGCGCCCAGGCCAATATCCTGGTTTACGGGTACAATGCAGACGTCTATTCAAAGAAGAACGACAGAACAGCCAGCGACAACTTCATTCATCAGCATGCGCAGTCACTTGTAGCCAATCTCACACTCTACCGAAAAAGTGAGGAAACATTCAACAACCCTATCATTTGGGTTTGTCACAGTCTCGGGGGCATCCTCGTCAAGAGAGCCCTTCTCTACTCATCCGACGTTCGAGAATCCCATCTCCAGGATTTACGATCCATCTTCGTCTCGACTTTCGGACTTGTTTTCTTGGGCACACCACATGTGGGATCAGATGCAGCCACTTGGGGTGTCGTTTTGCAAGCAATGTCCGATGCGGTGATCCCCAAGAGGTTCTTCGACTCCGAATCCGTTCTTTTGAAGACTCTCAAGAAAGACAATGAAACCTTGGCAAACATCAACAGCCACTTTTTGGATATCTACCAGCGTTTTGAGATTCACATGGTTCGTGAGAACCAGAAGACGGACATCAAAGGCCACAAGTATGCTACACCTCTTTTCTCTTTCCTAGGCGGACAGCTAATCACGTATAACAGGACCATCATTGTTGACGCGAATTCCGCTGGGCCTCAGTTACCTGGAGTGACTTATTATGGAATAGAAGCAACACACTCGGGCATGTGCAAGTTCCAAAGTACAAACTCACCTGGATTTCGCAATATTGCAATCACTATACGTCAGTGGGTTCTCAAGGCCCCTCCAGCAATTCAGGAGCGGTGGCTCGCCGAAGAAGATGAGAGAAGAGCCCGCACCGTTGCGAAAGCGAATGAGCTCATGTCAACATTTACGAACCAGGGCCAGACGTCTACCGAGAGTAATACTGTTGCCTCAACAAGAAGAGAGAAACCTGTCTTTGAGAAATCAGTCTTGGCGCAGCTCAAGAAGGACGAAACTATCTTTGTCCATCCGGAACGTTTTCGTCCGAACTCACTCTTTAAAGGCCGACAGCAGGAGCTTGAGGACCTTCATAGCATGCTCATGGATGTCGACCGTAGAGATCAAGGAACTTCGGCTGTTCTTATATGGTCAGTCCCAGGAGGTGGAAAGACATATCTCGCGAGGGAGTATGCGTTCAAGTATCGACACAACTATCCCGGGGGCGTGTTTTGGGTACGCGCCAAGACGCCGGAAGATCTTGAAGATGGGTTCTTGAGGATCGCCAAACATGCTATGTCTCGAGCAGAGATTGAGGCACAAGAGGAGGCAACCCTTCAAAACCCAAAAAGGGTCATACCTCTGGCAGTGGATTGGCTGCGTCGCTCAGAGAACTGGCTTCTTATTCTGGATGGTGTTTTACACGATACACCAAATCTTACCAATTGTATCCCGGACTCGAGGCTGTCAAGCATGATTCTGACGTCGACCGACACGTCCATCTCGGGAAACCATCATTTCGACAATCCCCAGAAGCTCGAGCTCGGGCCTATCGCTGATAATGACGCCAGGGAGCTGTTACTGGAAGAGATGGATAAGAAGAGACCGTGGACCCAAGAAGATTTGGACAGGGCACTCGAAGTGGTTCAGCTGATGGAAGGGTTACCTTTGGCTATACATGCTGCAGCCGGGCAGATGAAAGCTACTAGGGAGCCATTGACAAAGTATGTCCGATCTTACAGGAAACGACCCCGTACAGGAGGACTAGGTGCATACAAAGCAGTACGAGAAAAGTTAAAAGAACGTGGTGAGACAGCAGCACTCAACCTGATGTATCTGCTTTCCTTCTTTGGTGGCCGAGTTCCTGTTGAGATGGTTGCCCTTGGTGAGCCCTTTCGTATTTCTTGTATTCATAACACATAACTGACTGCTCTAGGCCTGAAAGCCTTAGACAAGCGTACCCCGGTGCGGACCCACGACACAATGGGCAAAAGAAGTCTGAACAAGACTTTTACCGTTCTCATAGCATTCGCACTCATTGAACGTGACGAGATTGAAGACGTCCCATCTGTGAGTACCCCAGGAGAGGGTGTGCCCAGTACAAGAACAACGGAACCCTTGGACGTTCTCAAGATCCACGGCATTGTGCAGAACTTCTTCCTCGAAGCGCTAAAGCAAGACGGTCAATATAACTTCTGGCTCGAGCGTTCTGCAGCTGTCTTCCTCCGATCTTTCGACCATGCTGATGACCGAGCCAACAATAACAAGGAGATGGGACTTCCGGATGATTACAGAAGATACGCGGCCCATTGCCGACGAATCTTGAAGCATATGCAAGGAGTGAACAAACCGACCAAGGAACTTATGGCAGCTGAGGCAACTTTGCAAAGTCGGTTTGAAGATATCCAGATAAAGATCCGTACCTTGGCGCGCTCCATGACGACAGACTCTGAAGGAAGATGGGTACAGGGCCCTTACGTGTCTGTCTTTGAAAAGAGTAACAGCGCTTCTCTGTCGAGTTCTTTCTCAATGATCGAAGGTGATAGTCAGGAAGAAGAGCGTGTTTCTTGGGATCTACGCACTAGTTTTCCTTCCTTGGAAAACGAGAACGACGTGCCATATCCGTACGATAGCACGATCCCGGGACCAGTTTTCTATGAGGATGATGATACTGAAGAGGGAAGCCTCGTGTTACAGCGAAGGATGAATAGGAGCTATTCGAGTCAAAATAGCCCGAGAGTGTTTGAACGCGACGAGAGTGGTGGCCGGGTTCCGGGCCAGACACCGCGTTCCGCTCACAGGGCATCGTCGTCAGCATATGAGGACCAAATTATACCCGCTTTGCAGCACCACGCCAGAGAACCAAGCCGAGAACGTGTGGATGAAAACCCCTTCATGGGACGCTCCTCAGCGGCCTCTTCAATCCCATCAATGGACATTGCCAATGCGGACTGGGTCCATGAGGACACGCCACCAGCTCTACCGCGGACAAGACACTCAGACACAAGTCTAGACGTGGATATTGGCGACTGGACGGCCGGATTGCCAATCACTAGCCATTCGGTTAGTAGCCTGAGGCCCATTTCACACTATCAATCACCTCTGCCGTCTCATCGCCGAACTCTTTCCACAGGCGAAGCCTTCTCGTCATCATCGCCAGGCAGTCTTGCCAGCAGCACCATTCGACCACTATCTCCAGGATCTGGCGGGTACTCTCCGCAGCCCATGTCGCGTAACTCCTCTTCCAGATCGGAAAGACTAAGCACGCAGGTCCCGGCGCCTCGTTGGGCCAGCCGTGTGCCCTCAGTCACAGCAACAGAGCCTTCGCCACGCCACCCCACCGCTAGCTTCGACAACGTACCTTCTGGTTATCAGGCTTGGCAGAGGCGGCATGGAGTGCCATGGAACTCAGAGGGGGCTGCTCGGAGGGATGTCGCCTCTAGCTCTAGACCAGATTTGTCCTCTGATAGCACGGAGATGGTAAGGTCTGGGTCTGGAGGAATACAGTTCAACGGACGCATTGTGGAATTTGGACAGTCCAACACTACCACTCAGCCTGTATATCCATTAGAAATCGAAGAATCAGAAGAGTTAAGGGTAGATAAATATTAGGTAAAGAATTCAAAGTCCTATATCAAGGCAATACAAATTTTTGTATTATCTAGTCTAAAACGAATGGCTCTTGTCATAACCTGATGAACTACAGCTATTTTGCGGTTTATCCCAGATGTATATACTCTCATATTAAACTACAATAATCCTGAATCATTGAACTGTACCACTACCATACAGTCATATATCTCTACAACTTTGTAATCCCAAACCCATCTCGCCTGGCAACCCCAATCATATCTCTAGAGATATCTCTGATAGACCTGGCCCCTGCCAACTGCATGGTACGTGACAGCTCTCTCTCCAGTATATGCAGTACCGTCTCAACCCCATCCTGGCCATTATACGCCAGACCCCATAGTGCTGATCTCCCGATGAAACACAAGTCTGCACCGAGAGCAATTGCTTTGAAGACATCACTACCACGATGAATTCCTCCGTCAAACATGACAGGTAGTCTGCCTTTCACCGCAGCGACGATCTCTGGCAGTACTTCAAGAGTCGAAGGAACTCCATCGAGCTGTCGCCCTCCGTGGTTCGACACAATGATGCCGTCAACACCAGCATGTACTGCTTTGAGTGCATCTTCCTCTATCATAATTCCCTTGAGGATTATTTTCATGCTCGTTTGCGAGCGAAGCCATGGTATCGTTTCTTCCCAGTTCAAACTCGCATCAGTCATCCCGTCGCCATGCTCCTTCACGATTCGCTGTGCTTCCTTTGCTGTTTTGGCATTGAGCAACAGCCGTCCTTTAGATACACCGCCAGCCTTGACGCTGTCTCGATTAGCCATGCGGATGCCTTGTGGAAGCGTCAGTGGTGTTTTCCGCTCATGGTACCTATTCCCAAGCACCACGGTGTCGACAGTTAGGACCAGGGCCTCATAGCCAGCCTTTTCTGCTCGGTGAATAAGATTGGCTGTGGTTTCTCGAGATCTCACAAAGTACAACTGAAACCACGGGCTTGGATACGAAGTATCCCGTCGAGGCAATGCATCCATAACATCTTCCAGGGAAGTCGTGGCGTTGGATGAAAGGATGAAGTTTGTCCCCAGGGCATGACTAGCTCTAGTCAGAGCTATTTCACCACCATTACCCACAAGCTTCTGGTAGGCAGTTGGCGCAATAGCAATAGGGAAGTCATAACGCTTGCCAAAGATAGTGGTGCTTGTGTCTATCTTACTGACATCGCGCAAGACATGCGGGCGAAGTAGAATTCTATCAAATCAGTCATGTTAGATCTATATCGAGGGAACGGAATAAGAGGATCTACATACTTGTCGTATATGGATCTGTTTCTCTCCAAGGTATGTTGATCTTCTGCACCAGTCGTGTAGTACTGCCAGACAGCTGAGCTCAGTTTCGACTTTGCGACTTCTTGTATCTCGTTGACGTTGATTGGTGCAGATGGACTCTTGTCTGGGTCTGACATGTTGATTATACGATATTTCGACTTGAAGCTCACGACAGCCTACACTATATTATTTGAGGCTTTTAACATGCCTTGTCGAATAATTACGTCGATCGTCTAGTTCGTGCATCCGCCCAAGGAGAGGTTCAGCGAATGAGGTTTTGGGTCCATCTCCGGAGGTCTCTCCGGGTCCGAGACTTTGAAGTCTGGGGTCTAGCTTTTCGCTACAGACGGCGGACTGTGCTAGCTTCAACTTTTGTTATGTGGGCTCAAGTCTGGGGTAAATAACACTGTCTACACAGCGGGTTCACTTCCATTCCCAACATAGCAAGACGTAGAGAGCGCGGGAATGAGGTAGTCAAAGTTGCTGATCTTTGGAGACAACAGAAGAATAGTTATAAAAGATAATACTGTGGCATCTTGGTCTAGGACGATACTTCTGCTGATATATATTCATTGTCTGTTTCATTTGAAATACGAAACTACACAAAATGTGCACATAATTATCTTATTGAAATCTCTCGGATTCACACGGACCTAAGTTCGCTGAGTGATTGTAGAACAAACCATTGGCGAACCACACAGCCTGGACATGACATCGTGACTCCCGCTCTAAATCCACGTAGGCGTTTGGCCATGGCCAAGATGATTCACAAGACCTGGACCAGTTCTCATTGCCAGGTTGAGAACTTGAATCGAAAGCAAACCAGTTCCCTTGGAAATGAGGCAGCGTTTCCATAGGCTTTATGATTTGTTCTCTTACGCATGTCGATACTTCGCTTCTCGCGGCTATCGTCCTAGAGCCGGGTTGTTGGACAGTTGTACAAGGCGTCACTCGAATTTATTCCTCGGTCATATTCATTAATACTTTCGAATTAATTGACCATTGTCATAAGTGGCGAAACGTTTTGATACAAATCGTTCTTTGTCGTGTGTTTGAGACTGGCCTTGATGGTCAATACAGCAGTCAAAGGATATCGCTGGCCGTGTGCTCGTTGGGTCGCAACACCGTCCTGCGGGCTTATCAACTCCGTGGCGCAAGCATAACAACATACTCCCTCGTGCTGTGCCCAAGCTGGATCATATCCTTGTCTCTGAGCTCCAGGTATCTGCTGTCGGGGATCTTGCTGTCGTTGAGCATAGTTCCGTTGGCGCTCTCGAGGTCGATGAGATACGGCTTGACCTTTCCGATTTTGTCGCCAAATTCGTTCCTCTTTTCGACATAGCGAAATTGTATTACGGCGTGTTGCTTGCTGATGCTTGGATGCTCCGCAGGCAGGTCCACAATTGTCATCTCTCGGCCGATGAGCCAACAACTCCTGGCGCTCAGATCAATTGTGTCAACGATATCTTGACCTTTGAAGATGAAGAGCTTCCAGACATCGCGTGGTGAGGGCTTGCGTGCCTCGGAAGGCTCGTGATACTTGAGTGTGACTTTTGTGCCGTCTGCTTGTTCCACCGAGTTGGAGGCTGCGGCCAGGACACCGGTTGATCCGAAGTTGGGCTTTTCCTTGGGCTTCTCAGGCTCTTCTCCGGTAGTAACGGCGAAAGAGTCTGCCTGAGATGGCAAAGGACCAGTTCGTCTCACTGGGCTGCGTTTTGCGACCCGTTTATCATCTCCATCTGCATTGTCATCGTCGTCGCGCGGTCTTCGTCGTGAACTTTTGTCTTCGCGTGATCGTCGACGTCTATGTTCTCTGTCGCGATCACGGTCCCTATCCCGACTCCTTGATCTCCTTCGCGAAGACTCTGGTGTCCGTGATCGTCTTCTATCGCGTTTGTCGCGTGATCGGCGACGTTCTCGGCGTCCAGAATCGCGGTCTGATTGTTTTGATCGACGGCTGTAGTCTCTGGGTTCCCGATCATCGTCATCGTGGCGCCTTCGGCTAGGCCTGGTTCCTCGCTCGTCGTCCGACGCCATTGTTGTGAGATGGGCTCTGTGAAAGGAAGGGACAAAAAGATGCACCCAAGATGACGCAGCTGAGATGGAAAGTTATGAGCTATGCTACCTTGGGTGCTTCCTTACGGATAGATCTGCACGACAGAATGGAAAAGAAAAGTGGACTACGAGGTAAGTGGCTGCTCTACTAAACTTGAATAGGTATAAAGCTGTGGCTTACGCACGTGGGATGCGCCTGCACATGCCATGATGGATGAAAAGTTGATAACTCTCAATTGTCATAAATATCAAAGATAGCTAAATGGATCTGCTCCATAACCGTTCTACTGCAAGGTAGATGTATCATCGCTCATACGCCGCCCGTTATACTCCAATAAGCGCAGTAGCTTTAGATCCTGCTGCAAGTCCCAAAACGAGAAGTAAATAAATCCCGCTGTGGATATCAAATCTCATATCCCCCGCCAAAAAAAAAACCAAAGAAAAAAAAGTGCATATCGTGAAAGTCGTGAGCTGGCGAAAAGACGAAGGAAGACCACACTTTAAGTGGCAGAAGGAATAGCCATGACGGTTATCCTTGAGCCATTGTCGAGATATGCTTCAGCATTGTTGGTGAGATCTTCGATGCCTTTCTTGGAGACTGTAAGACGCTGCTCATCTTCGTCCCACCACACATCGTCGCCGACCTCGGCGTCGCCAGGGACTAGTAGAAGCATACCCTTATTGCTACCAAGAGCGATTCTGCACGACGAGTCCTTGACAAAGGTCTTTAGAAAGGGGACATCGTAGCCCTGCATCCCCCGCAACGGTCCCCCACTCTCTACAAAATCCCTGATCAAATTGCTCCGCTCGAGGCTCCAAAACTGCCGGAAATCCTCTGGTCGTGAGAAGGCATCCACATTTGTGAGGAGCTCCAACATGCCCGCCATACCGTTGAGGACGGGGCTGAGGAAGTGAACAAAAGAGTTGAGAATCTCTTCCCGAGAGAATTGTGAGAATGGCGAGTCTGCTTCTGCCATCAAGGCGGGTGACATGGTGTTTAAAAGGGTGAGTAGGCGTTCCTGGCTTGAGGGCTGTGGTGTTCGGACGTGGTAGGTCATGGTCAAGAGGGAGATGAGAGGGAAGATGGAAGACATGGAGGAGAGAGGTTCGGAGATGGTGGCGATGCTATCGACGAAAATGGCCTTGTTGGGACGATTTGCGAGCAACTTTGAAGGGTGCATGATGGCTGTATTTGTTGATGTTTATCGATGTGTTTGGTGTATATCAATATCTGAGTTGGTGTTTAGATAATGTCTGTATGTGCTTGGTGTAGAAGATAGGTTGGCAAGATACAGCTTCTGGAAGGAAAAGGCAGACTATTTCAATACAAGACAAAGATCCATTCTAAGCGTGGGAAGTAAAAAGAAGCGCCGACTGGGCCCCCCCTTCCCCCTTTCGAAGCAAGCCATTGCCCGTCCATCCATCTCCGTAGGCTCCGTTTGGCATCCATTCGTGGTGTGAATGGGTAAGTGTAAGTGAGGTGAGAGGCGAGGCCCTACAGCAGCGGAGCGGAGTGGAAGAGCTACCCAATAGAATGGCTCATGATGGCAAGGTGTTTGATTGACAGGGCTCCAGGGCTCCCAGGGCTCCAGGTCAAGGCCCAGGACCGAGGACCCAGGCCCCCACGACAGAAGGGAAACCACCTAACTTAGACCACGCATCGGGTAATTCCCAACTAGGTGAGGCTAGGTTTGGTCGAATGGCGTGCGTCGTCGCATCGTGTTTCCTAAATGTCCGCCTAGAGATTAGCGCACAAGCCTTCTTTTTTTTTTTTTGTCCCTCTCTCTCTATCTCTCTCTGGCTTGTGAAACTTGTTGAGAGAAGCCGTCTTTCACATGAGAGTGATACATAGACATGTTTCCAGTAATTTCTAGTCACAGTAAAATACGCTGTCTATATGAGTAAACGAAGCATCAACATATTTGTATGTATCAGCTTTTTGTTGATATCAAAACAAGAACCAAGCTTGTCCCTTCTCAGGCTCGGGGCATTCTTGTGACTGTTATCAACACTCGGGCCTTTTTTTTATGTCTCCTCTGACCTCTTTTCTTGGCCTGGGTCTGGGTGTGTCTGTCTGTCTGTCTGTCACTTCTTCATACCCATCCATACTCAACCCACCATCATGGGATCATCTCCCTGTCCCGTCCCGTCGTTCCCGCGGCTTACGCGCTTCCAACCTCTTGCAGCTCAAAACTTGTTGTTCTTTCCTCCTTTCCACAGACAACCACCACGAATCTTGTACAAGCAACACCCCCCACTGACAGCACAGACTGTGCCCTCCATAGTTTGCGGCGCTTACTTTGCGGGGGATTGAGAGGGAGCAGCTGAGTCTACGTGGCTTTCCCCCATATCACTCATCTGTTGCTATCTCTCTTGAACCTGAGCCCGTGTAACTGTCTTATTTAGTCAACTGTGTAAGCAGATCAAGGGGGTCACCTGTAAGCAGATCAAGAGGATCTGCGGCGTAGTCTTCGGTCTGATAATCCTGTTCGGGTTCCGTAGCTCACTCACTCACGTTATTCTCTTCCCATCTTAATCTCATCTTTCTTGCCATGGATGGATCTCGGATACAACTATGTCATTCTGCATCCTTCGGCACGCACCGTTGAAGAGATCATGATTGGTTGCATTGCTGTGAACATCAAACATGGCCTTGAATGCCTTCACCATAAATCTCCTGACAACCACGGCCCTTTTCCGGATATGCCAGCAAAAAAACAGGTGATAAAATCTGACCTTTTTTTCGGTGCTACTCAGATTGCATATTAGATCTCGTGTAGATCGGATGTTGAATTTTGACCAGAATGGCACGACTGCCGCAGAGCCTCATTTATTGACCTCATTTGTTGACCTCATTTATTAACCTCAATGATGGGTGAGGCAGCATCAAGTACTACGCCGCATGCATGTCTCATTTGTTTGAATGGGTTGAGCGTTGTCGCATATATGACAGCTACTCATTTGTATAAAAAGTGTTGGTGCGTTAATGACCATTTTCTGGCATCTCCTGACATCCATATCTCGACATCTCAGCGCACAAGTATCTATCGTTGATGTATGACATATGAATACCGTGATTTTCTTTCTCTTTTCTAGAATGTCCTGACTCTGCGGGCCGACTTTCAAATATCTGGGGCCTGGGAGGTATATTCCTGTGTGTCCACTTTACCCTGGCTTTTGTTCCTGACCATGTTAACGAGCTATACCTTTGTGTAATATATGGTCTTTTAGTTGGCAAATACTGTTATCCCTATCGCAGTCCAATTCTTTACTAATGCTTTGGCTTAATGGTTTTCAGGCTTTGCGTGGGGGTTGATGGCCCCTGATGCATTCAGCCGTGCAACCAGAGTCGTTGGCTGTCTATAACTGCCTATGGTTCGGAGTATCCATATCCGAAGATCACCAAGAGATGACTTGCGCAGGGATCCACCACCTGTCATGTTGTTCTCTACGTCTAAGTGAGGCATATGAGGTCCGTTGGTCAACCCTGCATTGTTGCAAATCTTATCCACGTATGACTTGACTAAACTTTTCTGCTGTGGCTCTTCTCAACGCATCAACAGCCTCATTCTACACCGTTTCAATGCCCAATGGGACTCATGACCAAAGAGTCACTCGGCTCGGCTCGGACATGATCTCTGGCTTCGGCGACGGTTGTATGAACAAGAACAAACGATCAACGCTGAGTCATAGTTGGCTATCTAGCTAATTCAACTCATATCCTCAATTAGTTTGGATGCGAGGTCTAAACAACTTCTTGATAGACCGCTGAATGGAAATCTAACCATTTACACCGAGTGACTCCGCCCGCCGATAGCCACATATCCACGACAGACACTGAAGACTTCACCTTGGACTCTCAAACAGCCCTTCAAGCTTCCAAATTCTTCTGTAAAAGTTTGGTCGTTCCTACATAGCAATATTCATTATTATCATCAATAGCTCGTAAAAACGCATCACTTACTCAATAAACATTGCAAAATCAATTACGTCACTAAACCAGCTCCATCTCTCAAGTCGCATCATCTGTAGCACGCATCTGCACGTACACAACAGTAGACAATACCACAATGTCAACCAACGACAACCCTGAAAACTATGCCCTGTTTCGGGACTGTCTATCAACCACTCTCTTGCAGCCCGCTCGCTCGGCCCCGGATCCGCCTAAACGCCGGCGGCGGCGAAAGAACTCCGGTGCTCCGCCCGTGATAGCACCCACTCCGGCGCCGAACCCGGAGAAGGACGCCGAGGACCTTGCCGAGTTTGTGGATTACCTTTCAACTGAGATCTTTGAGAACCTCCCGGATGAGCTGCAGAACCTGGACTATCGCATGTGGCGTGATAACCAGGCGTTGCAGGAGCAGTACTCTCTGCCTCTCACCAAAGAGAGCCTCTCGGTGCTGAACTTGCCACCGTCTGTTGTCGAGACGTTGACGACTTACAATCTCATCTCGGCCGATCCCTACACCGAATCGCATCTCCCTTCTTCCCCCGAGGCTTTCCTCCTGCCCATCCTCACCTCGTACATCACTCCTTTGATCGAGCCGCCTCCCGCCACCCGCTCCACGCGCGCGGATGCCTGCGAGCTGTGTGCCCGATCATGGGTGCCTCTGTCCTACCATCATCTCATCCCTCGGTTCGTGCACGACAAGGCCGTAAAGAGGGGGTGGCATCGCAAAGAAGATCTGCAGAATGTTGCATGGCTCTGCGGTGCTTGTCATCGCTTCGTCCACAACTTCAAGACACATGAGGAGCTTGCACGGGATTACTACACTGTTGATCTGCTATTGGAGGAGGAGGAGGTTCAACGCTGGGCTACATGGGTTGGAAAGCTAAGGTGGAAAGGAAGTTAGTCTCTGTAATTGTGCTGTATGAATAAGTGATCATCGACGCGTTACATCTTCCATATCAAATTCCACTGAACACACCGACATAAACTCAACACTGGCACGTCTCACACGGGTGCGTAGACAGGCATCGGGCTTCTTCTTGTGTGACTTGATTAACCTCGGACTCCACTACTGCTTCTTGGCTCCGGTTCTTTAACGATCCTTATCTTTTAGTTTGTTGAGGTCTAGCCACTGTTGAGAAACTAGGAACGATGATAAGAACGTCATGATTTTGTTGAGACGTTTCTGTAACAACTTATCTCAAGACCTGGCCCATCTGATGTAAGCAATTTGTCCGCCTCCATATGGAACATGATGTATGAAATGAGCCTGGACTTGTTAATCATGATCCTCCTCAGTCAGGCCTGGGCAGCCCTCCATCTCAGCGTCAGGATACGCCATTTTACACCAGAAACAATACTGATGATTCTCCCTTAGATACTCCACAACCCGTTTCAACCGCTCTCCAATCTCAAGCTCATTGAACTGATCCAATTCTTCATCTTCTTCATCCAGATCCTCAGCCGTAGCATACACTGTGTGTCCCTTTCCAAGCGCCCTTTTATCATCTGCATCCTCCTGGTCATCCTCGTACGTAGGTAGTCGTGACAGTGACTGCTCCAGGTCGTAGCGCATTCGTCGATCACGTTCTGCTTCTTCCCTGTACCTGATGAGACCACGATATAGAAGTGGCACGGATTTGAGAGGTCGGGATGAGACTGATGCTGACTTGTCGGCTTGATCTTTAGGCTTTGGTATTTGAGCGTAGCTGCCAGAGAGTTCCGTCTTTTCATCGTCCATTCTCTCTGCTGTACGCTGAGCCGCAAAAAACTGCTTCTCCAGTCTCGCATCCTCGCGTTCTTTCCTCACGCGCTCACGATACTCATCTGGATCCATCTTGGCAGCTTTGATATCCCTCTCCTCAGCGGCCTCTCTGATCTTGCGCTTCTTCTCATTATCCATGCCGATACCTCCACGATCATCCTTGACGCTGACCTTGATCGGTTCAGTCCGACCGGGAGCGTCGCCATCATCTGTCTTCTTCCCTAGGCCACCACCCGTGAAACCCATCTTAGCCATCATGGCGAAACCCTTGCTCTTCTTCGCCTTTGCATCTTCCAGCATCGACGTAGAGAGGGCTTTTTCTCGCGCGGCTTCCTCTTCCTCTGCGATCTGTTCTTTTGACTTAATAACACCTCTTGCGCGTGCCTCGCGCTTGAGTCGTTGCGTGCGCTGTAAGGATGTCTCTTTTGCAGGTGTAGGATCGTCGAAGGACATGTTCATGTAGTCGTCTTCGTCTTCTTCTGCTGCACCTGCATCATGCCTTTTCTCAGCACTCATTTTGTCGATTGGTGTCCTTGTCCGTGGTATTTGTGCATATGTGTGTTGTGAGTAGAAGGTGAGAAGAAAGACTTTGTTTCTATGAGAATTTAAGATTCAATGTCGATGCATCAAAGCCTTTCCAGGGCGCGACAACAGTGGGATCCACTAACTTTTAGTGGTTCAATTATTCGGTATTCAGGTGTTCGCTTCTCGGTGTTACTCACTCATCGCATCACACATCGTTACTTTCAACATCATGAGTTTATGGAATGCTCTAATTGGTATAAGTTAGTTGCTCGGTGTTCTAAGGAAAGGCTTTCATCATGCCCTGCAGTTTTCGCTACAGCAATACCAGGTTACTCTTAGTGGAACCTCTACTTTTGACATCACATTCAATTCTTTCATGATTAGCAATGCCAGTTAAAGGATGGCTCGTAGAAATCCAAGCTTGCGCTCAAGTAAAATTTACAAAGCAATGATTTGCTTATGATTACTAGCCCCGCGAGAAGAATAAAGGGTACAAACAAAGACATATATTGGTATCCTAATCCCATACCTACACCATCGCCCATTTTTACCGGTTGTTGTTGTTGGCCCTCTTTCTTGCCGACTTCTCCCTCTCGTATATATTCGACTCGCGGCCCTCCTCGCTTTGGATCTCGGCAACAAGACGCTTGTACTTCTTCTCGTACGCCTCGTCCTTGGCCTTCTTGACCCGCAACTTCTCCCGCGCCATAAAGTTGGCGTCCTTGCGCAGCTCCCGTAGCGCACCCTTGCGCTCCTTCTTGTGCTCCTTCTTGAGCTTGGCAAGCTCTGCACGCTCGCGATCGGGGTCGTAGTGCTTCGTTGGGTCGAATGTATCCTCAAACTTGGGCACGTATGTCTTGATAGCCAGGGGTCGGTGATGATGGAGCAGCACGTTACGGCGCGATAGTTGCGCAATCTTCAACATGCGGTCAAACTTGGCCTGCAGCTTTTCGATTCTGTCGTTGAAGGAAGCAGGCAGTTGAGAACGGCAAGCCTTGCCACCAAGGTGCTTAAGGACTTTTGCAGCCTGGCCGAATGTCTCGAGGAATGCATTCTTTCCAGTCCACATATCCGCTGTGACTTCCAGGACTTGAGCTGTGGTGTCGAGAATAGCAACCTTTCGTGATGCCGCATCATCCTTCTTAGACTGCTCGTCAAGACAGTCGGAAAAATTCAGTTTCCTCAACTTTGTCTTGCCTGCGGCCTCTGTGCGGATACCTGCAGCAACATTATGTTGGGGGAAGTTGCCTAGCTGCTTAGAAGCAGCAACTGGCGCCAAAGCAGAAAGTGTGTTCAGGGAGAAGTTGATAATCTCGGGAACATAACGCTTGGCAAGCTTCTGATAGCTGACAGCAAGAATTGAAAGATACGTCCCGATAGCATAGTGTGCAAGGTTTTGCGGCACCCTTTGACCAAGGTATCGAGTGATGATCAACACAGCAGGGGTGACAACCTGGTGGAAGTGATCGGAAGTAGGGAAAATGGTGCCGATGGCAGTCAACAGGATGAGATCTCCAGGTCCCAAGGCCAAGGAACGAGACTTATCCATCTCCAGAAGGTTCTCTCGGAACTGTTTGCTGATCTCAATAGGGAACATCTTGGCAAGAGAGTGAATGTGCCGGACGATGTTCTCAAGCACAGTAAAAGGAGCCGAGGTCTTAGGGTTCCAAGGTAAGCCAATGTAGTCAACCAGAGAAGCAGCAAAGTTACCAAGCTTCTCCTTGTTCTTGCTGCTAAGCTTGGGGTGGTAGAGGGCACGAATTCGTTGGACAATGGTAGGGAAGGACTTTGCCGGGTACGGCGCCAAGGTGGCCTGTAATTCGTCGCAAGTCTGAGGGCATTCGAAGGTGTAAGGGAGGCCCTTCTCGTCACCCTTCTGGATTGCTGAAGCCTTGGTCGCGGAGTCGGCATCGAAGACGGGATTTCGGCTCTCCTCCTCGTTGAGAAGACCTTTGGTAAAGTCGTCCTCCTCTTCGGAAGCTTCGTCGTCGGATTCACCCTCCACACCGGATTCCTCGTCGCTGTCGAGCTCCAGGTCCGATCCACTGGCAACGAGATCATCGTCGATAAGGAAGTCATCTTCGTCGTCGAATCCGAGCTCGGTGGCAGTGGGGCGAGCTTTAATACCGTCACCAAGACCATAATCTTCCTCTTCATCCAGGTCCATCTCGTCTTGCTCAGGCTTCTTGCCCTTGTTGTCCACCTCATCATCCTCGCTGTCGCTGACTGACTCTCCCCGCATACGCTTCTGGCGTTTGTCTTCGAGCTCCTTGAGCCTTGCAGACTCTTCTGCAGCCTTCTCGTCCTCGGTCTTGGTGCGGTCCGCAGGTTGAGCTCTCTTGTCCAGGGCCAGTTTCTTTACTTGGAGATCAAAGTTCTTCTCGAAAGCATCTCGGTCAACACCGGCGATGGTCGATACTGCCGCTCCTCCCGCCTGAGGCCTGGCAGTAGCAGGTTGGCTGTTGTGAAGGATGTATTGAATATTATTGAACTCCTTGTCGAGCTGTTCTCGGAGGTCTTCGTCCTCTTCTTTTGCAGCTTGGCGCTCATACTTGTAGTGCTTTGACTTGGCAATAACTTCTTCCATGACTTCCTTCTTTGTCTTTTTTCGTTGCGGCTCGTCGTTCTCGCTATCCTCGCCGTCACCCTGCGCCACCAAAGCACGAACGCGCTTCAATCTCTGCTGCTCACGCTCTGAACCATCGCTGTCGTATTCCTCGTCAAGATCGTCCTCCTCGAAGTCGTCCTTTTTGTCGAAAGAAATAGACTTGCCCATATGGGTTAAGCTCATTGAAGGCTCGTCGTCTTCCAGGTCGAACATGGAATTTTTCTTGTGACTTCTCTGCTTCTCTCGTGCGAATCGTTCGAGCATTTTGTCTTCGGGGGCCATTGTGGGATCGTTCTCACCAAACCGGCGATCGATAATTCCACCGACTTTGCTGCGGCGCTGCATCTCAACCAGGAGAGTTTGTCGGCGCTATTCACATGGTCAGTCGCCTACTTCGTCATGATGCTAGTGATGCTACTCACTCTCTCCTCGCTAGCTGCTTTGGCCTGACCAGGGCGGCCCTTGATACTTCCAGCAGTCTGGGTAGGTCTGTTACTGGTAACCTCAAACTTGGGGCCCTTTGCGTGCTTTAGATCGAATGGATTGAACTGTTCGCGAATGCCTTCCAGCACCACTCCTCTCTGGAGTCGCTTAGTATTGCGAGAACGCTCATCCTGGGCATTTCGTTGTTTTTGCTTCTTGGACTGCTGAGGGCCGACGATTCCTTGCTCCTTGAGGGACGCCTTGAGGCGTTTGAGCTGGGAGCCGGCCATTGCGACTGATAATTTGCTGCTGATGTGCAACTTGCGCTTCAAGAACGATTGTGGATTTTTTGAGATGGAAAAAAAGTCTTATCGCTATCAGCGTATGTGGGGCATATATGCACTAAGTTGAGACCCACCTCAAAAGCGAAGTACATTAGACCCTGACTGACATTGAGGAAAGAGATGCGTGTTGTGACCACAACATGATATGAGGAGTTATATTCATTCGACTATAGATTGGTGTTACAATTCCTAAAGTTCGAGTGACATTGAGCATTTCCAATTATACGACGAAGAGACATTTTCTCTGATCTCGCTTTTCCTGTATTCTTTCGAGCCTGATTTCAGTCATAATCGCAAATGACCATCATACAATACTTATCAAGACTCGATTACCTTATGAGATTCATCGTCCCCATTCGTCATTCCCATCTCCGTTACTCAGATATATTATTGAGTTATGCTTGAAATCTCTAATAGGACTCTGTTTGCCATGCGATAGTGGACTCCAAATGCGGGAAGTCTAACTTAATTCGGCACTCTCAAGGCGGTGTAAAACGGTAGTTCACCTTACGTCAGGAGCTCTCGGGTAGCTGTCGCGATCTGAAATATCAACAGTTGACAAAAACATGAACTCAACAAACAGTCTCAGCCACGATGCGATGGGCTGACAGCCTCCTCACTATTGCCCGCGATGAGAGACTTGTTCTCCTGACCTTGGGTCTCGCGACCTTTGGTGTTGTGAGCACCGTGGTCACTGCCCTCACTATCATTAGAGATGACAATGAGATTCCCCCACCACAACCCAAAACACAGTACATCACACAAGACACGGAGGACTCACTACAAATTGAGACTCTTGAGAAGCTACTGGATCATCCGAACTATTCTATCAGAGAAGTCGCCATCAAGATACTATGTGATCGAGCAGTCAATGATCTTGGAACGACTCACTTGTTGCTCAAAGGCATTACTCGGCCAGATTACGATGAAAGGATGCGATGTCTCCGCGCTTTGGCTCTACTTACTGGGCAGACGATTGGTGAGAACACTCATACAAAAATGGGAACATGGCTAACTCTCTCAGGCCTGGATGGACTTTCCAAGTTGAATAATGCCACGGCATACTCTGCCCTTGTTTCGTCTCTAGAATTAAGCCTTAATGATACTGAGCGACCGGATCTTACCGACAGCCATTGGGACGAGTACTACCTCCGCGATATGGCTGAGAGGTTCTGCCTCATGTTTGTCTTGGAGCTCGTCAACAAGTATGGTGCCGTCATGTTGGTCAAAGCACGCTTTGTAGAAAAGTGGCTAGCAAAGCAAGACTGGGGCAACACGCCAGAAGAGAGACGTCGGAATTTCAAAGACTACATGGCCCTCAAAGCAAATCGCATCGTCGAGATTGTCGACCGGATTAAAGAATCTAGACGTGGCCTTAGGGCGTTGGAAAAGGCTGGATTGATAGATAAGGAGAACTCTAGAAGGAGAATTCGGGAACTCCCGGATCTGATCATGGAAATTGAGGAAGAAGCGGGAAACCTTCCACTTGTTGAACCTCGGGCTACGCGCACAAGGGAACACTCTGCTGAAGAGCAACGGCTGCGACGGCAGCATCGGGAAGCTATGGTTCTCAATGACGGGACTCGACCATTGGCGCGCGAAGATATTATTGAGAGAGAACATAGCTCTCCAGCTTAGTAAAGTCAACAATAAACCAATACCCAGTAACAACACTACATTCATTCTCCATCACCTCACCAAGGATACACATCTCAGCATCACGTTATATTTCAATGTGGAATCAAAACTCGAACTTGGGACTCAAATGGTAATTCACACCAAAACCAGATACATGTAAGGGCTTAGCTAAATCAAACACTCCAAACTCCCACACTAGTAAATCAATCCCCAACTTCCTTTCCCTGTTAACTGTCATACCATGACTCCAAGTCCTCTTTTGCTTGGGCACGACTGTTTCGAAGAAGCCCAATCAGGTGTGATTCACCCTGTTGCAAAGGCTCTTCCTGGGATTGTATCGCAAGTTCAGCCTGTGTCCCAGCGTGTTCAAGATCTGCCTCGGTAGCGCTTTCGAGCACAGTCTCAACTTGCTCACCTGCGAAGCCGCATTTCTGTAGTAGTAACCTGGCTCGGCTTTCCGGGTCAGTCGGAGACTTGGGTTCTTCAGGTGGCTCCTCTCGCCGGGCCAAGCAAGGCAGAGTTCTTTGTCTGTGGCACAAATCTCTTCGCAAGATATCCATTTGAGACTCATCGATAGGGCATTGGATTTCATGATCGGCTGACGGCCCTTCATCCTCATCCCAGTCTTGTAATTGTCGATAACCACCGATTCGCTTTTCCCAGTAATCGTAGTCGCTACCCAGGCCGAGAAACATCAGAAACGTCCTCAAAACGTTGGGATCGCAACGACCTTTATCTCGACACTGTAGTATGGTGGGAAGAAACGCCTTCCATGCTTCAGGGGTAGCAAGGTCTGCAAATTGGAACAGAGACACCATGAGCTGGCTCCATCGAATGATTAGTTCAGGGTCTAGAGTCCCTTCAAGGTAGCGAAACTCAAAAGTCCCCTTCATCTCATTCATAGCATTTGGAGAGTTTCCAACTTCAGAAATCTTCACGCAGCTAGCCCCCAAACCGTCATGAGGCGATAACAACCCTCGGAGATCAGACACAGTAGTGGTCGCCCATAGCTTCTTTAAACAGCCCAACATATGGCGATCAATGATTTTATCAACCGGGATGTACTGTTCAAAGTCACCTGAAACATTCATTTCCGTCCATGCGTTTGTGAAACTGCAATCCAAGTTAGATCTACCCATTAGCTGTTGTATGAACATCGCCCCTCTCCGTGATGGGTGACAGAGATGGTATATCATGTTTTCCGCACAATATGTAAGAACACTGATTTTGCGAAGTAGATGAAAGGGAAGAGGCTCAGTTCCCTTGCCTACATGAATATGAAAGCCACAACATCTGGTCACTGCTAATCTGTAGTTGTTTCGCAGAATGCCAACCATTTCAAGAGCCTCTCCCCAGCCATTCGGAGTGTCCCTCAGGATAGGACTTGTGATTTCTAGCCCCATCAAGCACCGATATCCAGCCCAGTCATACCAAGGCTCGAGTGAACCATCTTCCACAACGGTCCAGGTTTGGAAAGCAGGTTCAATACCGTCAATGGGGTTGAATCCATGCTCGTTGACCTTTTCTATCCAATCAGGCGATGCGTACGAAAGGCCGTTGTCGTGCATTATTAAAAGCCCCTTTGATGTGATGTAATCTGCTATACTACCGAACACGTCATGGATGCCTTGACCACAGCCATATTTCCTGTCGTCTTCGGGATGAGGATCGTGGTACTCGTCAAAGTCTATCAAAGACGCCCCCCTGTAGTTGTCTGCGTCCTGTGAAGCAGATTGCTGAGATGTTTGTGAGTTAGTTAGTTCATACGGCATTGTTGGGACATACATTTCTAGCTCAATGCCAAATGAATATCTGCTGTTACCTGTGGCTTTTGTCGAGTTCTCCCAGTTGAGAGCTCTGATCCTGAACTCAGCCAGAGGTGAAGGGCGCGAGCGATTGGAAGGCCAGTATTGACTCACAATAGGCTTTGATTCGTCGCCAGCCAGAACACTCTTCAGCAAGGGCCAGTTTCCTAGGTCAACTACCTTTGAGGGTTCTGACTTGTAGTAGTCAGAAATCTCGACCAGGTCATGCTCTTCGAGAAAGGCGAAAATATCAGAGGTGTACCTAAGTCCAGGGTAATCTCGAGGGCGCAATGCGGGCAGGTTACCTATACAAAGCATGAACATCCCCACACATAGATTGGTCCAGTTCGTTATCTCGGCGAAATCAAGGCTTCCGTAATGTTGGTTAAAGTTGAGATACAAGTGCTTCGTGTTCCTAGGACACTGGAATCCATATGCAGATCGGGTTCGAGGATAGTTCGCCGTATCCAGTACCTCCACCTTCAAGAGATGGATGAGATCTTCTATTGAGTTAGCGTTAAGGATTCTATCTGCAACATACTGATACTTTGCCTGTGTCAACTCTCCAGGATGGAGAAGGATTTCCAGCGGGTGCCGGTTTGGGGACAAATAATTGTTCCAGGGGTCGTCAATCTGAAGACCAAAGGCCAGCTCTGTCTTCATGTGTAGAGGATAGTCTCTAACAAGGTTGGTGTACTGTAGACCGAGAGAGGCGAGAGTATTAGGGCCACAGTGAGGAGGATGAAGCTCGTTCAACAGAGGATCGACCATCCAAATCATAGAAGCAATTGCCTTCAGCTGGTCGAGATCAACATCCAATCCTGCAAGTTTCACAGTGACCCCAAGACGTGTGTCTGAGTTTGCAACGGTGATAAACCTTTCTTTCAGAATGCCCAAAACACTTGTCAGGTCGTGATTCAGGGAATCTTTCCCAGCACAATACTCGGGAGATGCCAGCTTAAGTCCAACCCATTCATATTGGTTACACTGATGCTCTTGCAGGTGTTTGTCAAACTCAAGGGTCCAGGAATGGAGGTTCTCTTTACCTAATTCCTTCTTGACTTCTTCTATGGCGTGTATTTCAGTGCTTCTGTGTGCATTGGAACCTCTGTTAGAGGATTTTCTGATTGGGCGTCCTGAACGGTGGTTGAACTTACAATGGACAATGAAGTCTTGGTGGGGTTCTTCATCGCGAGTGACTGCAACAAGGAACTCCAGGTGAGCCTGGAAATATACTTCTGGGGTGTTCATGTTGTCTGCCGAGTACCTGCGTTGCAATCGGATTTCTGTGAAGTGCTTAGTCGTTTTGTTGAATGAAAAATGTCAGATATCCAAGTGTGTATTCCGATTGTTTGATGCTCAGAAGCTTGAATATGTGGGTAAGTAATAGTGGTAAGGACGGGGAAGTTGAAATAGCTGAGCATTATATAGAGTGGAAAGCGCATGCTGCCTCAGATGTTTTATCGACTGTTCGAATCATGCCTATCTGTTATTTGCTTATTATTTTCTTGTCCACACTTGAACATGGCCTGCGAACAAGACTTCAACAGCAGTCTTTGTTCATTATCTAGTGCTCTCGATGAGTGTTCCCAAATGTTCATAAATATGTATTTCATTCACATGAACAAATATGTAGTCTATGAAATTGACATAGCTATCCACTCGCCGGCCCCTCAACTTTGGTGTCCTTCAGCTTTTTTAAAGGCTCCAAGCCGAAGATCTCGTCCGAGTTCAAAGGATTACGGCTCTCGGTGACTTCGCCGAACAAGAATGCATTCTTTTCACGACTAGCGCTGTTGGAGATTTTCTTTTTGTGCTGCTGGGGTGGTGACTTGGCAGATGAGGTCGAAGACGATGCTTTTGAAGGTTTAGACTCGTCTGGTTCTAGCATCCAAGAAAAGGACGATTGAGCCAGTGTTGATCGAGTCGGAACAGGGCCCGGACGAGCCGGAGATAATGAATTTGCAAGCTTCTTGTCTTCGGGTGCGACTACATCCATACGATCTGGGCTTGAAGGAAGGGCCACTTTGTCCTTGGGCGCTGGTTTTGATTCGGTTATCTTCAGACCCTCGATGTCCATTTCTGTGGGCACTGCTGACACTGGTTCTGGCTGGACAATGGTTGTTTCCGCTACAACCACTTTAGGAGGATCCTCCTCGGGAGAAGGAGATTGTAGAGTTGGGAATTCCATCGATGAGTCTTCTAAATAGATCTTGACAAACTGGACTTTGGCGGCCGCGATCTCAATAAGCTCAAGGCTCTTAACCTTGTCGTCCAGGCTTGAAGCAGATATTGCTTTCAGGTTATTAACAGTCTCGTCAAGCATAGCAGCTAGATGTTGGTTTCGTCTTTCCAGAGCTGCTATACTCTTGGCCGTTTCCTCATCACCAACCAAAGGCTGTGGAGTTCTGGGTGCTGATCGGGCCTCGTTAATGTTGCGTTTGATTTCCCCTACGGCGTCCCTGACCGCTTGATTAATACCCAACTTTTCGCCTCTTTCGAGAACACCCTTGGCCCCTTTAGCGGCTCCTTGGAACAAAGCCTCCATCCCACCTTGCTGCTGGATGAAACGTGAAGATGACGAGATTTGCGACCTTACGCCCGGTCTCTGTTTCAAAGAGTTGAAGCCTCGGAAGCTCGGAGTACCTGCTCGAGAAGCCTGTGGTGTAGAAGAGGCGGTGGGCATCTTTCCAGTATATTTCATGATTAGAGATGACCCTCCAGACGGGCTAAGATGATCTTTCAAATACAAAGCATCGTCAACAAATGTATGGGGACCATGAGGTCCTGACGGGGGTGAGTATTTAAGAAGTAACTGGAGGCAGACGGAATAATCGGCTTCCAGCACTGCAAGGTTGTCAGTAATATAACACAAATACTTAGAGTCGAAACTTACAGTCCCACCGGATTCTAATCAGCATGGCAACACAAATAAGATCTATGAGTTCTAAAGTTGGGTCAACAGCAAATATGGTATCCCAAAAGACCAAGAACTGCTCAAAAGGAAATTCTCTGCTGAAGAGCAATCGAATCCACCGACTGTTAGGATGTTAGCAAACATCATATGATGAGCAAGTGGCCAGAACTAACATCAGAAAGATCTGTGGCAAGATTTCAATGTTCGTGAGGTGGGCAGCAAGCTCTGGGTCAACTTTTTGAAGACAGACTTCATGAATGAATTTACTCCGCTCGACAATAGCAGAGCTCTGTTCTGTAAATCTGGAAGTTTCTAGAGCATTTCCCGGTGTTGTAACGGCGTCCTTAACTTCGTAAAACGATTGAGCGCTCTCCATCAGCTTGGAAAAGAGGACGAATGCATCATGCTCGATGAAAGAATGGTCAAGGGTCTTGACAAGGGCGTCATCCAGAGGAATATCTTCAGGCAGGGTCGAAGGATCCAGAGCATCTTGTTCAATGACGTGTAGAATGGGTGCAAGCAATTCATGCATGCCCTGTCGGTAACCACCTCGGTCAGGGTGAAGTTTGCAATACATGAAGAGAATGTCGAGGATGATTGCTTGAGTTACGTCTTCATGATATGATGCCTCATCGGGTAGCCGTTGAACATCTTGCTGAATCTCAGCTCGAACAATCTCATCTTGACGAATAGTGTTCCAAGGGGACTTTGATTTGAGTCAGTTCACTGTGCGTCTCTCGGCATAGATAGCCTTACACTAGGATCGTCCGTCAAAGGGTCAATGTTCAGCTCCGCAAGGGCTTCTGGGTGCTTGATATACTTGAGAAAGTGGTCCCGTTGCTCGGTGTAGAAGTCTCTCCCGTTATCGAGGGCCTGTGACCAGCTCAAGCCTTCGGCAGAGGTAGATAGAAGAAAAGTCTGGTGTAGTAAGCTTAACTGATGGAGTGGCCAATGGTGGAATGGATCGACTCACCTTCCAACAAAGAGAACGACAACCCGATATACATGGGCTTGAAGGACCATTGTATCGAACAGCACGTCGTAGACCATCCAGATGTGCGCCTTGAGATTGTGTCTCACGCCATCTCGAACTACGTAGAGAGGTTTTGGTCAGTTGATTCAACAGCCTGTAACTCTAATCGCTAATGGGCGTAACCTACAGCGACTCTTCCAGAGGTCTCATTATGCTTGGCAAGACGGCAGAAATTCGGTCCAACGGTATAGCGAACAAAGATCCAAAACTATCGTGGCCGGGTTGAATGTCATTTGCTGTAGGATTGATGGCGAAGGACGGAAACCTTGGTCCTGTCGGCGCTCCAGGTTCCATCATTTGGGGTTCCAGTTCCGCCTCCGTACTTCGGCCCCACTTCCTTAGGCGTCCACCCCGCTGCACCTCATGTTGCAGCACTGACGATAACCCCCGGAGCGCCTGGAAGTTCAGGGGCTGACCGCCAACCAAGTAGCATCATGCCAGCGGCCACAGGTTTATCTTCAAAATCCGCCTGACGCGCATCTCATAAGCGGCTTTCTCCTCAAGCCTCAACACCCGAACTCGTTACATATACGGCATCTCGTGACTCGTGGCTACGCAGTGGTGCCTCATTGGGCGGTCCATCATGTCTGCCGATCTTTTTGCCGAGTTTAATAGTCTCTCAGACAATCCAAAACCTCCAGTCCAACAGCAACAGACTACTCCTTTTCAACCTCAACTCCAGCAACCACCACCGCCAAAGCCTCTGCAGCGCACTGAGACCAGCGATCTTTTTGGTCTGCTAGGCAATACCAATAATGCCTCATCCGTGAATGCTCAACCTTGGCCTGCCTTCCAATCTCAACCAAGCACGCAGAATCCATGGGGAAGTGCACCAGTCCCGTCCAGGCCGGCGGAGACAAATGACGACGATGATGATGGATGGGGCGATTTCGAGGTAGCTGCACCTTCACAACCTCCCGCAGTCAGTTTGACTCCTATTCAGACCTCGAGTCCTTCACCTGTTGCTGCTCCGGGTTGGGGTCCAACTCCAAACCCAACTCCAAGCTCAGCAACCTCATCAACCATACCATGGCCAAGCACCGACCCAGGCTTGGCTGCAGCCCTTGCTCAGCGAGCTCCCGGTGTCAGACCGCAACCACCAACCAGAATTGTAAGAGCTTCGACAATGGACTTGTTAAACAATAGTCTCGTCGATACTGGTGCTATTTCGCAGAAGCCTGCTAGTGCTCCGAAGGCTCAACCATCAGGAGTTCAGTCACAGCTTACGCAAGAATGGGGTCAAGCAAGAGTCAAGCAAGAGCCACAAAACCAACGGATGAAGGCCAAGCTTAAGTCTAATGCATCGAAAGATCCTAGTGTGCTGTTTGATGCCGAGGACTTTGAACTTCAGGTAGCTGAAGGCGAAGACGACGATGACGATGACGACGAATTTGGGGATTTTGAAAGTGTTCCTCCTCCTCCAGCCGCACCAAAGGTGACCTCTACACCTGCTGTCTCAAAGCCAACACCACCTCCTCCATCGATGGATCTTCTCTCATTAGATGAACCAGCTCCTGCTCCGCCGCAACAGACTAGGAAGCCGCCTCCTACACAACTTCTTGGGTCTCTCGCCTTCGGGGCCGTCACTACAAACTATCCTCATGCGCCGAAGTCGCCGTCTTTCCAGGATCGTAATCCGTTCCCAGAATTGGCTATAAAAACCCCTACTTCTGCAGAGCCCAAGGAAGTTAAGAAACCTAAGGAGGAAACCCCAAACACAGCATGGCCATCCTTTGAGAGTCCAACAGACGCCAATTTAACCAATACCAAGTACCAGGACGAGGAATGGGGTGCCTGGGATGATTTTCCGGCAACTGAGAGCAAGAAAGCGCCCACTAGCACAAAGAAGGCCCCTGAAAGCTGGGGTTGGGACGCTGTCGATAATGTCCACTCGTCGCACACCGAGACTCGAAACGATGATCCTCCGCCTATCAACGTTCCACCCCCATCGGTCATCCTCTCTGCGTTCCCTGATCTACTCAATTCTGGTAGCGCATTTTTCAAGCCCATGTCGGGTCAAAGCACTTCAATCAAGCAGCGTATTCTATCAGACCCCAAAGCGGTGGAGTTCCTACAAGGCTATATTCTACTAGCAACAACAGCGGCGCGCGTAATTGCTGGCCGTAAACAGAGATGGCACCGTGATAAGATATTGGCCAAGAGCATGTCAATCTCAGCAGCGGGAAGCAAGGGCATGAAACTCGCTGGGGTAGACAAAACCCAAGCTACACGCGAGGACCGTGAGGCTGCCGACGTAGCTGCTGTTTGGCGTGAGCAGGTTGGCCGTCTGCGATCTGCAGTCGCGGCGGCCAAGTCCGCAGATAAGGGCTTGTCGCTTAAGGTTCCCGAGATTAGCGAGAATATGCAAGTGCATACGGCTAAGATGGTACCAACTGCCCCTAAGGCATGCATCATCTGCGGCCTGAAAAGAGAAGAGAGAGTCTCTAAAGTGGATTTCGAAGTTGAGGATAGCTTCGGGGAATGGTGGCTAGACCACTGGGGACACAGGGCATGCAAGAACTTTTGGATAGAGCATGAGCAAAAACTCAGGCAACGGTAGATGGGACAATGTCTCCATCAAGCGTGAAATACCATGACAGGTTCGTTTCACCATCAGCAGATGGAACTTGGATAGTCATATATCTGCCATTTCAGGGCCAGTGGACAGGCTGCCTAAATCCACCCTTGGCAATACACAAGATGATACGCATACATGGGCTTGAGGTCGTTGAAGAATGATGCTTTGTGACTTATGCAGTCTGTACTAGGCATGCAGCAGCGTTGCTCCACCCAGTTGTGGACATCAAATGGCCAATCCTAGAAGACGTTGGATACAGTCAGGTGGTATAGTGTAAGCGTCACTTATTTGAGCCGGCCACAACTAATTCGTGCCTCTGAGTGACCATGTGTGATAGAAAAGTATTGGTTGAAGATTGTTCAGTGACTGCAGAATGGCATGCAAGCCAGCACGTCGTTGGCGGTTGCGGGGTCGGACCGTTATACGACATTGAGCCTGGGGAATGTAGATGAAAGGAAAGGCGAGGATAGGTGGCTCAAGCACTTACATGCTCAGAATAGAAGAGAATTAATATGGTTAATAATAACAAGAGCACATCTGTCTTGTAGACGAATGGAGTTTTGATATCAGACAAAGCTACTGATGGAGCCAAAGCTAAAGCTTGCTTGGTTCAACCTCCGGGGGAGATGGCCAATAAGGCTGTCAAACTCGACGCTTGACCTGCCATTGGATCTTGACTTGTGCCGCACCACGGTGATACAATAGACGGGAGATTCTTAATCACAGTGAACTATCTCTCTGTGTCTTCTGGCAGCTTTCAACTGCTCAATGAACATCAATGGGACAAACAAAACAATATGCGGCGCAGATCATTGTGGGCGTTTAACACAAGACAAGTCCGTGTCAATGCTCCGTGGCCCACTCCGGCCCCGTATGGGTGGGTGTGATGAAAAACTCCCGAGTGACCAGGTTGCCAGGGAGTGTGAGCTTCAAGCTTTGGCCAGAAGACAGGGTATTCATAAAGCTTGGTCGCTTTGAACCAACAGCCAGAAATAGTCGAGCAGTCTAGATGCTGAGCAAATATGTGCTTTTCATAGTACTTTTTGCTCCCTTGGTCAGCTTTCGGGGTGTTCTTATACGAATTGGAAAGAGCCAGATGAAAAAGAAAAATATGGCAGAAACTTGAGATGCATGTTGTGTTTCCTAAAGCGGATTAGTGGGATATGCCAAGGATCCTGGTTCATATATCGTGTGTGATACGGCGGTTGTCAAATGGAAGACAACTACAGTTGCGATACCTCTGGGTACTTGGCCCAAGGTACTAGACTGCAACTGTTGATTTCCAACGGCCACTCCAAAAGGCTCGGGAGATATGACAGACCTTGAATGACTTTCAAGTGCAGGGAGAAATAAGCCCAAGAATCAATATACCTACCTGGGTAGTAGCTTTTGGGTATGCTCATAAGATAGCATCCATCAAGGATGCCTCATGTTGCTGTCCCTGTGTTACAAAGTTATGTCAACACGGCGATCCATCTACATGCGTCCTGTTCTACCTACCTTACTTGTTAGGAGTCTGGGAAATGTTCAAGGTCGAGAGATCCAACAAGATATTCATCAAGAGTGTTAAGCCAGGGCCAGACAGCATGGGTGTGGATGTGGATATCAGAGCTATAGAGTACTTCTATTGTAAGTACCTCTTCCCCTCATCCAATCGCTAAACCCACCGACTTCTATCGTTGCTATGAGCAGGAGTCAATTCCGGTACTCCTGGCAAAAGTACTTGATCGCTTCTGGTGGCCCTCTTCCCTTCCCTTCCCCTCCATGTGCTGCTCACCCCACTCCACTTCCGGGCTGCTGCTGCCACAAGAAACAAGAGACAAGACAAATGCACGGTACCTTAGGTTAGCAGGCAGGTACTGCTGCACCGTTGTTTCTCGGATTGGTCTTTGCTGGCCCTGAGGTGCCATTAGTTGATTACAATAGAAGCCCATCTCCTTCTATCCTTCACCCACTTATGTTACGCATCTCTCCCTCACTTTCTTTCTCTCTTCTCACCTCACCTTACCTTCATCACCTCTCTTTTCCCTCTCTCTCTCCCACTTCCCACCTTTCTCTCGCCTTCTCATCCTCCTCTTCACCTCACACTTCTGTCTCGCCTCCACTGAAACATATCAGCTGTTGACGCTTGTCTTAACCATACGCCTCTCGCGTATCGTTCAATAGCCCCCTCCGTCTCCGCCGCCGCTTTCTTAACCGGAGTGCTCGCGACCCTTGACCCCGCTATCCCGCCTCGCGTACATACACCACCGCAGAAAAAAAACCACACTGCATCACCTCCCCATCTTGCTACCCCCGCCTTCTCCAGCATACTTCAACGTCTTCGCAGCATCCCCCAGCGTTGACCTCAAGGTTAGTAAAGTCATTCCATTGCGCCAAGGGACTCTCTCACAACGGTGGCGTCTCTGCCTTCCTTACGACGCCAGAGCATGGCCATGTCATGTCACATTCCGCCAGCTTGATTGTGCCCTGCTAGTGACGGACGATTGCCCACCGCATGCTTGCGCCACCGAGCTTTCACCTCGCACAGATACAAATTGGAGTGCATGTTCTAATAAGATTAATAGAACCGTTCAGACATTCCTCGCTTGTCTGATATTCCTCACCTCAATTCTCCGCCCACTCTTTCGAATCACTGCTTCCTCCACGCCCTTCCCGACTTACCTACCAGCAAAATGTCGGCCCCTCAGGATTCCATCCCCGGTAACGGCAGCGACATCCTCGACCAGATGGATCAGCTCAGAATGGAGGACCGCCTTGGGCCTGACGGCGAACCCGCCCCTAAGACGGACGAGGAATACGCCCAGGCCCAGCTCACCCTTCGCGCAATTGTCTCCTCCAAGGAAGCCGGCGTCATCATTGGCAAAGGCGGCAAGAACGTTGCCGACCTTAGAGACGAGACTGGCGTCAAAGCCGGTGTTAGCAAAGTTGTCCAAGGTGTGCATGATCGTGTCTTGACCATCACCGGTGGTTGCGACGCTATCTCTCGTGCCTACGCCATTGTCGCTCGCGCTCTGCTCGAAGGCGCCCCTGCTATGGGTATGGGAGGTGTAGTTCAAAGCAACGGCACTCACCGTATGTCGAAACTTCTCTTCTAAGAAGCAATCCGAGCTTAGGTTTTGCTAACTTAGTCTACAGCCATTAAGCTCCTTATCTCGCACAACCAGATGGGAACCATCATCGGAAGGCAAGGCCTCAAGATCAAGCATATTCAGGACGCCTCAGGAGTGCGCATGGTTGCTCAGAAAGAGATGCTCCCTCAATCCACCGAGAGGATAGTCGAAGTTCAGGGAACCCCCGAAGGCATTCAGCGCGCTATCTGGGAGATCTGCAAGTGTTTGGTTGATGACTGGCAGCGAGGCACCGGAACCGTTCTCTACAACCCTGTTGTTCGTACTCAGCCTTCCAGCAGCGGAAACACTAGTGGTGGAACAGGATTCAACCAGAGCTCTGGCCGAGGCGATTACGGCAGCAGCCCTCGCGTTATGCGAACAGGCAACGGTGCCGATTTCAGCAACGGCAGCTCAAGGCCGTACAACCGCCGCTCCGACTCGGACGCAGCCCTTCGAGGTCCACCTACCCACGATGAGAATGGTGAGGAAATTCAGACTCAGAACATCAGTATCCCCGCGGACATGGTTGGCTGCATCATCGGACGTGCTGGTAGCAAGATCAGCGAGATCCGAAAGACATCAGGCGCGCGCATTTCTATTGCTAAGGTGAGTCACTTGAAATGGAACACAAGTATGACACGACTGACTGTATGCCTTACAGGCACCTCATGATGAGACTGGTGAGCGCATGTTCACTATCATGGGTACCGCCAAAGCCAACGAGTCGGCGCTGTTCCTCTTGTACGAGAACCTAGAGGCTGAGAAGATGCGCCGAAGCCAGCTTCAGGAGCCTGAGTAGGCGACTGGTAATTGTTAATCTCATTGAGTTTTGCTTTTTTCGTGTCTCATAAGACTTGCTAGGGGTTGACACTGGCAAGGCGAACTGGGACATGACCAGATCTGACTTGCCGCGAGGCTCTCGTTTTGTCAAGCACGATACCAGACGACAGCACCATGAGCGACCAAATCCATTTGTTTAACCCCTTTCCCCTCCACCAAAAACGAAATTCATCCCTTAACCTCATTTCATTCTCCTGGTTCTTCTTATTCACACTATCATTGCTCCGCCAACCAGGGTTCTACTTGTGTTGAATTCGACTCTGGCCCTATTTGAAACTTGGGTCACCTCTTCGGGCAAGCTACCCTCTTTGTAGCGCGACATGTCGCTTGCTTCAAACTCTGTAGTAGCACACCGTCTGTATCAGTTTTGCTCAACCACATTCTTGGCGACAAGTCATTTTGTCTCCTGGGAATGGCTACGTGGCCCTGGGACGGCATGGCATAGTTCTCCCTCACGACTATTGAAACCAGGTCGGCGCAGTTCGACATGGCTATGGCTTAATGACAAAAGATTACCCTCTGAAGGGTAGGTAACGACGGAGATAGCGCAGTCTCTCTGGGCCGAGAAGGGCACATCGCGGTTCCTCCCCTCAATCCCATCTCACTTCGTGTTACATTCCCCTCTCTTTCACCTCGTACAGCTGTTTCTATCTCTTACGCTCCGTGGATCCTCGCATTGTCAGGCGACTCGCGCATTCTCTCGTCTTATCGCTCACATAATTCCCACATCACCTACCGCTCTCACATACCCCCATGACATCACTACATTGACTCGACCCACCATGTATCTTGTTCCTCGAAACCTGTTACCCATGATAAGATGACTTCAGATTCTGTTGGGATTTGAGAAGTCTTTGCTGGAACGGACTTAGCTTGGACTAAAGAGCCATCAAATAAAATCAAAACTATGAGCATTTCTATACTTTCCATAAATGAAGCGAAATGAAGTGACAAGTCATGGTAACTAAAGCTGAGAACACAAGCCACTTGAAGGACCCTGAAAGTATGTAAGAAATGTGGCTAAGGACCATTGGTGGGGCACTTTCTGGGTCTCATGGATTGAATTGAAGACAACTTGCCAGTTTCATCATGGCAACTCGGGTTTGGTAAATTAACCATTTTACCGGCTCCTCTTTCGCTCTTTCTATCTCTTCATCCTCTCCTTAGTGCAACATTCTAGACTTGGCTTTGTGTTTTTACTACGTTGCCTATCAGATATTGTCCAGCCGATGCTATTTGTTTAATCTGTACCTACAACCGTTCCAAAGATGGCACGTTCAAAGCAGCCGGCCATAAAGCGTGAGCCATCGTCCGAGTTCTTCAACAAGACGACCGCAACTTGGGAAGGAACCGATCAATCGCAACAGAGCTCCTCCAATGGAAATGTTGTGAAGATGGTTGTTGATGCTACACCCGCGCCCGCGCAAGATGCTGGGGTTTTGCAGCTCGTTATTGCGGTTGCTGGTATTTATGCGTCGTTGTAAGTTGATCATAACAAGGTTCACAAGCCAGAGCCAGGCTTGTACTGACTTTCTCGTCGCGAATAGCCTCACTTGGGCCTATCTCCAGGAGAAGCTCACCACGAAGCCCCATGGTCCCCTCGACGCCCCAGAAGTTTGGCACTTCCCTGTCTTCCTCAATACCATCCAGTCTGTCTTCGCGGCCATTGTGGGCGCCGTCTATCTGTTCGCCTCGACGCCCAGAAACACCTCTGTCCCTCCTGTCATTCCTTCGCGTCGCATTCTTGCACCTCTCGCTCTCGTCGCCGTCACGAGCAGCCTTGCTAGTCCTTTCGGCTACGCGTCGCTTGCGCATATCGACTATATCACTTTCCTCCTTGCCAAGAGCTGCAAGCTGCTGCCCGTCATGTTTCTCCATATCACCGTCTTCCGCCGCCGCTATCCGCTGTACAAGTACCTCGTCGTCGCAGCTGTGACCATGGGTGTGGCCGTTTTCACGCTGCATTCGGGAAAGAAGAAGGGTAGCAAGGTTCGCCCTGACGACGCGAGCACGTCGTGGGGTATGTTGCTGCTCGGTATCAACCTCCTGTTTGATGGCTTGACCAACAGCACCCAGGACCACATCTTTCAGACTTTCCAACCCTACTCAGGACCTCAGATGATGTGCGCTAACAACATCATGAGCACTCTTGTTACTGGCGCCTATCTGATCGTCAGCCCGTGGTTGGTCGCTACAGGTCTTGGGGAGTGGTTTGGCATGGATGTTGCTGGCAATGCAGGTGAGCTCAGCGCTGCCTTGGATTTCATGGCCCGATATCCTGCTGTGTGGAAGGATGTTCTTGGCTTTGCCGCGTGCGGTGCCGTTGGTCAGGTCTTCATTTGTATGTTTTTATCCTCCCCTGACTCGGCATTCAACACTAACGAAACACTCAGTCTACACTCTGTCCACCTTCTCATCTGTTCTTCTTGTTACCGTCACTGTGACTCGCAAGATGTTCACCATGATTCTCTCCGTCCTCGCCTTCGGTCACCGTCTTACTCAGATGCAGTGGCTCGGCGTTGCACTTGTCTTTGGCGGCATCGGCGTCGAGGCTGGCATTGCGCGACAAGAGAAAATGGCCAAGGAGGCTGCTAAGAAGGCGAAGCAGATTGGAAAGAAGGATCTGTAGATATGTGCTGTTTTTCATTTGCTTGTGAGCGCTGGATTGCAATGCAAGTAGACTCTGATGAAGAACTCGGGGTGGGGTTTGTCAAATTGATGCACATAGCAATGATTGTGAGAAGGCGTTAAGAGGAGTTGTTCAAAGCTATGGGAAAGACTTATATTTCCAACGCATTTATAAAGTCAAATAGTTAGATCTTTGAGAATAGAGTTTTGAAGTAGCCCGCTGGTTATACATCACATAAAAAACGGCATGGGTCAAGATATGGTGAGAATCCTTGGTTATTACCTATGTAATCCCCCTGCTACTGTCTGGCTGTTCCAAGACATCTTCACTTCCTAAAACGCCTTGCTGCGATAGCCCAAGGCAGCAACAACTCGTCTTTCCCATCTCCTTTCCCTGACTGGGTATTTGAGCCTTCCCAATATATCCCCCAAGGGTTTCCATAACCCGTACGCCACTCCATTTTGTTGTCCAAAATAGAACAAAGCGAAACCAAAAATAAAACTGAAACAACAGTGACAAGACCAAATGTCTTTGTCTATATTACACTGGGTCATCGTGGAACCGTTCGACGCCATGCGCTGTGAATTGCTGGGGATTAAGAATAAAACGAATGTTTGTGTTTAATAGGGGGATAACGATTGGATAATTTATGGGTGACAAAGAAGATATAGTTATTTGCGTATCATCGTGCGGTCGGTCATGAGACCGGCCGGGATCGAGAGTCGGATCAAGTACAGTTATGTGTCCACCGGATTGCTAGAACGCCCTGAAATGCTGTATTCATTTTGTTGAATAACGAGTGTGAGGTAGATAAAGGAAACTTGAGCGAAGGCAATCGTCGCTCTTCTTTCTGTTGAAATTTGCTCGTGCGACTTGGAATCGTGAGGCTAAACTTCATCATAAAAGGTCGTCAATAGAGCGAATGATAGGTGCCTCGCCCTTTGTTGGTGGACTTCTTGGGTCCGCAACCACTGGTGGTCTGCCAAAAGTTGAGAATGGGTCGCGTGGGAACATACCCTCACGAGGAGAGAATAAACCTTGGCCGGGGGTTGGCGGGCTTTCAACGAACCGCATACCCGCAACTTCAGCTACTTCATGAAGTGGATTGTTGGTCATTGTTTCAGCCCTAGGTGATAGCAGAGCGTTATCCTCCGGATATGAACCAGGAAGAGTTATCGTTCTCGGTACTGGGGGAATGTCGAACTTCATTTCTGCAGGAGCAGGGTTGAAACGCGGGAATGACATGGTCTGGAATCCCATACTCGACTGAGACGGGAATCCTGGTGAAGGTGGGGGCTTCGTGAAAGGATCCATCATGGAAGATGGGGCCAGAGAAGCAGGTGCCTTGCCTTGACTCGAGACAGGCCTTTTGGGTAAATCACCTAGCTTGAAGGGATTCAAGTGCTCCGTAGGCTTTTGTTCAATTTCGTCCTTCCAAGTACACGTAGGGGGAGCAGACGCCGGACCGGGTGAAACCGGTCGTAGGCCAGGCGTCGAGTTGACGCGAAGCCGATTCGGGCTGATGCTTAATTTCGACTCTTGCGTCTCCTCGTTTTGTGTCGGGAGAGGTGCAGTCTGAGGTTCCTTGTGTCCAACATCGATTCCATCAGCAGAGAGTGTCAGCCTGTGTTTTGAGGAGCTTCGGCCAGGACGGGGGCGGTTTGAGGGTACAGCCGTTCGCTTAGTCGACATCTCCTTCTGGAAATCCTGTAACGAGTACATGAGCTTCATGTTGGGGCTGATCCATTGACTCTTAGCTTGAGCGGCGTAGTAAGCATCGTTGACAGTAAGCTCAGGCTTCTGGAAAAGACCGTAGGCGATAATCAGACTGGCAGATCGGCTTGCACCTTGTTGACAGTGAATAAGTACACGCTTGCCAGCCTTGGTCCTGTTTTCGATAACATCGCACAGCTCCATCAGATCAGGGGCGATGTCGGTGTTGTGATCCCAAGGAATATGAATGTATTCGGGCTCCTTGAACTGGAATGCCTTGGGTGTCGTAGGTGTCTCAATTGAGTCATCGCCTTGGGGGAACTCCCAAGCTGTCATAAAACTGGCAGTAGAAACAGCCGTGTCTGGAATTGGGCTCTCAACTCCTGATACGGGGCGTCGCATTGACTCAAATGATCGAGAATCCCGAGCCGCCTTGCGGGCTTCAAATGGGTTGCAGACTTCTCTGGCGCAGTTAATGACTACGTCGAATCGGGCCGCCTCGTCGGCCGTTGGCTCTGAATAGAGGAAGACGTTGTCTTCGTAGATAGCAATTGGACCATCAGGGTATCCTGGGGTCTTCATGTCCTCGTTATTCTCATTATCACGGTAAGGATCATCGTCTCGGAAGGCCATCTGAGTGCGAATAGGGGAGTCCTCTTCCTTAATCGCAGACTCAAAGGCTGGCTTCATACTGGCTTTAGTAGGTCGTAGCACCTCTGAAAGTCCAGATTCGTTACGTTCCAGTACCTTGGGGAACGTCATGCCGCCTGGCGGGCCAAAGCTCGCTGACTTGAGGCCAGAAGACATATGAGGTGAGGAACAAGAGTGCTTCAAAGCTCGGCGCTGTAACATGGGCATGGCTGGTGATGGTGGAACCTCCAGAGTGGTCTTGTGGATCAGGTCAGAAGTGTTTGTCTTCAGGCTCAACTGACTAGGCTTTCGCCTCATGGCAGGAGGGGGAGGCTTGATGAATGATGGAGAAGAAGGCTCAGACATAAGCGAAATATTTGACGTCGAGGTAGAGAGAGCAAAGGGAGGCTGGATAGACAGGCCCTTCATGTTACGCCCTCTTCGAGGAGAGGGTGATGTCATGGGTCGTTGTAACCGCGGAGGTTCGCTCAACATCGTGCTGCTGGCTGTGTTGCTGTTCAGGTTGAGATTCATATTGGTGGAAAGGTTACCAAAGCTCGTGGCTGGGAAGTTATTGAGTGGGATGAGGTTCATGGGAGAATCAGGTGAGGATGAGGGAGATGCATCCGAAAGAGGCGAGGAGTCTGTTGTGGACAGAGTTGTGGTAGGTGAAGAGTCGGCTGACTCTGAAGTTTGGGTTGATGTGCTGTCGTGGTGCTTGTGAATTGGGTCAACAGGCATCATGCTGGGCGCAAGACGATGTTGGTGAGAGGCACCCATCATGCCAGGTCGCTTGGGTTCCATGTCGACAAACTTGGTATCCATGAGTGTGACCGTGTCGCGGTCTGCCATAGTCTCAGCATCCAGGTCAAATACAGTCATGAATGGCGGTATTTGATCCTCATAAACTCTTCGGTCTGTGACTGACGGCATGTTTTGGTGGTCGGCTGGTGGGGTAAGTAAGTTTGTTTCCGTACGTTAAGTGAATCCCAAGAGGTGTTGAGAAGCCAATTATGGTCTCGATGTTTGTGTTGTAGGTGCTGCTTCGAGTATTCTATTCGCTCAGGGCGTTGAAACACAAGTTTGTTTCCACCTGGGATAAGTCTTGTTGAAATTATGTGTAGATGTGTAAGAATGCGTAAAATCGAACAGCAGGTAAGAAATAATCCGGCAGCAGAAACGAATGCTCTCGTGGGTCGCGATAGGATCGAGAGTAAGTTAAGTCGGTCGTGCGTTGGTCAGCGCAGCTGATCTTGTCGCTGAGCTTGCCAATGGTGGTAAGTGGGCAGTGCTCGGCAAAACGCACCCAAGTTACTCGGCTTGTAAATAAGAGAAACGAGCCTCGCAATGGACGATGGGGAAAATGAATAAAGTTTTGTGAGAAACAAATCGCAGGCTGGGGCGATGGAAGCAATCGAGAAAGAAGCTACTGCTGCTACTGTCGAATCTAGCGGGTAGCAGGGAGAATAAGGAACGAGCCCAGAGAAGCAGTAAGACAAAGAACTGGCGTCTCGACGATAAGTAGCGGCAGGGCAGGGCAGGTCAGGTCAGGGCGGGCAGCGAGTGGCGCTGTCAAAGTCGCGAGATCATTATTTCCCTTTGGCAGGGAGACCGAGTCGTCGTTCGAGGAGAAGTTATATCAAGCGCTTGGTCTGGTCTAGGAGAAGGGCAAAGGGAAGAAGATTGAAATTGAAGATCGAAGTGAGGAGAGAAGTAAGAGAGAAAGACGAGAGGAAGAGTAATGAGTTGGAGGGGAGTGTGAGACTGAGCGAGGACGTCTTGGGATTGGGTTGGATTGAGTTTAGCTCTGGGGGGAAACAGACTCGGGGGCGTGAGTGCAAAATGGAGGCGCTACCTTGTCTGTGTACTGTATGTACATGACACAACCACACGGTATCTGTCTGCTTTTACAGTGCTCTATCTTCATGCTCCATGGGGCAGTCAGCTGCCTGGAGAATGGAGGCTCAGTGCCCTGCAAAGGGGAGACCGAGCGCTACTCACTGCCTGGGTACCGACCCAGCAACGGCGGCATCTAAAACAATTATCGAAGCAACTCAATCCAATCCGGCCATGAGTGTGTAATTTAGAGACTGGCTGCGTACGGCGGCAACTGGTTTGTTTTCGTTGTATGAAACAATTATCCGCCTTCAACTTCCAAGGTCGACATGAACAGGATGCGCCTTTGTCAATCATTGCCGCGGACATTGGAGGCGTGAGTAAGATCGACTCCCAGAATGGCACGAAAATCAAGAATAGCATGCGAAACGTGCGCTAGTCACACTGTTGACGATACAACATGGAAGCTTATTATCCATACTTTCAAGACTCTTGTATCCGTAAACCCAAATCTTGAATCTATTTTACGGTTATAATCTTAATCCTATCCGAGTGAATCTATAATAACGAGTAATGACTGGCTGAATCGAGTCCTGCCTCACATGTCACTCCCTTGCTAATAGATGGCTCCAATAAGCATGGCCTAACAAACCTGACGGTGTCCAATGGAAAGCAGAGGGTTGAATTACAAAAAAGAGAACGGCTAGAACATCGATTTCTAGGACCATGGCCGCCTGCAAGGTGCAAAGATTCAACTGGATACCTACCTTACTGAGTGGACTCTGGACTCCCATGGATCTCCAGCTCTCGCTTCGCTTCTCTGAGGATGAGCAGTATGGGGCGAACAGCTCGAGGGCGCTACAATGAACCACTCACAGCTCCTTTGGACCGTTCCAAGTTAGCCACGGCCGTGGAGGCTGCGCTGTGAGTGGAGGGTTCGCTGCACGAAACGCGTTCGGGATCCTAAATATAGACCTCGCGCAGCACTCAGCACCTCTGCAGCATGGAAAGCGCCTACATACAACCAATAAGATCCCTGAGACCAAATTTGGGAGAGTTGCAGAACAGGGGAGGGGCGGGGGTGTGAAGGTTGCCAAACCAAACCAGCCCGAACCAGGACAAGGTCGAGGATTTAAATTTAACCCGCTGGCGGATGTATCTCCCTGTCTGCAATAGAAGCTGCACTGTGCTGGCGGGAGCGTTGCGTTAGGTTACTTGATCGTGTGCGGTTGTTGTGTTGTCTGGAGTTGTCTAAAACGGCCAAAACTTCTTATACCCTGAGGAGGCTAGACAAGTAATTTCCATTGCCATGTCAATATGATGGGAGTTTTAGGTCAGGGCTAATCTGAGATCTTGACAAGATTAGGAAGTGATGGGCAAGAAAAGCACCTTGGCCAGTCAATCAGAAGGTGAAGACAGAAACACACATCCAAGATTCCAACGTTGGTGTGCACATGCAAATCTAATGCTTTTTTGTCATCCAGCCTCGTCAACTTAATTGAATTCCCACTATTGTTATGTAGGGCTGCAGCTCGTCATATCGTTCCATAGCTGATGGAAATCAGTCTGCAAACTGTTAACAACCCAAGTCATCAAGGGGACTGCATTCGTTACGGGCTCTTTGATAATAGTCGTCGTCTCAACTCCTCGAGCCGGACAAGACAAGAGAAAAAAAGCCCTTGTGCACGCCACTCCGTAACGCCGTCACCAGCTCCAAGAGGAAGGCAAAGCCTGGCCATACCCCGGCCCGTCGCAACCCCGTTATCCGTGATTTGAGCATCTGTTGGCGTCACAGGTGAACAAGGGGTCCTCTGTAACCTCACTGCAACTTCGCTGTACTGCACGGCATGTAAGAGAAAGGCGGCTCACCTCCAGGACCTCGTCAAGTCCAGATGGGGCAGAAAGGGGTGTCCCCTGTTCCTCCACCGTCGACTAACACGACTACGCCTGTTGCCGTATGGGGACCGGTCACCAGCCGGGAAGTAGAAGCAAAAAAGAGTGTGCACTGGTTACCGCCTGGCCATGGTTACCGTTGCTCGCTGGCCGGGCAGCAGGGTGTCATACAAATTGGATACGATACGATACGATCGCTGGGCTCTCGCGTGGCCTTTGTTTTGGAGTCCAGTCGGAGGAGCTGGAGCTGTTTGGTCACGTTGAAACTGTCAGAGGCCTCGTGGCTTAGCCTCATCTTTTCCCCGAGCGTGCGCCACTGCGGCGTCCACTTAGTTAAGCCAAGATATTTCTATTCTAGGTCAAGATAACGAGAAACGCGTCAACTTGGAGTGGCCAGTGCAGTGAGAAAAAGCACTTCTGGGTAGATCATTTGTCAAGTTGTTGTTGCTGAACAGCTAGCCAAGGACTATCGATGTTAATGGTGGATACAATATTGAAGATTTGGAGTCACGAGTGCTTCTGATACGAAGACTTTATTTTTATCCCACCTGAGAAGGAGATATTCCTCTCAGTAAGTCAGTTTATTTCTTGCCACTGTCTTCCTTGTCCGGCTGTTAGATGAGGCACAACCAAACTATCGTGTTAGGGCCATTTCTCACAGGTATGTAGATAGAATAACGAACGGCAGGTCCCATGACATTGACATTATCTACATTCATCCACATAACGCTTTCAGCCACTATTATCCGACCACGCTCAGAAACAGGCCGGACCGCACTTTCCTCTCTTAGCCTCCTTCTGACGGCAGATCAAAGGCCGCCAAGCTCCAAAAAGAGTGGCTCGCAGGTCTGAAACCCCTGGGCTAAGGAAGGAATGGCAAGCGGGAAAATCGTGAGCCCCATCGAAGTTTCAGCTTTTTTTTTTTTCAAACCCACCGGGTCGTTGACCAACGAGCGGGTGACCACCTACCGGATGCAGGCAAATATGGAAAATGGAATAAGGAGAAAGAAGGAAAAGAAGAGAGAAAAACCAAAAAAAAGAAAGGAAAGCCCAGACCGCCAAGCGCAGAGTCCAAAGAATAAGCAGATTGGCTACTCTGCTTCTGCACGTCAAATTACTTGGGGCTCAGAGGCGATGATTGCAACCCACATGGCTTGAACCATCATATCGAGTCCCTTTTTTAGCTTCTTTCTTTTAACTTACTCGTGGCCTTTTACTGTACACGCTACTATTAACTAAATGTTGATCTATACCTGTAGATAATTACCCCTGCAGGGTTCGTCCGCTCTCCATCTCCTCCTGCCGTTGTAGGAAGTCTTGAAAGTCAAATATTATTCGCCTTTGAGCTCAGGAACCTCCCAGAGACAGAATGAAATTCGACCCGTTCCTTTGGCGTGGTTCACCTGAATATTGCAGCCGCGGATCCCTCGCATTTAGAATGACACCTTCCACCCAAGATGAGGCGGGTCTCGATCTGAAACGAGACTCTCTCCATTCCTATTGCAGGGCTTCTTCGTCTCCCTCGGCTCTTACGCAACGTCAACGTCAACGTTAACGCAACGCAACACAACACCCGTGATCCATCGCTTCATCATCATCCCGCAAAATATTCCTCCCACCTCCTGAGGTCCAGACGCCCGGGCTTGCACGCTGTGTATAGCCGCGACTGCGCTTGTTTCGTATCATCTGCTGTGTTGCCGCCGGCTGGAGATCAACCCAGCAACACAACACCCATGCTGTTACTTACTCGCCTATACTCAGCCTGTCCTGAGACGAGAATATTGCACATTCCTGTTCTCATTCTCGTCCCTGTATCACGTGTGGCTAATCAGGATCATGAAACGAGGGCTTTTTACGACATAGGTAGGGATCTGTGATATATCTAACCTAACACATCAATCACTCTAGGATAGTACATTCTCTGCAATGCCAACTTCCGCTGCCTCGGTACTTTATGGACCTATAATGCGAGATGCCGGTGGTTTAGTACATAACAGGAGTTATTTGAAATCATCCATTATAGAATCGCTAGTCATAGTCCTCAGGCAAGGCAAGATCATGGTGTTCAGTCTTACATTGGGGCGTTGCCACTGCTGAACCTTTGCCTTCCTTGTCTTGATGTCAATCAATAGTTCGTGTCGTATTGATCAGGTATTCCTTAGCTTCTGGCAATATCATCTGACCGTCAGACCGTGTCTACTGTCGTTTGTTTCGTGCATGCCCCCCAGGGCACCATAAGAAATGACAACTTTAGACCAGGTGACAGAAAGATCTAGGCAAATTTGACATAAAACTAGGCGCTCTTTACTTGATCTTTATTTCCCCTCCAGCTCGTTTGTGAAATCTTCTGACACCCTGTAGCATGCGCAAGTAAAAACGAATGAGTCTTGGCCGTCATTATTATGGAAGGATATCAAAAGAGGCGATAGTTGTTCCGCGCATGGGTTCCAATCACTCTGTTTCAGGTTCAACGCAGAGGGGTTGAAAGTACCGGGTAGTAAAAACACAGAGAGCATGCGACCTCGGGATCCAGAGAGACCTGACCTTGATACTGGGAACTGGGCTTTATCCAACGAAGATTTTGTTCATATAGAATATGTTTCAGATCCGCTCAAAAACTACGGGGTCGTTTTCTCGACAGACCATTGTGGCTAACCATTGTGGTGAATATTGATTACAACATCAGTGGTGGATATTTGATGCCATCTTGTAGGATAGAGTTAATGGATTGTCTTCGTTTTCATTCATGATTACTTCGACGTCTTGCGTGATGATTCGTTCGACCATGTGCCGTATAAACACAAGCAAAAAGTCGCTGCAATGAGGCATGAGATGTAGAGATCGCGGTGTGTGCACTGAAACGTGATTCGATAAACTTGTACATGGTGATCAAAGAAAACAACGAAATTCATAGCTTATTGTAAATCTCGAGTATGTTTAGGATAACATCACCAAATTATTAGTACCTCTTCGCTCCTACTGTCTATGTATATTTGTGATGATATTTCTTCGTGTACACAAGTCTTGGTGTTGAGGATCCTGAAAGCTGTCACGTTCCACACGGGACGAACAAGTCAATGAACAATGAGTACCGATGCCTGTATTTCTATCAATCTCTACTTCTCCTATATTGGCTACTTGCCGCAATCTCTTTTTGAGCAGCTGTCCATGTTGACGGAGCATTTCCACAAAAAGCAGATTTACTTGTGAATAACTCATTACCAGTCATCTATCCTCATAAAATTTGCCAGTAGTACCACATCCGTCACATATGAATCGAATTGATTGAGTTCCTTAACGTGCCCGCAATCTAACTTTCTATATATGTCCGCTCTTGAAAGTACACACCGTTGCATCTCAACGGATCTCAAATGCGAGGCACTGTATAGGGTAGGCAACCTACCCTACATATCTCGCATCAATATGTTCTTTCCCAGTCCATCTCAAGAGTATTTATTCTCTCATACTAATGGTCTAAAATGATGAGATGGCTCTTAATAATGTAGTTTTGGCAATGGATGTATGAGGAGCTTCGTGATCCAAGTCAATATCCATATCTGTCTGGTCCATTCGCAAAAGGCCTGGCATGCCACGGATTGGGAGGGTGACAAAGAGAGAACAAAAAAAATAGACAATGACGGCGAGTGCTTGTATGTGATAGTATCAGTTCAAAGAAAAACAAACGCGTCCATGTCGTAATTCAGTTCATATTAAACCTTGGGAATGAACTGGTAAAGAAACGAGAACAGATGTTTCAAGAGAAATTCAAGAACATGGCCCAAGTAGAACAGGATTTTAGCGACAGACTAGGTAAGGAACTAGGAGAATGCCACATGTGTAGAGCATTTCTAGACATAAAACGGAATAATATATTCTCGCGTCTGTTTGAGGAAATCATAGGTCAATATTCTGAGCCTCTTGACCTCAAACAAACATGCCTGTCTGGAGAGGGTCGTGTACGAGTACTAAAAAGAAAAGCAATGAAACGCAACTTTAGTAATACCACGTACCAGGCTGTTGCATTATTTGCATTATCTAAACGCGACAGCAAACCCGTGGTTACACCAAAAAGAAGCAAACACTTCCATCATATATGAGAGGATCTCGAGTTAGTCGAGAAAAGTCTTGGTAAAACCCTCAAAAAGCAAAACCTCGGAGATCTGCACAATTAGTAAAACGGCTAGCTGGTCTGCTGTTGCAGACTTAATTAGCGACCGACCCTTTATATGGTAGACGATATGAAGATGTATCTGTCTTTGGCTAAGAAGGATTTCGGGTGTTGAGGGTATTCACAAGGTGGGCAAGGGGATATCCTTGCACGCCAGCAACCACCATAGCAACAGAACAGTTCATATCGATGGATGGCACGGCTGGCACGGGGTATATTTCCTGGTCCGCTTGTCGATTTGCGCAGAATTGTGATGTGGAACTCCGCGTTACGTTGTACTGTTGTGTTAGGTATCATGCTAAGGGACACTTATGCGAGGCGAATGCAGCATTTGAAATTATTGCTCTCAAGTTTGCTCACAGACCATGCAACTATCAAATATTTGCTGCTGTCCTCTCCTTGACACTGCATGTTACTGAGGTAGTAGAGTAGATATCAGCACCGCGGACGATAGACAACCCCATCGCACAATACAACCCCAGGAGAGCCTCTGTTTCAGCACAAGGATAGGGGATGAGTTAAGGGTTGCGGAGTTTAGTGAGGTGGTTCCATCTCTAATGACGGAAGCTTGATGACCCCTGTACGCTATTCCTCACTCAGCTTTATGCCAGCCTTCCCAAGCAACGCTATAAGCCACAGATAACCCCAGCAGCCCTAGAACAGGGATCCGGTTACCTACTAGCCTCCATGCCTATCTATGGAAGACCTATCTGACGGTTGTATTCAACGGTGGTCTATGCCCTCGCACTAATAAATGACGACTAGGGATGCGAGTTACATTCCGGAGCAAGTGGGCAGTGGGCGGGAGAAAAAGATTTGAGATTTAGATTGAGATTGAGATTGCCCCTTCTTCTTCTTCTTCTTCTTCTTCAAGATGGAAATGGGTCAATTGGCTGACTGCATTGCGTTGGATCTAAGATGGAGCTCAGGCCGCTGTGGGCATGCAGCTCGAGCGGCCCGCAGCCGAGGCCATGGCCTTGGTCGTTGTTGACATCTATTGCATTGTGATTGAGGATGACGAAAAGGGGGTCTTTTGATGGTTGTCTGTGTCTTGACTGACTGCCGAGTGGGTGGCTGGAAGTGATAGTTGGTTTGTCCCGCAGGAATCTGACTGTAACACGACGTCAAATGTCATGAATGAGGGCGTCTATCTGTAAGTTCCTGTTCTCTGCAGGGGAAATTCGGTTGCAGATCCAGCGTCCCCAGTCTCCAAATTTACCGAGTAGTGCTCGCTAAACCTGCCTACTGCGAGAGATGGACGTCCCTCTGATGTGCTTCCTGCAAGCCAGACATGAAATACTGGATCATTTTAGATGGGTTCGGCCTCGTTTGTGCGAGAACTGCATCCACTCTCTCTGCTAGGGGTCGTAGAGTCGAGTCGAGTCGAGTTGAGTCAGTAAAAAAAGACCGCAAGCGTTGATGTCTTTTGTTGAAGCGTTTCAACGCCATGTCATGACCGCATTGGAGGATGTGATAATGAGCAGAGTCTTAATTGCTCGACTTATAAACAAAGTTTGCCCACTGCTCGTTTGATACAACATCCATGACCAGCACGTCAAGCCCTGTCTCTTTACTCTTCTACATTGGTCCCCTGTTCACTCCGTAGTTGATGTTGGATCAGAAAAGGGACCTACCATTTCTATCCATGTATAGCCCTTGTCGAGGTCCTCTCGTCTCCCCTCGCTCTCGCTCTCTCGTCACAGCGCCAGACCAGGTACTCTTCAAACCTTGAAACCCCTTCTCAATACGCTGTTGATTTACTTTGCCGTGGACTGTCTAATTGTTTTTTTCTTCTCTTTTTTTTTGCTCCCAATTTTCCCCTCCAAGCTTGTCCTTGAACACGTTGTCAAGGCCATTCTCTATTGGGCAGATTGGGCATAACTGTCCCCTCACCTTCACCGACTTCACCTTCTCGAGATTCTCTTTCTCTGCGTCTCCTTCTCACTTAATCACGCGGTTTCAACCATATATCATACATAATAACGTATCGACGACGAACCGAACTCTCGGCCTGTTTCCTCGCCGACGTTTCTCTCTTTCTGGCCGTTTCCGAGGAACCTGTTTCAAGCTCACACGGACGCAAGGCCTTTTGAGCCAAGGTAAATACCCAGGTATTTTACTTTTACTGTCTCAGCCCATTATCTGTATCGAATGGCTCGGAACTGAGACGACCACTACCGCATGCATTCATTGTAATAGCCAATATCACACGGCTTTGGTCACACGAGGTGCCATACTCAGTTGAAAGCCATATACATATAACCTCATCCATCAGTACCGACTCACTGGGATAGCCTGCAAAGCTTTTCCGCAGTTTATTGACGTCGTATCTGCACTTGCTGGGATGCTTTGATGCTCCGGCGCCGAGACCATGACTATACAAGGCGGTTTCACCAGTGCGGGCCAACCAGGCCCTGACAGTCAGCAGCAACAGCAACAGCATCAACATCATCAGGAGTCTGCGCAATTGGATTCGGCTCAAACGGATGCTTCCTCTTCTCCAACTACCGCCATCGCCCATGCGGATTCTCATCGCAAGAACCACAACCCTTCCAAGCTGCCCGCTTTCCGTTTTGCCGACCGCAGAAGCAACAGCTGTGGAAGTGTCCCGCTAGCTAATAAGGGTGGCCCCCTGTCCATTAGCAGTAACCTGTTCAGCCATAACAGAACCCAGAATCTCGATTTGAGACACAATAACAAGGACGATCACAACGGCGACTATCTCAGCCATAAACCAACGGTGTCCAAATTGGTATCGAATTTGACATTGACCTCCTTCTCAACACCAACCTCCCCTCTCGCGACCAATTCCGAGAATACATCGGCGGCGCCTCCACCACAGTCGTCGTCGATTGACTCGTCCACTATCTCACCCGTTCCGGACCCTGGCACCACTACTATTACTCCCGCTGTCTCACTTGCCCCGAGCTCAGTAGCACCCGAATCAGCAGAACAAGGCTCATTGGATCCCCCAAATAGCGCTGCTGGTGGGCCAGTCACTGCCCCCGACCCTATCCCAGCACCAGAAACACCCCCAGAGGACATTACCCATTCTACCAATTCTCACCCGACAACGCATAACCGCGACGAAAAACACGCTGTCTCTGCATTAACATCCACGCCTGCATCTGCGCAAACGGACACAACGCCCGCGCTGCTATCCAAAAATCAATCCTCAGAGCCATCCGAATCCAAGGCGCCCATCGAAACAATTTCGCCGCTGCAATCGCGAACTCATTCCAGGACGTCCTCGGTTCAACCATCGTCATCGGTGATCCATCTTTCGCCTGGGGTGAAGCGTCCCGCATCTTTCTCTGACGCACATGCGCCTGACGCGATCTCCCTGCATCCTGTTTCTTCAGCATCCAAGACTCGGACTCGACGACCGTTGGTATCCCGCAGATCGACAGCTGGAACCTCCTCTAGTGGCCCGCCACTTTCGTTAAACGCAGAGCGCCTTCAAGCCATCGAAGCCGCCCAGGAAGGTCAATCCGCCTACCCCTCCTCATCCGACAATTCACCAGCCCAGTCGCCGTCCGGCCAACGCGAACTAATTCTGCCCAAGACGCTGTCCAGAACAAACTCCGATGAAAGGCGAGGATCCGTCTCGCAGCGCCCGCCCGTCTCTTATCGTCCACCTCTCACCACCACCAACACCAACAGTACAGAATCGTCATCGTCGACTGCTGTCCGCGTCCCTCCGATTCGATCCTTCCGGTCCTCTGGCTCCCGCAAGAGTCTCACTCTCGACATGAATTCGAGGCCGCGCTTTCACGACTCTGGAGACGAAGTTGAAGACACCAACCACGACCGTACTCTGCGCGCCTTGGAGGGTAGAAACGACGACAATGCTCTTCATTCAACGCCTCCCTCCTCAAGTCGCCGCGGCGCCTTTGATAACGAGGATACTGGCGACGTCTTTCTCAAGATTGCCAGGGAGGAGTCTTCGCAGCGCCAATCAGATGAACAGCCTTCTGACGACAATCGCAGCGTAGTGGTAAGTGCTTATCCTTCCCCTGCTTGATGATCATTCTTCGCCGATCCCCTGGCGTCGCATTGTGGTTTGCGCATCGAATGCGATTTTATGCAAGGCGCAGTTGCTCCTTCGTTGCGCAAAACTTTCAAGACCCACACAGTCTGCTTGCTTGCAACGTTTATGGGACCGCGATCGAATATTGTTTGTTTCTCCATGTAGTTTTCATATAAATCTAACTGTGCTAGTCTCGAGCGACACGATTTACACATCGGCGACCCCTGTCTTCAGTTGTCCCTCTGAACAAGACCAATTCACCTCCTCGGGTCCGACGTCGACTTTCTGATCAACGAGATACGTCGCGCTCACGTTCAAGAGGCTACGAGGATGACAGAGCGACAGAGATCTCTCGTATGTCCACGTATCGCGCAACGACCCGTGAAAAAGCAGCATCGGCGCATCCTGGAGAGGACGCGGGGCGCATGCGAAGCTCCACCTCGACCATGCGTCCTTCACCAGTGACACCCAGGTCGATCATCTTTCAAGAGCCCAGTTCTGAAAACTCACAGTATTCCCGTCGAAGACCCTCTATTACAGAAAATAATGCTAGTGGGCAGAGCCGGACTCCTACATATAAATTCTCGGGATATGGTGGCCACAACAAGACATACAATTCATCTCCGCTCGTCAAATCCTTTGATTTTCAGCATCAATCAAATGTGGAAACGAACAACGGGGCAGAAGGAACAGAATCCACCTTATCGAATACTGCACCCTCCACGGTATGGGACGAACTAGACGACCTCAAATCAAGGATTCATCGACTAGAACTGACTGGTAAGCTGCCTTCGACTTCCGGCGCTGCAGTATCGAGATTATCGGACGATCGACCACCAACTGCGACTACGACAGCAACAACTCTGTCTTCTTCTCCTAAACGACACGATAAAAGTCACCAGCACAATGACGCTATTAGCAGCACGTCCTCCCATCACCGAGAGTCGCATTCTATTCTCCAGTCGGCCCTTGTTAAGTCCAAGGTTCTTCTCGACACCCAGGTTTACCAGGCTCTTGAGTCTGCTGCCAATGACGCCATGGCTTTAGCCTCTATGATGGGAACACCTGGTCAACCTGGACCCATATCTAGCGGTGCCAGCACCGTTGGCTCGAGTGCGACTGTTACAGATCGTCAACTAAGACGAAAAGCCGAGAGCGTGTGCCGCAGCCTAACAGAGCTTTGTCTCGCATTAGGTGAAGATGTTACCCAAACGCAGAGGCCGCGACAGTCCATTGAAGTACCACCCCCCGCTACGAATGAAGCACCAATTACGCCAACAATTAATAAAACATTCTCCGGTTTCACTCAGCGTCGGCAGAGCATTGGAAGGAGTGAGCAGAACCCAATTAAGGAGCCACTCACCAGCCCAAGAACCATGTCCAAGTTTGAAGAGCGAAGGCTCAGTATCCTCAACGGAAGCTCACTGCCTACGTCTCGTATGACCAGTTCGATACCATCAACTCCCATCGAACCAATGTCGAGTCGACGATCTTCCTTGCAGGTCTCTAGATCTCGTCGAGCTGGCACTGAAGAGCCAGACGACGGCAGGAAATCAACGCTTCTGCTAAGAACCAGACGCGCGGGTACTGAAGAGCCAGATGAGGGCCGCAGGACGTCTTTGTTTGTACGCAACCGTAGAAACACAGTTGGCGAAGATGCAGAGGACGAGCCGAGATTCGAGACACCTTCTCGCGCGCGCACTGATCTCAACACTATTCGAGTAGTGACGCAAGATCAAACACCACAGCAACAATCGACTGACACAACATCAGCGATTCCGCGCCGGCGCTTTGTTTCATCAAATCTGGGAGCCTCTCGACTGGCAACGCCATCAGTTAACACCTCAACACCTCCTCGAAGGTACACTGAGAGATCTGTGGAGAGACCCATAGAGAGATCTACTCAACAAGACCATAGTTATGGTGTAGCTGACAGGCCTGCTGAAGAACGTGCACAACGCTACACGTCCCTTGGGCAGACGACCATGGTCAACAGGACTGCCAGTATGATCAGAAGGCCCAAGCGGGATAGCATTGCGTCTGGCAACCCCTCTACAGCTGCTGGCAGCTACAGGTGATGCCAATAACAAAATATCTTTTATCGATTTTACGACTGTACAACTACATATTATGTCTCGAGCGCAGGACGTCATTACCTTCTTATATTTGTTCGGATAGGAAGCACGTCATCTTTGCAATTCGTTGTTTGCTTCGCACATCATGCAGTCCGGGGGCGCGCCGGACGTCATTTGTTGACAAACTTGGTCGCATTCCTTGTCCGGTGTACATACACTGTTCATGGATAAACGCAACCTGCGTGAGGAGGACAAAAGCCTGACGGGAAAGCAGTATCACGGTGTTCGGAGGGTTATCTTTTTATTTTTTGACAAACAGTACACTATAAAAGTGGCTGTGGCTGCGAGGAGTAGGAGCATGTGCATCATGTCTATTGGTTTGATAGCAGACGGGTAGCAAAGGGGGATAAGGAGCATCAGGATAAGCATATGGCTATTGAATTAGTTTAATGTACGACATGGCTTGATCGAGCCACTTACGATCTCTGACTGTTGACTTTACTGTATCGTTTTATTCATTCGTATTCAAGGCTTGAATTGTGACAATCACGTATACCACTCATGCCATGCAAAGCGACCAATGGAAGCCTCCTAAAAAGAGACATGACTGGCTGTAAGAAGGGCAACGTGTTGAAACATCGTGACTTCCATCTCAGGAGTGCATTACATAGTTGGCCTATTGCCAACTTCGGGGCTGAGTCAGGCCGAAAAAAAGAGTTCCAGGTAGCACAACGCCTCAAGGTTAGGCTCCACCAACAAACAGGCTCATAAGAATTCACAACTTCTGGGTAGTTAAACGAATATAAACTCATGCTTTCCCTCTTCACACCAAAATTGAAAACATCGATATCTCCTCTCCTACTTTCGGCTGTCAGACGACCACTTGCTCTTACTTTACAGAACAATTTCGCAACACGACTATTTCATCACAAGGCCTTTTCTGCACAGCGCAAATATAACACCATGGCCGACCATTTGGATATGGAGGATAAGGTGCACGACAGACCTTCTAGACCGAGGGGAGATAAGGGACGTGGGAAAAGCGGAGGAGGTGGTGGACAAGGTCGAGAGGTGCAGGTTTCGAAAGCATTGTCCAAGCTCTTGAGGCATCAAGCGGCCAATGCTGGTATCCAACTCGACGACGAAGGTTATGCGCCGTTGAGCTCTGTGGTAAGTAACCAAATTTTAGCTGCAGAGTTGAATAGATGTTGTCTACAACCTAGAAGCCGGCAACTTAAACTAACTCACTCTTCCAGCTCGCATGGGGTCCGTTGCGATCTCTGAAGGTGACGTTTGAGGACATCCAAGCCATCGTCAGCTCCAACGACAAGCAACGCTTTGCCCTCAAGCCTAATCCTGCCACCAACCCTTCTCTAGACACATCGTCTACCTCGGCTGCCGACTATCTCATCCGTGCTAACCAAGGTCACTCCATCAAGATCGAGTCAGCAGCCATTCATGCACCTATCACCGCTGAGGCTGGCAATGTCCCTGAGCGAGTTCTCCACGGATCTTTCTTCTACTTCTGGCCGGCCATTGTGGAAGCGGGAGGTTTGAAGCCCATGAGCCGCACCCATGTGCATTGTTCCTCTGGAACGCCCGAGGAAGGCGTTGTGAGCGGTATGCGCAAGGACGCAGAGCTGATAATCGAGATCGACGTCGAAGCGAGCTTGAAGGATGGCGTCAAGTGGTGGTTGAGTGACAATGGGGTACTGCTGACGGAGGGTGATGAGCAGGGCCTTCTGAGCACAAAATACTTCAAAATGGTGACTGGGCGCAAAGTTGATGTTGGTGTGTTGTGGCAGGATGGACAGTGGGTTTCTGATCTTCCGGCTGGGTTGAAGATAAGTCCGCCGCATGGTAAAGGGCCCCGACAAGGCGGCGGAAGAGGAGGAAGGGGAGGTAGGCGGGGAGGCTCATAGAGTACGAGTACATACATTCGAGAACTCTATTTAGTAGAGAGACGGCATGAATTTTCTATGACTGTCTTGGTTTGACAACCTTCCTAAGCAAACCATCATATGCTATCCGCTCCGTCAAGTATTTTACCAGAATCAACCCCGTCACTCTCCAACTCAGGACCTGGAGAGAAATAATGTGATGGGAACACTAAGGTCCACTATCAAATCGAGTTCATGATACTCGTAAACTGTTCCTCCCTGAGTTGCTCCTCTGCCTGCAGCCACTCAAGCACCTTCTGGGCAACCAGTTCCTCTGCCTCCTGTTTTCCCATAGCCCCAGTCACAACGCCCATGCCCTCTGGAATTCTCCCGTCCTTTCTGAACACAGGGCGTCCCTTCCAGGTGCCGTTCACTACATTGTCGGGCTCGATGTGGTATTGTGGGATTCCAAAGCCCAGGCGTCCACCAAGACCAGCGATACGCTCACGGATGGTAGGGCCTTGAGTGACGGTAACTGGGGACACAGCGGAAGAAGTTGGAGGCTGGGCTCTTTTGCCGCTCGCGATTGAGGGTCCGGCAGTAGATGCTCCGCCATCAGAGCTGTCCTCTTCGGCTTTTACTCTGGTGTGAGCAGGAGACTCCTGTGCCATTGGAGCAGGTCGCTTGCTACCCCGAGGTGACGGCCCATCACCCCGGAGAAACTTGAGTGCGTACATGGCTGCAAAGTTCTTGGCCTTCTGTGCTTTTTTAAAAGAAGGTACTTGTTGATCTGCCTGGCAGCCGTACCCTTCTTGGGGAAATGCTTGACCTTTGGAGGGAAGAACACAAGTGACGCGGGATCGTGGTACATTGGTGCCGTAGACTTGCAAGTTGAAAGTCTCTGAAGTGAAAAGAGGAAGTGGAAACCTGTTCTGTTGGCAGAACTCTAATATAAAAATCTATCAGTTGTTTGCTTTGTTGAAAGTCTGCACTTGTTTGGAAACTCACCGTTCAGTTCTGCTACCCAGCCATCTTCGACTTCAATATCCTGAACGAGATCGATGAGTTGCGAGATGGCGATAATCTGCTGCTGATTAAGCTGCGCGGGCTTTCCGCTCTCCTTCTCCTCAATCTTCTTCTCGTTGGCAAACCTGATGAGCTGATCCCATGGGATCCCTCCGCTGAAGGCTGCAGCGCCGTGATTCATAATGACCTTATGCTGGTGTTTTTGTGTTTTTATTGTGGGAAGTCGAAGTCTGAGGGGCGAAATCAAGGATTGAAGAGTGAAAGCGAAGCGTTGTAGGATGAGATGGAGAGAAGGGAAAGAAAAGGCGAATTTTGTTTGGACTTTATGCTTCATACCTAGTCGTAGGTAATGAGTAAGTGAAGTCTTTCCTCAAGATGAAGAACGGATGCCTGTCGAAGATCGCAAAGGCGCACTACAACGAACCCTCGATAAGGCAACCAGACTCCATTTACAAAGACCTTTAACCTGGCCGGCCTCAATTTTGGATTGGTTATTGTGATAGGATGACAGCAGGATTAGTTGATTGAGCTGTGCATATCGAAAGTGCATTGCATCCGCCTCGCTTCCCAATTAATTCGCTTGCTATTAGACAAGTTGGTTATTGCTGTGGCTGTGAGGGGTCTGCAGTTATGGCCAACTTCGGTGGAGCAAGGCCTACTGACAGGCACAAATACAAGTTCATATGAAATCAGGCTGAGAACTCAACAACGCTTGATTGATTGTGTTGCTTATACAGGCCCAACAACTGGTCGACCCATTGGTCTCTCGTAGGGTATCTACCAACATCTGAATGCACAATGCAACATGTGACATGCGACATGCAACATGTAAAAACCTCCCTTATCTGCCTCGTGATTAAATCAACTTTTCCATCAATACTATCCCGTACTGAGAACCGCTCATTCGAAGAAACCACCATCGTCGCTATCGTCGTCAACAACAGCCTTTCCAGGTTGGCGCTCCAGAGCTCTACGCTCCCTGCGGTTCTTCGGGGCAGCGCCTGCTTTGCCCTTGGTGTAAGTTGTAGGCGCAGGCGCAGGCTCAGGCTTGGTCTTGCCGGTCTCGGGCTTGGTCTGCTGTCTTGGCTGCGCCTTTGAAGCCTTCTCTGTGCTTGTCGACGTCTTGGGCTTGTTCGGGTCGCGCTCTTGTTGTTTTCTTTCCTGGGTCTCTTCGGCTGGGCGTCTTTCCCTAAGACTTCGTAGCGCGTGAGGACCATTCTTCATTGCTTGCTCGACTTCCGACCACATAGGCGGCCGCTCTGTGTGCAGTAGTCCTCTGTGCTTGAGAGGTGTGTAATCAAGCTTGTCGTCATCCTTGTCTTCGTCTTCTTTCTCGGATTTGGCGCTGGTGTACAGACTGATGTAGGCCTCAGCGTGAGGGAAGTGTTGAGTGTATGCCTCGTCCACTTCCGCAACATGTAGATCGCGCTTCAACCCCTCGATCTCCTCCGTTTCTGTCGATTCGGTCTCTCCAATTTTCTTGCGCAGCTGCTTCACTAATCGTGATGCCTTCTTTCGCTCTGATCGCACAAACATGTTAGCGACGCCGATCCCCTAGCCAGATCAAGTTATACCATACCAAAGAAGCGAACCATGTGGTATTTTGAAATCATAGCACTTCGTAGCCTCTGGAAGCTCTTGTCCGAGACGGTGTTCTTGAGTGCGCCCAACTCTCGTTCCAGGTCATTGCGAACAGTGGCGGGAAGATCTTGGTTTCGGTTCAGAAGTCGTTCGATTGTGCGTGTTCTCTTCTTGGCCCATGTCGAAGTTCCCTCGTTCGGTCGATGTTTGGACGTCTTGCTGTGCTTGAACTTTTTCGCGCCATTGAACGGCCCGCGCTCTCGAGGTTCAGGCGAGCCAACCTCTGAGTAATCTCTTTTTTGCCCCATGATTGAAGTATCCGACTTCGTTATTAGTTAGAGAGAGAGAGAAATTCGCGCTGCAAAGAAGAGGTTGAGAGAGAAAAGTAGGTCAAATGTTGAAAATAGTAACAGAAATTAGAAGATGTCAACTTTTTTTTCTGAGCTGGCGGGGACTTGATGCACCGACGGTACCTTATCTTATCTGGGAGAGTCCCATTTCGGGGTAGCGTGGATGCTCATGCTCATGTGGGGAAGGTGTGTCTGTTCCTGGGAGATCAATCATCTAAGCTCAACTCCATCCACATACAATATCGAACATTGTTTACCTATTTTACTTTATCTACTTTTGTCCAATGCCAATGGCACCGAATTGTGGGATATTCTGTCAATAAGAAACCCGGCCTGATATTCTAATCTCGCATTGGTTTTCTGCTACCATTTACCATTCGCAGCGATCACATCAAGGACCTGAACCTCAATAGCTCCCATCTCAGTTCTCGGCCAGAATCTAGCATTAGATTTCAGTCATCGTCCTCATTCCTGGAAGGAATAGATCACTCTACACACGAAAAATCTCGATAGATACGTAGGTTTGTATAAAAAGCCCATCGTTTGGCGGATTTTCTACCACTATGGATCGACCCGAACCGGGCCTTGTCAAATGGTCCTCCAACCCTTCATATGACAACTTCATTCATATCAACCTTCAGCACCGCGTTGTCCAGGTGTATGAGCCCACTGGTCACGCAAGAGCTGGAAGGTTCGACTACAGGAAGCTCGCCCGGCATGACGACTTTCCTCCTCTGACAACGTACGACTGGTCACCGACCAATCCTGGTCTTCTCGCTGTTGGTACTGGAAGCGGCATTGTGAACTTGCTTAGGGTTGATGATGGCTCCAATGCATATGTCGAGCTGGGCCTTAAGATGTCACGAACATGCCAAGCCGTTGCATTCAACACAACCGGCCTGCTGGCAGTTGGCCTTGATCGAGTTCGAATGGACCAGTGTCTTCACATATGGGATGTCAGTCGACTGTCTTCAATAGACAAGAACACACAGGGTTTTCCTTCGGATGCAGCCAACATTGCGGACCCAAAAACCCGTCTTGAACCCAGTGTTTCCGTCTCGAGTATAAAATTCTTTGAAGACAGTCCCCAAACCCTTGTCGTCGGCATCAAGGCCCAGGGCCTTCGAATACATGACCTTCGTGGTAAGCTCCGATGATAAAGCGAGAACTATATGCATACTGACATGGTGGCTTATCATCATCAGACCCTAGTAGTATTGTTACATTCCAAACGAAATGCAACAACAACCTCACTATCGATTATGCCGACCAAAATTACTTTGCCTCATCTGCTCTTGATCATCCCGGTGTAATGATATGGGATCGTCGGGCCACATCACGGCCTGTCGCTTCTCACGCATACATGCAAGCAATAGAAGAGGACGAGCTTCCATGGGGCGGAGCGTTGCGCCTCGATCAAGTGATCGAGACTGATTCTGACCCATTCTTAGCAGACGGAAAGTATTCTCTTGTCCGTTCTCTCCGCTATTGCCGCGACCACCGCGGCTTGCTTGCCGTGCTATCTCGTACTGGACAGCTCAAGGTAATAAATACCAACAAAGAAGCTCCTTCCTCTGGTTCAAGTAGTCCAGAGCTACTTCAGGTTCAAAAATCATATGAGATGGATGTCGCATATGTTGAAACCTCGAGGAAGAATGACCGTATAGTTGCTTTTGACTGGGTGACTCTGAGCTCCCCGGTGCTACGCCCACGGCTCCTTGTTCTAAGGGCCAACGGAAATTTTGAAATCCTAGAACAGCCATCACAAACCTCAGATCACGTTTACAAACTTGTGCCTTGGAAAGCACCGCACCGCGGACTCGAAGGTAAGCTATGTTGATGCTCTAGTCACTCATCAGGTCTAACTCTGCGTAGAGGGCGCTCCATACCGTAGCATAATGCAATTTGAGCCATCGCAGGCCCCGGATATCCTAGGACCGCTGCTCATCGAAGAAGCGCTTTCAGATTTACCGTTATTCGGACCAGAGAGCACAAGTATTCGAGCAGACACAGAGGCTGCACTGAAGGCGAACAACATGTCCACGCTGGTCATAGAAGACATCGGGGCAACTACGAGACCATTACCTGAGGCGTTCCATAAATCGTCCACCGTCGCTCCTAAGATAAGGGCCTTGCGTGCGTTTGTGAAGAATGAGTTCCAGGCACCAAAGGGGATAAAACCACGCGCCGGCGACACAAAGATCGTGCAAAGTGAAACAAGTGAGATGTCCTTAGCATCGGATAGTTTGGGTTCATGCCGAGAAATCCATGATGCCTTACTGGCTTCACTGGCTGAGGCCGAGGGTCTACCCAGGGAAGCCCAGAACGTACTTGACCACACAATGTTGTTGCGCGCGAAGGAGAAATATCTCTTTGACGCGGTAGCAAACCGAGATATTGTAGCAGACGATCCTTGGCTTAAGTATATATGGGATTGGGTTGCAAGTAAGTGAATGTCTTAGCTCGACATACTCATTTTGTACCTTGAGATGCTCACCTATCTTTAGCTGCGGAGGAGAATGCCGATGATGGAGGCATGATTCTTTCAAATATCGATCTCAGTTATGTGGGAGTTCACTCCATATGGACGAACTATCTTGGTAGGTATGAGGTATTGACTTGAGAAACTCAGCTGACAATGTCGTAGGTCGTGATCCTTCGACTCGATTGCCCCCTGGCACGGCATCTCCCGATCGTGCGACTTGGGAACGCATCATAGCAAGCTTCTGCAAGAAGAATCACCTTCCTAAATTCAATGGGGCAGCTACCAAATGGCCGGCCCATCGTCAGCTCTGCCTTGAAGTTTGCGGCTGGGGCGACTCAGAAAAGCATGACCCCAAAGGCCGCAACCGCAAGGCAGATCCAGAATACCCTACCACCATTCACACTATGGCTGCTGCTCGTGCATTATTTACGGGAGATCACAAGGAAGCGATCCAGACCCTCAAAAAGGCCAGCACAGCTCATCCTGAACTACTGTTCGTGTCTTTAGCCCTACAGCTCATGGGTAGTGGTGACAGCACACCCGCTAAAGAACAGCTGGATTTTGACGAGGCCGTAGCCTCCAAAACTGATCCGTATTTGCGAGCCATATCCTCTCTCATTGCCACAGGCGACTGGGCAGCTATAGCGGGCCAGCTGTCCCTCCCGTTGTCCGATCGCGTATACGTCGCTGTCCGCAACTTTGACGATGACCATCTCACCAGATGGCTTAACGAGCAGATCAATCTGGCAACAGCAGATGGAGATATAGAGGGCATCGTTCTTACAGGCATTACAGAGCCCATGGTCGATATCTTTGCCCGCTATATCCAGAAGTTCCATGATGTACAAACAGCTACGCTTGTTATGTCGATCTGCGCACCTCGATACATCGACGATATACGCTGCCGAGCCTGGCGCAACGCATACCGAGCCCACCTCCAGCGCCATAAGCTCTTCTTCCAGCGTACAAAGTTTGATGTCGAGTCGACTAAACGTTCCAAGCGTGACGGTGTCCCAAAGCTCAAGCCGCCTTCTCGCCAGATTGCTCTCCGCTGCGTCTTTTGTGATGCTGAGACATCTCTTACGAACCATGCAAGTCACCCGCCGCATATGGGAGGTGGTTCTGCACAGGCAGCTTCGGCTCTTGAGTCCCGTAACCCCCTTCTTGCAACCAGCATCAACGCAGGTGTGAGCTGTCCAAACTGTGGTCGTCACCTTCCACGTTGCGTTGTCTGTCTCGAGATTGTTGGTGTACCACGTTCTGACAAGCCTGAAGAGAAAAGCGAGTCCAAGATGGCAGGACAATTTCCAACGTTTTGTCTCCGATGCGAACATGTTTTGCATCTTGATCATGCTCGTCAGTGGTTTGCCAGGCACGTCGAATGCCCCGTACCGGAATGCCGATGCCGCTGCAACTTCCGAGCGAACCCAGAGCTGGGATATCGTTAGACATATTCAATACCATCTTTGATGAATCTGGTTAGTGATTTGGGCTAAGGAAAAGTGCTGGATAGTGGGTAATAAGCCAGTCTCGTGTGTGTTAGAAGATATGGACGAGCACTTTATGGGTTACCTGACATGAAGAATATACATTTTGAATATTGATAATCATGTCTATCTTTAATCGCTTCTGGAACTAAGGATAAGTTGTATCCTGCACCTGTTGCTTCTATCCACAGGCTCCACAAAAGTCAAATACCTAGAAACAACTCCCGCCATGTCCCTTCCCTTTCCCATCACGCTTCTTGAGAGCCCGGTCGTCGTGTCCTCCACGCCGGAGTATTCCCAAAAAGTGTTCGTTCTTATCTTCCCAGCATTGTACCTAATAATCGAGTAGGTATCGTGTGTTCTCTTCTATCTTCGTTGCGATCGCTCCACGCCAATCACATCTAACGCATATAAATAAAAGGAAGATAATGTCTTATATCCAAAAGGGGTATTGTGACTAAAATGAATCATTGAATGATGCGTCCGAGTCTCTTCCTTCTTGACTTCTCCATGAGCATCTGTTGGCCGAACTAAGACCCGAGCTCATTATTCAACAGGAGCTTGGCACCAAGGGTGTTCTAGTACTTGGTTGATGTCGTAGCGTTTGGCAACATTGCGGTCCAACATGCAGCGGATAAGGTCAATACTCTCCTCACTCAGAATGTAAGGGATACGCAAATCGCGATCCATGATCTCGTCGATGCTGTAGAAAGGATTCTCCTTGTAGATAATAGTGTAGAGGAGGATACCAAGTGCCCAGACGTCTTGCTCTGTGCCCCGGTAAGGCTTGCCAGCAAGAACTTCAGGAGCAGCGTAATCTAGGTAGTTACAAGTTAGTATGTTGCAGCAGATCGCTTCTTAGGGTTTACTTACCAATCGTTCCTACAAAGACATCGAAAGGACCGCTCTTGATGTACGCAGCACTCCCAAAGTCGATGAGCTTGATGTTACCTTCTCCATCGAGGATCACATTCTCATCCTTGATATCACGATGTACTACCTTAGCTTTGGTGTGGAGGTGATGGATGGCATTGGCCACTTGGACGAAGATGCTGCGGCATTCAGATTCATCCATGTTGGTCCGTAATTCGATGTAGTCAAATAGATCCATACCAGGGAGTCCATGAGGGATCATCTCGATGTAGTAGTTCACATCATCTTCAAAGAACCCCTGCATCTCAACGATATTGGGATGAAGTAGCTCAGGTCTGCGTAGGTACTCCAGGACATGGACTTCCAGAGGGACAGTGCCTAGTTTCCTATCCCTCGTCCAGGTATCGACAAGAATTCGGCGCTTGGTAACATACTTCAGCACAATCTTCTTACCAGATTGCTTGTGTCGGGCGAGCTTCACTTGACCATAGGCGCCCTGGCCCATTTCCTCTAGTATCACATAGTCGTCGATGGTCTTCTTATGGGGCGGCTCAACAACCTTTGGAACCGAGGTTGCTTCTTCAGGCTTGGGCTTTGTTTGTTGTCCCGTGAACTTGGCAGCAGCATTAATGGCAACATCCTTCAAATGCTTGGACAGCGAGCTTGCGGCCGTAAGCACATTCTTTCGAGGCGTCTCATCGTCTGAGGCAATCTCTAGTGGAGTATGGGCTGGAGTTTGACCAGGCGATGGCTGATGAAGGGGTGTTACAGCTCCTAAATGCGTAGGGCTATCGAGGCTGAGACGAGGTTGGGTGCCATGGAGATGGCGCGAATAAGTAATCCACAAGGCATACACTATTTCTGAATGGGTCACTTCGAAGGTTCCCTCACCGTTGTCGTTGGCGCTTTCCTCATCGCTGCCCTCAAAAACAGTATCGTTCACCACAAGGCTCTTCTTTTCACTCTTCACTACGCGCATCTGGACATCAACTTTCAAGTCAGACCCATCGCGATGCTTCGCGCTCAATCCTGCAGGGTGAAGGAAAGCAGACGCAGCATCAGGTCTGTGTTCTTTCAAAGCTAGGAAAGCGGATGCTTTTCTAAAACGATGTTCAGGAACAACCATACCATCGAGAAGCTGAAGACCATCCTCATCTATCAAGGAGTCCAGAATGTTGTCAAAGTCCGGGATCAACGCAGTGATTGACATACCGTCAGCTTTTTCGAATCCGAAGAGCGCGCCGCAAAAGGCCGAATTTGAGCTTCGAATTTTGAGGGTCTCTGGCTCAACAACGACAATTCCAGCCATGTGAGGAAACGTTGAAACGCGCAGTTCTAGCTTGCCACGAGTCTGTTCAATCGTGCAAGGCACATTGACTTGGGCGGATTGAGGGCATGTAAAGTATCTTCGTCTTGAAGCCTGAGCAAAGTCGATTTCTCCGGTGTTAGGGTCAATACCTTGACGAGGTATTCTTGGAATAAGTTTCGCTATGTCAAACCCAGTAGGAATCGACTCAGCCCCCCAAATAGGGGCGGTAGATCCTGAAACTTGTTGAACGATACCCTCTTCGTCCAGGGTGATGTAGGCAACATCCTCATGGATCTCTTCTAGGACCCAGATCAGGCCGATCTTCTTTTCCTTGACCCAAAGACTCGCTGAACCTGTCGCACCGTTGCGCTTTTGAATTGGGACAACGTCACCGCAAAGCAGTACCCCTCGGGATGAGTTAGTCTGATTATGCCCACCGCCTCTGGCTTTTGGAGGGCTAGGGTCGCCACTGTGAACCGTCTGTGCACGTCGCTGAGTATAGCTCCGTGGCTGGGTTCTTGAGTTGGGCTTGCTTAGGAGCTGGGCTGTTATCCCAGACTTCCCATTAAGCAATGCCGAAGCTGCTGAAGCGGCAGGTGTTGTTTGGCCTGACTGTTTTTGGGTTTCGCTAGGTTCATCATCCGCTTGTTTCAATAGCTTTCTCTCCAGCCATGACCTTCTCTCCTCCTGAACAACCTCCAAGATGCCCATCTTGCGTACCTCTGCCTTTGTTACACCAAAGACCAAACAAGCAAGATCGTTGGCTGCAATGATAGTCCACGGAGGTTTCACCTCTGTTGTAAAAATTGCCTGGGCGGCAGGGACCCAGCGATTGGTGTGACCATGCACAGAGGGGCCTAGCTGAGTAGGGAAGTTGGCTGCTGTGGCACTCGGAAGCTGAGCTAAGGACGGAGAGTTCAATGGCTCTTGATAGATGGGCTGGCCTGTTAAGAATGGTTGAGAGACAGTCTCCATCAGTTTGTCTTGAGCCGACACCGCTGTGATATCTGTCATGGTTCGTTTCAAGGTCAGCGTTGGTCGGACAGGTGCAGGCTTCCCTCCCGTCTCGCCTGTACTGCTTGGTGCTGCGGCTGATTGATCTGGATGATTGGGGGCCTCCGAAGATTCTGAGTCCGGATCGTTGGATCTTCTCACTGTCTCGGTCCTTGAGTGTCTCGGAGGTGGAGATTTTTGACGAGGGCTTGGTAGATCCGTGCTAGATTTCCGAGGGTCAAAATCCTTCTCGAAAACGTTCTCCTGGGATATCTCCGCGGGACCGGATAGAGGAGCTGGCGTGTAAGAATCATCAGGGTTTGGCAAATTTCCAGCTCTGATTAATTGTGCCTGAGCAAGCAGGTCAAGCATATTTTGAGTTTCTACATCACCACTGACTCTCGCCTGAGCACTTGCAAGAGCTGCCTGTGACGAGGTCATAGGAAGTCCCATATGGTCTTTCATGAATTCAATAGATCGCTTGAGAACATTTTGTCGATTGTGTAAGAAATCCTCGGATTGATTGGCAAACGAGAAAGAATGCAAAGACTCGGACGGGAAACGAGAGAGGTCGTCAGCAAAGCTGTGAGTAGGAGGGCCACCAGTGAGTGATAAGTTGCCTGTGCTGGCAGCCATAGCACTCATCGAGGTAGAGCGGGAGAGCGCGGCAACGGACGGGCTTCGCGAAGAGGCTCGGGATCCTGGTAGCGTCGGGTTCCTTGATGGTGGACGTTGCTGTCTTATTCGTCGGAGGCCGGAGAGGCCTAGGCCGTGCTCGTGATCAGTCATGATGGGAGACCTGTGGTTATCATAGTGGTCAGCAAAGGGAGAACCCAACGTTGGGCGCCACAGCCGGGCTCTGCAACGCATGATTCCACCTGACGTACCTGGCGATAGCCTCAAGGTCGGCGGCCGCTGCCGCTGCTGCAGTGGCATCGAGAGACATGCGTGCTCTGCTTCTATCTTGTCCTGTAGAGTTTCTCACGGCAGCCAGATTTCCTGTACTACGGTTTTTTGGCAACGAGAGCGCCATTGGCAGCTTCTCGCGTCCGCGTTCGCCATCGCCCGTGTGGTTTTCGGCTCCTGCGACGAGGGATCATGGTTAGCTAACGGCACGAGACAAACCGAAAGTAGTGCCAGGCTGTAGGTAATACCATGATCATTTTGTCCTTCATGCATCTGTAGCATAGTTGGATCAGGCCAAGGACAGGCCGAAACCACAGATCAAAGTCGTGAGGGAAGGGCTGCAAGAGGCCTGCTCTGAGGATGGCGGGGTCAAGCAGGAAATCTCGGTTGGCTCGATTGCCCAGAATGTCGATTGAAATTTGAGACCAGTGGTGAACGCTCGAGGAGGTCGTATTTGTTTTAATATCCAGGGAAGCTGTATGAAATGCTAGGGTGCGTTTGTATGTATAAATATCGACTTTCCAGGGTTGGGTCGAAGGGTGACGAGCGAGACTCTCGAGGATGGGATGGGGCGTATCGTGTTGCAGGGCTATGTCTTGGCCTGTGACCTAAAACACAGAGAAAACTGACGTTATGAATCGATGGAAGTACCGGGAGGTAGGTTTGAGAGGGGGCTTTAGGTTTTCTATAGGGATGAATAGGCAGGCAAGGCGATAAATGATGTTCGAGCCATGCGATGCGAAGCAGATGCACTCAGGAACTCGGATTATCAAGAGCGTTCAGAAGTTTATTAGAGAAGGGATGGATGTTGAGCACCCGCAGCCGGATGATGAATGGAGACTTTGGAGGGAGTTTGGGTGGTTATCATAGGTTGCTCTCGAGACTTGTGAAGTCATCTGGCAATCTGATTGGTAGGGATAGGATTGTAGCGCTTGACCAGCCCTGGAAAGACGTCCCAGATGCAGGAGGGCCGTTGTTAGCTACCTTATTTGATTGAACTTCCATGGTGGGCTGACAAGATAAATGACGCCAACGGTTGTTATTTTCGATCTCTTTCTACCACAGTTCAAGGCTAGTAGAAGATTTTCTCTTCTTACGCTTTGTGCAAGTTTGTTAAGGGAGGAGGAAAATGCTCTTGAGTTTGAAACAAGCAGGCCAAGGAAAAGGCAACCTTGGACTGCCAACGACCCTCAGTTGATTAATCTATTCCCCAACAAATAAATTCCCCTATCAAAAGTAAGATAGAATTGGCCTGAGGAGAGTTATCATAATTGCAAAATACTGAACTATTGGCTTTCATTAGTATTCCACGGACGTAGTTAAAACCAATAGATTTTCACGCATGCCGCTCATCCTTCCCGACTGCCCGATCCATGCAATAGCTCAAAAGCATAAGAAGCATTTGTGTGGCTCAAAGGAAAGATGTTTCGCAAACTCAAGAATTTGCCCCTTATTACCCCAGAACTCAAACCTTAGACTTCATGCTTTTGAAAAGCTTAAAATCACATGTCGATAGCTTGCTGACGTAGGATGGATTAGTTACCTATATAATGAGTGATATACCACTGGGGTTCTGGGATGTCCTCAAGATGCCCCCTGGGTCAAAGGATACATAGGCAAATAAGGATGGGTATCAGAGTAGTCCCATAAATAGGTAGCATAAAAGTCATGAGCCGTTGTGTGCATTCTCTGAGCCCACGTGGTGTTAAGCCCAAAGAAAAATAGCTTTTTGGACCATACGAAGTTTCCTGCCAATCATCATGTCTGTACCTCATCTTGCCAAGAATTCGCGATTTGATCAACCAGGACAAACGGATGCTTGAGAAAGCCCATCGTTCGGTGACTGTCATAGATCCACGCATAATGAGTACAACTAGAAGAGGTACTCCAGTCCCAGCGTAAATATATTGTAGCTTCATAAGCCATGTATATCTGTAGGTGTTTCTCACAAATTCCACATAATGTACATCACCCCAAGTATTGTAACAATGAGAAGTTCAGATAGGTAGCCAAGAATCGTTGTCTTCATCTTACTATATTGGTGACTCAAATAGACGAGATGAATACTTTGGATCATCACTATTTCTTGTACGGTTATCACCTCAATTTTCTCCTTGTCAGACCCAAGTATGCAACACAGTCTACAGATTTTACTATGAACTTATCTGCCTATTTGATTGCGCATATACATATGCTTCGGCCAGTCACTTGAATGATCTTATGATGTTTTATCTGACGTTTAATATTCCAAGATTCGATCAAAATATGCTCTGGTTGGGTACACTCACAATGCAGAATGAAGGGTAGTAATCTTAAGGAGGCCATCACGTCTTGGCTACCACACAGCTTCCACAAAATGGGGTAGATGTGCGAAGAGCACTCGATAATGGCGTTTGTGTACCTTCGTATCTTCAACTTTGACCGCTTGCGTCAAACTGACTAAGATGGGTTTTGACAAGTCGAAGTGTGACCGAGTCAGACGATCACCCCAGCCTGTCAGACCTCTTGTCATGTCTCGTGGAAAGGCGATTATCGCCCGCGTTCGTGACCATGCGACACCAGCTAGTAAGACAATGTGTTCCATGATTGTATGCTATTGTATCTATAAAGTACAGCAGCAGTCTTGATAGACCGTCTCGGTGTCTATCTATGGCGACAGCAAATGACCCCAACAAGTTGTCGGTCTGTTATCAGAGACGGGAAAAAGATGCCTGGTGATCGCAGTAGCGTATCGCCAGCCCTACCAGGGGGCACATGAGCAACCTCAAGATATGTTACGTCTTGAAATGGCCGCGAGAAGCGATTGATCCCTTAATAAAGATGCCAAAGTTTTATCATGGAACAGGATATCAAACCGATAAGGAAAAGAGCGATAACAGCCTGAGCCAGAACAGAACAACGCGGGGTCAGCTGAGGGGTATTTCTCCCATGGCCCATGCCACTGTGGTGGGGTCTTCCCCAGGCTTGGGCAAAAGCTGAATGAGGAAGGCAATAGGACTATGTTGAGCGGATATACAAAAGAGCAACAGAAATTGGATATTCCAGTACACAGGCTAAATTTCAACGCTATCTGAAGTGTATTTGTTGGGAGATGCAGATATTCCCTCAGTGGCCAGACGCCAGAGGGTGTTCCGACCGCCTTCCAGAACCCGCAGTGCAGTCAGAGCATTACATGCGGAGAAAGTTGTCTCTTCATGGTTGGTCCGGCCCCCAGCCAAGTGAGGCGGCTGGACCCTTGAGTCAGGGACAGGGACGTTTTCCTATCGTGCTTGGGTACGGGTTGGACGTGCAGTAGTTTGAGGCAAGGTCCCTGACTGGATCTGCGTCTGTTGTGTGGTGCCATCTGGCTGAAGCAAACAGCTGGGAACCAAACCACATGAGCAGTGGTGATATTTTGCATGCTTCAGTCAGTCAAGTGTTTTGTCTTAGGAGCATGGATTGACTGACTGTCTATCTGAGAAACAAACACACAGGCATCTACCTAAGACACCAACGTGAGAGATAAAAAGAAAGGAAAAAGTGCCACGCGGACACACGACGAGGCTCCTCCTCCCCAGGTTTGGCGAGAATGCATGAATGGGTGAGACCAGTAGAGGAGGTGGGGAAGAGCCCCTGAAGAAAGGGAATCTGACAGAGCATCTGGGTTTAACTGTGCCACTGATTGGCTTCCGGATCTTCGTCCCGTTGGACTATTGGGACTTGGAGTCCGGCCGAAGGCTTGTCACGGGAAGCTTGTCCATTTTGGAGTTCTTGGCCTTTTCTCGCCTCGTGTATCCCGTAAAGTCACATTCCAGCAACGCTTTGCAGTGTTGATACAAACTTCAAAGCCTGGCGCCCAGAAATTCGCCATCCCGACCACCTAAAAAAAAGATGGAGTCGCGCAAAGCCGATCCCCCCGCTGTACGGAGCAGTAGCCCGCACCGCACGATAAGAAAAAACAGTGGGGGAGCTTTAGCGTCGCATAGCCCAGAGTATGGAAACTAAGGGTCCAGTCCTCAACCAGTACTACTTACCACTACTGTGAAGGTACTCGAAACTCTGAGGGATCTATATGGTCTTTGCATGTCACTCACTATTAAAGTAACGAGCAATGTTCTAGAGCGTCGTTTAAACAAAAAGCCTCAACCGGTCTTTACTATTTTCCTCATATTCTGCTTCCCTCCTCTTGCTTGTTTCTCCTTCTTCGTCTCTGGTTGTTACATCAAGGTCATGCTTGTTCTCCCATGAGCATGTGCCCTGTTCCTTATCTTGAACTATAAACTCGATCCCATCCATTGCTTCCAATAGCCAAGCCAAGTCGAGTACTGACTGTACTGTATTGTACCTACTGTACTCTACTGTACCTCCACTACTGTACGACGAAACGGCTCCGCTGACCACCCCCACCACCCTCTCCGACTCCCCCGTTGTCTGCTGATCCTCTCGGCTTCCCTCCAAAAAGTCGAGTGAGCCAGCTTTAACACTGGGCCCTGCTCTTCGTTCACCTTTGAACATATTTTTTCAGCATCTTCTCTCTTGTTTTATTTCTACTCTACTTCCTCTGTCGCTCTTATCTGTCCTGCTCTTACAAGCTTCTAAAGATAGCCATGAAATAAGCGAGACCCTGCATTATTCCCTGCCGCCAGCGACCAGCGAGGAACGACCGTCGACCGATCGGACGAATACAATTGATAGCAGTCGGCTTCGCCTTGTTCTTTTCTGATAAAACATAGCTGTGAGATCCAGCACCTCGAACTTCCCGAGGGAAACATTATTCGAACACCGTTGAAACTCAATTGGTCCTTCTTACCATGGAGGTGCACGAGATAACTTCGTCCGGTGCTCCGAGCCCGGCCCCAGAGCGCGTATCCACTCCAGCGCCGGACATGCCGGTCAAGGGCAAGAGCCGACATCGTCTGCTTCAAAGAATCCAGCGAATATCGTCAACGCCCTCGTTGAGCAGCTTGCGACGCTCCAAATCTGCTGGCAGTCGTGGAAGCCCCTACGGCTCACGAAGCACCATCTCCTGTGTCAGTCTTGCGGCTACCGGACCCCCCCAGACTCCCTATAGCGCCCGTTCATCAACCCCACAACCTTCGCCTCTCGGTCTCCCCAGCGCCTTGAGCTCAACTCCCCAATCATCAGGGGAATTCCCATTCGATACTCCCGACGGCTATCTGGCTATTCGCAAAGTCGAAAATGCCACTCCAATCACAACCCCCGGGACCGCTCCTCTTCCATCCGAACTCCGGTCCAAGCAGGATCTCCAGATTCGAGTTCGCCCTGGTCTGAAGCCTATCCAGAAGCCACCCTTTCGCTTGTGGGACAAAATGCCCAATGAGCTCCAAATTCATATCTTTTCTTTCTTCCAGCCAAAGGAGCTCGTGCAGGCGTCTCGGGTATCCAAGGCTTTCTACAAGGCCTGTTTTGATGGTCAGCTGTGGACATCACTTGATGCTTCAGAATTTTACCGTGATATTCCGGCTGAGTCGCTCGCCAGAATTATCATTGCGGCTGGACCTTTCATTAAGGATCTCAACCTGCGGGGATGCGTGCAGGTCGAGCACTATAAGCGCACTGAAGTCATTGTCAAGGCATGCAAGAACCTGATGAATGCGACCTTGGAAGGCTGCCAGAATTTTCAAAAGAGCACACTTCATAGCTTGTTGCGAAGCAACGATAAGCTAGTCAGCCTCAATCTTACGGGGTTGACTGCAGTCTCCAACACGTCCTGCAAGATCATTGCCGAGTCATGTCCCCAGCTCGAGACCTTCAATATTTCCTGGTGTGGCAGAGTCGATGCTCGGGGTGTGAAGGCGGTGGTTGAGGCTTGTCCAAGACTAAGGGATCTCCGTGCTGGCGAAGTAGGAGGTTTCGACAACGTCGCGACCGCCGAAGCCATCTTCAAGACGAACAATCTGGAGAGATTGGTATTGAGCGGATGCGCTGAGCTCAACGATGAGGCTCTCAAGATCATGATGCATGGCGCTGAGCCTGAAATTGACATCCTGACTGATCGACCTATCGTCCCAGCCCGAAAGCTCCGTCATCTGGATCTTAGCCGCTGCGTTCGACTTACAGACGCAGGCGTCCAGGCGATTGGTTACCTTGTACCAGACCTTGAAGGTCTACAGCTCTCCGGCTGTAAGCTGCTGAACGATGGTGCTCTCGAGCCCATTCTAGCGTCTACTCCTAGGTTGACGCATCTCGATCTTGAGGATCTCGAAAACCTTACAAACTCAATCCTGTCAGAACACCTCGCCAAGGCTCCCTGTGCAACCTCGATTGAACACCTGTCTCTAAGCTACTGTGAAAACCTTGGCGATACAGGAATGATCCCCGTCATGCAGACCTGCACAAACCTTCAGAACATCGACCTCGACAACACTCGAGTCAGCGACCTCGTCCTAGCTGAGGCAGCAGCAATGGTGATGAAACGATCTGAACGATCTACGGAAATGGGAACACGACCGAAACTCACCCTCCAGATGGTAGTCTATGACTGTCAAAATGTCACTTGGACAGGTGTTCGTGAGGTTCTCTTCCGAAACACCCAGGTCAAGGCTGTATCGGGTCAGCCCGGCCGAGTGAGCTACCCAACCGAGATGCTTGGCTTGAAATGCTTCTATGGTTTCCAGATGACTGTTGACGAGCATCAGAAGCGGGTTCTGCGCGGCGATTTCGCGTCTGCCGGCCGTCTGGAGAGGAAATGGGCAGACTATATGCAGGCTACCGAAGAAGCTGGCATGACAGGCGCAGGCTACCGAAGACGCAGGCGTCGAGCCAGAGAAGCCCTGGCCCTCCATCTTGACGAGGAGGATGGTGGCCCTACCGGTCGCCGTAGGGCACGCACTCTGGGCTCCTGTGCTGTCATGTAAGCCCTGTTATGATACACATGATATGAGTGCATGCCAATGTGCACAGCGGTGCACGAATACGTTTGGGAAGGAATCTTCCTTTTTTGGAGTACGGGGCTTGGGTAAATGGATAGGTGTTCAATCTGGGACGGGTTGGTTTTTGTTTATGATTGGAGATGGCGTTTTGGTAGATCTGGGCATTTTTCTTCTTCATGGCGACTCTCATGCATTGATGGCCACACGCGCTTTCTATGTATCAAGTATATTGGACAATGTTGTGCATATCCATATAGACAGTCAACTACATTGAGCGTAAATTCAAGACAGCATCTACAATACTACTACACTTCTGTGCTCATATATATTTGGTTAGAATATCTCAGTCACGGTTCGTTCACCACGAAGTGATCTCCACCAACGTGAATTCCTTGCCAATTCGCCATCCTCGCCTCCTACGATATGCGACCACTTCTGCAAGAACTCCTCCGTCGCATCCCAGCTTCTAGAGTCCCACGGCGTTCCGGTATGTGCGCCAGTAACACTTCCCCAGCAAGTCAAATGATTGAGCGAGTCGTGAAAGAACTCATCCTCGTCAATATCGTGCATGTGCTTTATGATGTTGTCTCTTATGTCCTTAAAGGGGATGACGTCGATAAAAGGATGATGGTTAACAACAATCTGTTGCCGCGTGGGACGTAGGTCAAAATGCTGCGTACGGGATCCGCGCTGGACGGATGTGATGATGGCTTCTGAGCTGGGATCTGTATCGGCGTTGGGTCTGTAGAAGGGGGATACAGCATTGTCAGAACAGTACATGGAGCGCGTTATTCCTAATGCGAGGCAGTTCTCCAGCATGGCGCTGATTATACAGATGATGTCGATCTGAAGGTTGTTTTTGTAGGGGTCTGGGATGACAGGGAGAAGGACTTCCTTTGAAACATTGGGGATATGGAGTGTAGGGCAGCCGCAGTTGAAGAATAGAACTGCCGTTGAGCTCTGATCTCCGATTGGGTTTGCTGAAAGCCATTGGTCAAAGTCCTGATAGAAGAGACTGGGGCTCCACGACCCATCATCTGTTGCTAGGCGTGGTACTAGAGTCTCTATGTTGGTCTGAAGGTATGAAGGATCTATGGTATCGGTATTGGCAAGGTTGCCGCCAACGGGGTCTGGATGAAGTTGTTCAACTTGTTCAAATAGATCGATGGGAGGCACGGCATTTCTTTCCGGTGTATCAACATCTATCCCTGCAGCACGACGCTCTAGCTCCTCTATGCGTTTCCTCTGCTTTTCTCCTAGAAATGGATCATGTCAGCCACAGTCCACTACGTACCGAACCGAATTGTCGTATAAGAGAGACGGCCAGTCTGTTTATACGGTCTAACTCACTATACGTTTGCTGTGCTAGGCGATTCTGCAAGCGTCTCTTTTCCGGATCACGTCTAACAACCTTCTTAACAGCTAACGTTCGGCTTTGGTTGGTAGCGCTGTCATTTGTCGAGCGCTGAGAAGCTCGGGTTCTTACTTGAACCATTGTTATAAAGCCTAATGATACTTTTGAGTGGTTAACTAGAAGACCGCAGGTGAAAGAGTTGACTGTATTGGAGTGAAGGTATCATGAGCAATGGTGTAAGCCTTGTGTTGGCTTATGGCTCACGTCAGCCACAAATGGGGTCCACATCTTCAACGGCTGCTTATGCCAGTTATGTTACGCTCATCACTGACGAATTTACCCTAGAGCATACGATCTTCGAGATTCTCTTAAGCATGAATTGCCCAGTGAGAGTTGTGCCCCTGGACGATATACAGTGACCGAGGCTCCCTGTCGAAATCTATGGGTGTGTCCGTATGCATCATGTTAATTATTTCGTTTGAGTTTGCAAATATCGTCGTCAGTCTCAATCAAGTTCCCTGTCTAGCGGTGCGTTAAACCAGCCAGGTATGAGAAAAATGTCGGACTTGATCCGCCAATCCCAGCTACTCACTGCTTGAGGTTTGACTATCATTGGTCTTCTAGTTTCTTCGTCTGATATCATACCCAGGCGTCATTTGAGTTAGGTGATATGAACGGGATTGGACCGGACGAAATGAAGCGGCGATAGCACACTAACTTTCGCGCTATTCGATGGCCCCCCTTTTAATCGTTGAAGATTCAGGCTCAAACTGTCCGAACATACGGCCCCTAAACGGCTTATTATTAATTTTCCCGTCCCCAGTGCTATTGGTCTCCTCTCACTTAAGCTATGCCCGGCGGTATCGACAGCGGCCCCGATCTTTCGGTCGTTAATTGACAGCTAAACGGGGATATGGGGCCGGTCCGCTCCACATGTGGCCTACCGAGGTCCCGAGGTCCACTAAACACATACTTGTGGTTTCGACAACTTCTCAACTGAGGCCTGTCAATACTAACGCAACAAGAACTCCAAGCAACGACTATTCTAACCAGTCACCACAAGACCACATAGCAGTAACATGTCACTCGAAGTCATCTACGTCACTCGCCATGGGGTAAGTCTCTGCATGACTCGGATATCCTCAGAGGGATATCCATCCCACGGGTTCTTTGTTCCGTGTTAACATAATGACCTCGAATCTAGTTCCGATCTGGCTGGAGTGTCGACCCATTGACTGGCGTGTACTCTGCTTCGATACGGTCACCTACAGGGATTCCTGCAGACCCAGCTTTGACGTCCCATGGAGTTTCACAGGCAAAGGAGATGGGCAAGCATCTGATGACGCTGGATCCTCCCATCGATGCTGTGTACTCAAGTCCGTATTATCGCTGCCTGCAAACAATAACACCATTTGTTGAGCTGAAGCAACAGCAATTGAACAATGAGTTAAACATCCAGGGGTCTGCGACCGCCACTATATGCCCAGAACATGGGATAGGGGAGTTCTTTGGAGCAGCGCCTTTCGATCACCCAATACCAGCCTCGCCTGACCGACTCAAAGAGCTGTTTCCAGCATATGATGATACCTGTGTGTCTGTCATAACCCCTTCCAGAAAGGGCGAAACCATCAAAGATCTGTATGTGCGTGTTGCAGCCGCCATGCAGGGCATCATCGACCGCTGCGATGCAGAGGGAAAACGCGCAGTTGTACTCTGCACCCATGCAGCTGTTGTCATAGCCTTGGGCCGTGTTCTCACAGGTCGCATCCCTGACGCCGTCGAAGAAGAGGATTTTCATGCCTTCACGTGCGGTTTGAGCAGGTACCGCCGGCGAGGCACGCGGAGAAGCTCGGTTGCAAACCCTAGTAAGTTTGTTCTATAGTGTATTTTGATTAACAAATATTGGCCACAGTACGTTGACAAACATCCAATAGACGAATCCCAAGCCTCCGTAAGCGAACGCAGTTCGGTAGGGGAGTGGCAGTGCGAGTTAGATAGCGATTGTAGTTTCCTGAGCTCTGGAGAGGAGCGAGGCTGGTGAGTTCGCAAGTACCGTCATCTGATTCCTTGTCGTTACCACTTGTTTAAACACCGCAGGCAGCATTTGCACTCAGATACCGTGCTAACTTGAGGTACAGGAAGTTTTCAGGCGATGAATCGTTCCCAGGAACTGGCTCGATGTCGCAGGGGGATGTTGATTCCAAACTCTAAAGTATTCTAGTTGAGACGCGCACCACTTGATTGGCGGCTTCTCCGTGATGGAGATCGTGCTCCATAGTCTTGTTCATTTTTGTCGGTAATTTTTGAATGTCCGGAGAGCTCTTGTCGACCTCAGGGCGGAGCCTCAATCGGCAATGACGCGGATATACCGGGGCTGATCGAGACTTTTGATAAAGCAACTATCGAATCCTCCGACATTACCTTCTGAAACCACTCAAACTGCTTGTGTCGTACCCATGGCCCTTTGCTAAGCCAGAAAAGTCGATTATAGCCGAATGTACAGGACATTCAAGACCAAGGAAGGACTAGAACGGGCCAGATGTAAATTGGCAATGAATTGCAGAATTGCAGAATTGCTTTTCTAATCCGGTAATCTTTTTATTTTATTTTTTAATATCCAGTTTGAGCAAAGCCTCAGCTGGAACGAACCCTTAGCGATTAAACGTGCTTTCATCTGCATGCAACAGCGGGAAACCCTGGTCTATTGCCAGGTTCGTCAGGTTTCCTGTGACCAGATACTTCGAAACCTACCCAAGCAAAGGCATACGAGGCTGACAATACCTAGCATACGTCGCAACTAGTAACTAAGATCCACGACCTCAACCTGAGCCCATTGGAGAATTGATCAATCAGTAATATTATCGAATTGCAAGGGACTTGTTCCCTTACATCGACTGCATGAAAATTTCGATGTCCCCATATAGATGCAGGCCAGGCCCATGATGATAAGTGACAGCATTGCCTGACCCTTGTCGTGTGCCGATCGGAGTAGCCGCTTTGAGAGACCAATCGGGTTGGCGCTGGATTGCAAAGACTGTGTAACAATCTGCATGGAGAAGAGCAGCCCTCGTGGGAATTAGGCTATCGACAGCGACATGGGTCACGAAACGATTGTTTCTTTCTAAACAAGTTAGGAGCGTTGCTTACCACCAGTCTAATCATCGACTAGTATCCCTATCAAACGACCAACAAAATGTCCTCGACAAATAGCGAGTGCATATCAATGAGATTCGCTAGGAACATCCAACAGCTCGAGTTATCCATGCCCTGTGTATTCAATACGTATTATATCGTCTTACACGCGGATCTGCAGGGTAGGGCAGGGATCGACCGGAGAAGAGGAGAAGCAATAATAGAGCTGATGTAGCCCGACTGTTTTGTCAGTCGAGCAATGACATTCTTGGTGATGTTCTCCATACGTCAAAGGTAGGGAGACTAATGACCTCGGGTATGGCATCCGCGGCATGGTGTTGCGGGTGTGGCCCGATAAAAAGAAATAAAGAAACCGTCACAACCCCGGGTGAATTCACCCATAGTTTGATCAGGGAAATGAACTAATTAGATAGTCGAGAGGATTTTCAGTCCCAGGTTGTCTCTGTCTTGTCCTCAGGATGCTCCAGACTAAACTTGTCGAGTGAAATGCTACAGCTGGTCATGGCGACTGAAGGCGATAGTCTCATATAATGGTGGGGGCAGTGGAGCCTGGAATTCGAGGAGGAAAGAGAGAAGCCGATTGAATTGGATAATCCCGGCATTGATCATGTCCATGTGAATTTCCATTGTTAGTGACAAGATATGTGGCGCCCCACGGCTTTTGACTTGTTATGCGTAAGAAAATGATCCGCGTAAGTCAATATAACGGTTGAATGAGGTAGGTAGTCTGTACGCGACAGACGCCATGGAACGGCAGGCGCTTGAATCATGTGCTTGCCGTTGAGGAAGGTACTGCTCGAAGGTGAGTACCTACCTTATTAGTATTCTACGCACTACGTGGGAAACTTCCATTCTTTAATACAGGGTAAGATTCGTGTGAAACTCAACGGAACGAAAGCCACGACGGGGAGGTACTATCGTTGATGCCTCAGGTCTCAGGTAAAGCAGCTTCCCTGCACGGCAACTCTTGTGTCTCGAGTTGAGTTGACCGACGTTGCCCTCGCAATCTTCATAATCCATCATCCTAGTTCAATATCTGTCATCTCTCATTTTGTTCAACTTACAACCACACAACTGCAACAAACCGCGACACCGCCCCAAACTGCAGGCATCTTTTCTGCATCGTGCGCCGAATTAGGGTTGGCAAGATGTGGCTGGTCGCCCAATGTGCAGCGCCCATTCGCCGCGCTGACCAAGGCAATGGCAACAAAAAGCAAAATAGTCATCCGTTGGCGACATCTGTCTTCTGAGTCCTGACCCTCACTTAATATGAGATGCCGATGACGCCCAGCCGCATAGCTACGCGGACTTGCTGGGATTATCACGATACAATGACGGTGTCGGAGACGCTATTGCGCGCCCATACTAAGTATAGTCGGACCTGAGTGGCTACTACCGATCTGGATGCCGCCATCTGCAAGCGTCCGATTATGATACTGCAGATTTGATTTATGATAACGATAGATCATGTATCTATTTCTCAAGTCGGAACCGACCATCGGCCTGCTTCCACACCGAAAAAGCGATCTGCAACGCAGGTTAATTGCCTTGATCAAAGTCACCACGGAGTCATAGAGACCGGGAGGACCAACTGTAGTTACTTCCGAGAATCAAAGCCATTCAACAGAACTTAGTCAATTGGACTCCATCTTCTGGCTTGCGCTACCGACATTACAATTGCGCCTCACTCATGCCGCGGGCCCGAGATGACCCTTTTCTGTCATCACCAGTACATACATGATGAGCCTTGAGCTGTTGTACATCTTCAGGCTTCACAAGAAGACGACTTATTGAAGCTCAAATTGGACCGGCGTAGTTTGCTGGAGATGAGCCACCTGCACTAGAGCGGAGCAGGTGCTCCCACGCGAGATACATGTCAGATTTGACAGTCTTGTCACTCCTCACACATCCTTTTCAGCCTTTCCCTGCGGTTACTTGTTTTTTCTTTTCTTTAGCAAATGTATGTACTCTGCTCATATTAATGTACACCGCTGCTTAAGATAAGCAGCCATTTTTACGCTCTCCATCCTTTCATCTCCCGTCACGGCAGGCAAGTTCCTGCCGAGAAAGTAGTCATTGACGCAGAATGCATAGCACCCCATTTGGACCTTGTTAGTCTTGCGGGTACAGTCTAGCACCAGAGATTTCTCCTCATTGGTCCTTACTGTCATGAACCAACTGTCCTTCTCGTTAGGACTAAAAACTCGTCCTGCCATCCTGTCCCCACAAGCTTATCGAACCTGTTAGGATATGGGATGAGGTACGTAGTACGTACATGGAGATCCCGAGTTATTGTTGTCACGAGACGCCATGCGCAAAAGTTGTATGTTGGTAGTTAAACATCATATGCAGACTCGACCGGGTCTCGCATACACACAGCAGTTTGCTGGGCGTACAGTACCTGTCCATATCACCTACGTTTTGCGAGTAACACCCCCAGTTTGATTGGCAGCTGATCGCTGGCTGTCCCAGCGGAACGGTTGAGGCGCACACTACATCCTATCACCAACAGCGCTGCATTGAGCTAATACTATGAGCAAACAAAATTTCTACGAGGGATCTTGTTGCTTGCGGCAGCGAAAGCAACAGCGGATTGGCCTAGACCTTGATACTACGTAGAACTCACCAGCACAGTGGCAACCCCGGTCTAATCCCCCTTGCACACCCTTCTCGGGTGAGATCTGGCTGTGATCTCGAGGACAGGGTTCGCCCCAGACAGTGCCAATTCGGCTTAACGCGATCTCAAGTGAACGGCTCGTTAAATGGGTCCTTCAGGGTGCCGTGGGCTATCACTGCTCTCCTTTTGGGCTATTTGCTTCAGGTGCAAAGGACAATACTGTGCTACGGTGTACGCTAAAACTTGCCTCGTATACGTACCTTGTATTATTAGGGATGGGTTACTCCGCTCAAGCTTCCCTTGCTTCAACACGATGCGGGCCCTCTGACTGCTTGGAGGAGTAGGTAAGTATCTACTTCCCTTATTTTTGTTTCTTTTGAGATAACCGCCTCTGTTTCACATCACTTCGGGTAACGGATTGGTGATTGAAGATTTTGCTTGGCATAATGATTCCCACAAATGGTTCAGAACTACCTATGTACTCTTACATGTGCAGCTGGTCTGGAAGCATCATCCAGAGAATACAACTCCTTATACTCCAGCAGGGGGAGACGAAGTAGCCTGTAAAAAAAGGCCATGTTAGAGCACGATCATCCCGTTGTGGACGGATGCCTACACGTGCTGACAGAAGGCTCCGGCAAAGAGGTGGCGCTCTCACTTGCATCAATGTATCCACGCGAAACTATCTTTGTGGCCGCAGGTACGGGTATGACCCCGGCTGTTATTTTACTTCTTCGCTCCACTGTATGGCCTCTCATGGCGGGGAGGTGTGTCTCCTACATGAGGCGCTTTGCCTAATGCCAAGTCGGGCTGTTAGTAGCGTCCATCATCATGAGCAGGGGTGGAACACAGGCCCCTTCATAAGTCGAGACAATCACTTAACTAACCACTGTTCCTTTGAGGCTGGTTCATTACTGACAGTTTGGGTCACAGACAAACGCAGAATAAGAAGGAGCATGCGTTAGCAGAACTACCAGACGTCTCTTGGCCATATCAACGAATCAATCCTCGACATTTTGCCAGTTGACGGTCTACTACAAGAGAGCCATTGCCCCTCCCCTCAATACCATAATACCTCGAAAGAGTACCCGCACTCTCAATATAGTTCTCGCACCAAATCCTCCCTTATTTGCTCAAGTCACCTTCCTCGGCTTTTATCCCTTGCTTGAGTCTTAAGTTTTGTCAACCAAATCGCATCTAATTTCGACTTGCCTTTGCCCTTCCGCCAGCCTCCAAAGTTTTCGACTACCGTCTCCCTGATAATTCTTCAAGAGGCGAACCATTTCCACCTGAATCATAACAAACGACTCTGGATCATAACAAAAAGCCAGAACCATTTACATCGTCCCATCTGCTTGCCGTGAGACGGTTGTCAACATGAGTATTCATCCATTCCTCAGGATGGAGGGGACATCGGGAAGACTATCGGGACAAGTTCCAAACCCGACACACACTTACCAATGCTCAACTCGACCCCAAACCCCACCAGGTTCAACTTCAGGGAGCCCAAGGGTGAAGATTGAGGGTAAGTTCTTCTTAGCTTGATCCATGAGCTTTACCTTTTCGCCATAATAGCAGAAACTAACGAGATCACAAGAGTTCACAGTCCTTCCTGGTCTTCACAATGCCACATCACCTCAAGTGAACCCACCCACGAAACTCCCTAGTTTAGGAGAATTTGACCAAGGAGTAGAAGCCCTCATTCGAGCACATGGTGCTTCGACAGCTTGCACTCCTCGGTCTCCACTCCTTGGATTCTCACGAAACCCAACTGTTCTTGAACCCCTCCGGTCTATTACCCAACCGCAACCATCATGGTCTTTGAAGGACCGTTCAGCCGAGGATTCTTCTGGTGAATACCCTAGCTCAAGGAGAGGGACCATTGCTAGTGCAAGCCAGTACTCTGTTTCCTCCGAGTACCCTCAACAATCTCACATGGGCAGTTATGGTAACCCGGACACATATTACGACTATGCCGCCAGCAGCCCATCTGTCCAAGGTCTTCCAGGCATGAATTGTTACCCAAGTCCACCACCAGATGGTGGCGAGGGTCGACATATCAATCAGAAGTACACAACAGAGGAGGGCGATTATATTATTTATGCCTGGCACGATAAGAAAATGAAGTGGCTACGAATCAAGCAGGAATTCGCAGCCCGGTTCGGAAGAACTCCCGAACGTACTGTTCAAGGCTTACAGGCTTGGTACTACCGCATGAATCAGCGCATACCTGTTTGGGATCGGGATGGTTATCTTATCTTTGACAATGAAGACGACCTCGAACCTCAGCATGTCAGCATCAAGTGCCGCGAGCGTGACAGCCAGGACAAACCCACAGAGCCTCTTGGTATCGCTCAACGATACCCTGAAAGGGCCATCCATTACTCTTGGGTTGATGCGGAGACAAAATTCAAGGCCCGAGACTGGGGTGCGTATCTTTGTTCGTACACAGTGATTATTACCGAGACTAACGACTTCTGAAGCCAGGAAACGAGCTACACAGTACCACCAGAGGCGGGACCGACGTCGACAGAAGGAGCAGCGACGACTGAAGCTATAAAGAAGCGATCCCTTCGGATCAAACTTATGGCTGAAATGTGAATGCAAACAGAGTGTTTTCACCCACTGCACCGACGAAGCGATTCAATTTTATTTATCCCCGACTCAAGATTTCTATATGACGCCCCTTTACACGACGACTGAATCTCCGACGACACGAATATCATGTATCACATGCCCCGTATCATACCCTCAAGCATGTAACTAGGTCTCCTTTGTCATTTACTATATTTTGCTTTGTATCGAATTTTTTTTTTTTTTTTTTTTTGCCTCTTTTGTACGTTTAGACGACTACTGGGGGAAGACATTCGAGGATCAGGATGGTCCAGTGGAGCTTGTATAAAGCCAAACTCGATGTTGGCGGGCTGAGGCGTTATATGAGCAGGGTCGCCAGACACGGCGAGCTATTAGGCCTTATTCTTATGTTTCTCACAGTTTTTGTACCACTAGATATATGATGATGGGTCACCAGGAATAATGAGATGAATGGAAAAGATCACGGAAAACAAGGGCGTTGATGGAAAATAGCTAGCATGCAAGACTCTCTATTTGTTAATAGAAAGCAAAGTTTATTACCTATCCTTTCACTTAGCCAAAGCTTCTATTTTAATGTCCATTGTGAGGTCCTTCACATTTACTCCTACCGCAGGTTTAAGCTTAGTACCTAGTGCTTGTCATCAATTCTGCGATCTTAAAGACACGTTCCCACCCCCCCGGTTCGCTGTTGTGTACACATACGGGCAGCCGCCAAGGCTCCAGGTCACCTCATTCGGCATTCGCGTCTGTGATTGTAGAGCGAGGGCAAACATGTAGATCCCCCAGCAGCTGAGACGAACTAAGCCACTAGCACAGGGCTGAAAATGTCTGTATGCTTCGAGCGCACATGTCTTCAAGACTGTGTAGCTAGGTATCGAGTACGTAGCAGATAGATGCATGGCTACGTTTTCTGTAACGGAGATATAAGAACACGATCCTGCTCTTTGGCATACTTCTACACACATCGGGAAATATGCTGGATTCCTGGCGCACAAACCAGCATTGACTCGAGATAGACATTTCATACCCCCTCCCCCACAAGCAAACAGCCAGAAATCTTTCGCTGTGTGACGGGCCCATCGATTCTATTCATTTGGCAAAAGAATGGCTAACCATGCCGGATCAGGAGTGTTGATTGTGTCGTTGGTCGTTGGTAGAAATGCAGGTTCGGCTACCGTGACGAATGACGATGGTGTCACGCCGCAGGAGCATAGCGCTGTGGCTTGCACAATCAAGGGTCCTGAGAATAAGAATAAAGGATCGAACTGTAAAACTGTGCACTGTTCGTTGGTTGTCGATAACAGTTTTGGAATCTGCGTGCGTCGGTGTTGGGCCATATGTGACCCATCGTCGATTTGCTTGTTGCTAGTGGGCTGAAAGTATAACGCCTCAAAATCTTTAGACTACCTAGTTTAGTATGCTCTGCTCTGTTTCTATTCAAAAGCACGGCTACGTTTTACGTAGGTCCTAATGCGGGCCATTGTGGTATCTTCGTCGTCGTTGCCATCAAGGACCATGTCGTTGTCGCTTTCGTCAAAGTCGACGTTGTCGAACTCCTCGTCGTCGGACGCGTTCCCATTACGATAACCGTACGCATGTCGCCCGTATTCATCATCAGACTCCACTTCATCTTCTGGGTAATCGGCTGTGTAGTAGTTCTCGGCTGGGAGGTTTGCTTTGTTAGCCTTATACATTCCACAATATCTTCGCACTGGGTTGCATCGCCCATGTGTAATAGAATGACTTACCATTCTCATCCTCGTCGTCCTCATCAAAGTCATCGTCCTCGTCGCGTTCGGGACCAAAGAACAAGTTGCTCTCTTCCTTGCCGTCGAGAACCAATACACCAACATCCGTTGGTGCCACGTCGACTTTCATAGCATGAGCGGGGATTCGGACGTATTCCTCGATAACCCAGTCGTCATCGTCCTCCATATCACTAATATCACCCATAGTCATATCCACATCCTTTGACTGTGTATTATCGGTGACTGCCTCTGGGTGACGCTCCTGATATCGCTTCGCTGGAGCTTTAGGCTTGAATCTAGCTGCCTTTTGCTTTTCTTGTTCCATCTCGTGGAGGTTGGCACCAATCTCTTTCATAACCCAGTCGTTCATATCGTCCGCCATCTTCGACATATCCTGGTTGTGAGGACTCATGACGGATGCTGGTAGAGCAGTCCGTGTGTTTGGGCCAGGGAGAGGAGAGTTCTGTCTGCTTCTCGCTGCAGGCTTCTTGAGGCGTCGCTCTTCCTGCGGCCGTTCCTCTATGGGCCGAACTTCGAGTGGCTTACTCGTGGACACAGTCGTGTCTCCGTTTTTCTGCATAGATGGCATCACCACAGATGCCTGGATGGACTCGAGAACTTTCGCTGCCCTTTCACTGGCTTTGGCGCGACTTCTCTCAACGAAGACGGCAGGACCGTATCGCGGCCGCTTGTTGAGCCCAGTGCTGGAAGGTTCAGCTGTGTTCCCAGCCATCATCATCTTTCTCGATATGTGGAATCGTCGCAATTCAGAGAGCTTGGAGGCATCGGCCGGTGTCGAATCAGCGGTGGAGGCCGTATCCTCATGGGTGATGGCTTTTTTGGTCTGATTTGCATCATCGGCGGGGCCGGAGACGTGAATAACGGGTTTGGCATCGCGGAAGGTTGGAGCAGAAGATTCTATTGTGGGAGATTGAGGGCCAGGGTTTCTTCTTTGGTAGACCCAATTGCTGTCATTTCGATGTCGCTTTGCGCCTTCGTCAAACTCTGGGCCGAGTTAGATACTGCAATAGTGAACACGCAGTTAAAGAGAGGGCATACGGAGAAACGTCACGGGTGACTCGTCGTCACGCTTGCGCTTTACGCGGATGAGCTGAGGTGGAATAGACATGGTTTCTACATGCGCAGCCAGCAAAGATCTCGGTGATGTAGTTTGTAGTTTGTAGTTTGTAGAGAGTATGAATTCGAGGCGAGACAGAACGCTCTTGCTTCCAAATTGTGTGTGGATGTGTTGCAAAGATTGCGCCGTTTGCGAATACTGGTGCTTGCGATAAGCCGCGAACAGACGATGAGGTCAGAAGTTGATTCTAGGTTGGCTTTTTCTCGTTAATTTTCATTCATCCACTTTCTTTCTGTAGGTGGGGTTCATCATAAAGAGCCTCCAAGAGAGTGGAGACATCTTGTGGTTGGTGCTTGCTTTAGTGGATATCTGCTGTTTGATAGGGAGATGATTTTAAGAAGGTCAATTCTAGGAAAGAAACATATAAATTTCTCAAGGAGAAGCCTGATATATCACAGAAATCTCCCACTGTCTCAGCTGTAGCTACGTGTAGCATTGTTAACATTTAGGAGCAGCTCTTTGGTGCAAGTACCGTATGTCCATTGGATTGACTTTGATGGTGCAATGTTTAGCTGGGAAGTGGAGATGAAAATCGTCAACGAAAAACAATGTCTTAAACTGCTAGGATAAGAAGCTCCCAACAATAGCGAGTTAGAGGTTACGCTGGGGATGTCGAGTATCTGCAAGATTGCGACTTGGGTATAATCTCTACTCAAATGAAGTGCGAGAAGATTAATTCCATGAATTTGGCGTCATGATGAAAACGGTTGGAATGTGGGGGCGCACGGTTCACCTTGGGACATCCATGCATGGCCTATTCTGCGGTACTACTATGTACGAACCATGATACCAGCGTATCTAAGCCCACGGGTAGTTACTGATGCTTCCCTTGCTCCCGTGAGCTCGAGGTGCATGGACTGAAGATAGTTTGGCTCTTGACAAGACCCCAAGCTCGTGGCGTGGAATAGAGGATATATCTATGCCGTTATTTACAGGCATCAACTGTAGGTAGCTATGACTGATCTGCAGCTACCAAACAAGGCACCAAAGCTAATTGGCACGCGGCCACGAAAGACCCGTCGCTGCAGATCGTGATTAACCCCAGATTCTGCGCCTTCAACACCAAAGATGATGGAGAATGGATGTATAGAGACGAGCACGCAGTGGTATGAAGTTGATCTTGTGGGAACACACCTCTATTGTATAACTTGACCAAGAATTGGGTGATTGTGATTTCATTTCCGCAGTCACGTCCACTGCATTTCCCCCCTCCCTTGATGACGTCCTTGGCCTCTATCCTCGGTGGCACTAAAGGTGTCCAGTAAAAGTCAAAGTCAAAGCAAAAGCAAAAGCAAAGGAGAGTAAGGTTTAAGGAACTCTACTCACCCAAACTCACGTGTCGGGGCCCCAACGGCAAGCTCCAACGCCGTATTCTTGTTGCTCTTGCTCTCCCTTGATTGCCTCACTCACTCCCTCCTCTTCCATAAAAATCAGGCTACCTAGTACTTGGTGCAATATCTAATCTTTGACCTCAAGATTGGTGTTGCATTGATCTGTCGTCATCCCGCTTCCTACCTGGGACCTCCCTCCCTCTTGACCCCGTCCACGTCCTCGTTCCCGCTCGTTCTCTTCTGCCACATCTTACCTTTCGTCATCCCGCAACTCACTTCATCTTATATATCTTTTTTGCCTCAAAATCCTTCTCCTCTTTGCTATACTTCCACACGCCCTATCGTCAATATCTATGCTGTGATGCTGTCCTAACCACTGGATCATTGTCGACAGAGAAGTACGAATATCCCTGCTCATCATTCGATTATTGCGTTCAGACATCAGAGCATCAAACGCCAACGCAATTACTGTGTAGAACCCACTACGTACCTACTTTAATTACGCCCCAACGCCATTTCAACCTTTACGATTCACTTCCACACGTCCTTGACCACATTTATGGCTTGGCTGCTGTTGTTAAGCTCCTCATAATAACGGTACACCAAATTTTACCATGTCCCCCAAAACGCCCTTCACAATCACCTTCAAGAAGGCTGGGACTTCAGCTCCCGTTTTCATTGCAGGCTCCTTCTCCGATCCGCCATGGCAACTCCAAGAAATGGATTGCGCCACTGACCAAGATGGAGAGCACATTTTTCAATCCAAACTCATGCTGGAACCTGAACAGGATTACCAATTCAAGCTTCGCATAGGATATGACAACTGGTGGGTTCTGGCTGAGGATTATCCCACTGGTGAGTCCAATCCGAATACCCCATCTCGAGCCTTATTCTGACATTTAGTACTAAAGCGACTGATGATTCTGGCAACGAGAACAACGTTTTGCACGCACCCCACAGACCTACAGAAGAGCAAACCTTCCGAGCTGGCATCGATACGCCAGTAATAGATGACACGCAGTCAGCTTCAGCTCGCACGGGAACAGACAAAGCCGATGAGAGCGCAACGAACTCTACAGTGCCGCTACTTGCACATGAATCATTTGGTGACGATCTTCAGGAAGAAGACGCCGAAGGCAGCAACGCACCATTGTTCGCGCATGAGTCGTTAGGTAACGACACTAAAGAGGATGACACCGATGACTTTAAGGCGCCTCTTCTTGCGCACGAGTCCCTTGGCGAAGACACTAAGGAGGACACTGAAGAGATGAAGACGCCGTTGTTTGCGCATGAGTGCCTGGGTGCTTATGATTTCGAAGAACAAGCTGAACACGACATAGCCCCGATCGTAGGGAGTAGCCCGAGACAAAATGGAAACTCGAAACCGAAGCACGACAAGGCGGCTAATATCGACGTCAACGATCCTACCCTCGAGAACTTTCCCTCTGAACGTGGTTCAATCCTCGATGCCATTCGGACTATTCAGACCCATCTTGGAGAAGACCAGACTCACCTTGACGATATTCCCTCGTCACCTCGTGTAATTTCGTCCAGAAGAACTAGCCTGGATTCTAATGATGACTTGTGCTTATCCCCTGTGACTTTAAGCCCTACCGTTACCAGGAGACGAGAGAGCAGACCTTCTCACAGCTTTGGAAGAACACGATCGGCAGTATCTCTAGGTTCGATCGAAGAGGAACCAAAGCCCTCAAACAAACGATCACAAGGGCCCCCAGTTGTGTCCCTACCGAACCCTAACTCAAGAGACAAGATTGTTGGCCAAAAGTCGCCCCCTAGTGAGGAAGACGAAGCTGTTGTGATGAAGACCTCTGAGGTAAAGCCCAGTACGAAGATCGATAACGAATCATCATCTCAAGTTGAAAGTTGTGAGGCCCAGACAACCCACCAAGCCAAGGCCTCCAGTGCCGCTACGATCGAAAATCCCTCGGGGGCTATCAAGTCCAAAACGGTTGATGAACGAGCTGTTGAAGCTCTGTCACTTGACAAATCAACGGAAGACGAGACTCCAGCCAGATCTGACCTAAACCCTGTCCGCCCTCCGAAGGAACTCCCGTCTGTGACAGAATCAAAGAGCGAAAGAAAGGCAGAGAAGACAGCGCCTGCAGGGGGTTCATCCCGAAGCCCCCCTGGCGGGAGTCTAGTACCCATGTGAGTCCTGTGACAAGTGACAATCAAAGAGCACCACTAACAAGAACAATACAGGATTATCACAACAGGAGCTCTTGCAGTTGCTATTGGGATAGGGTGGTGGCAGTCTGCTACTGATTAAGAAAGAACGACAGCTAATGTGGACTCTGATGCTGGTTCTGAGCTGGTTTGGGTAAATTAATTAAGAACACGGATAAGGCATTGATAATGTAGGGATTGGAGGCAGCTGCACGAACTGCGGATGGAAAGCAGTGTCGCGGCAACGGCTAAACGGTATTACTAACCTGTACGAGACCTAGCAGCAGCTAGGAAGCATATCTATTTTGTCAACATGAATACTGGATCCATTCTGTAAATTGATTGAACTTTTCTTTCGTAGCCAGAAAATGGATATAGCCGTATTTGACTTCACATGTTCAGTGGTCATGGCGGGGAGAGGTCGGTAGATCGGTGAAAAATGTCCGATGGCCGGCTTGAACCCAAAAAAAAAAAACCCTCCATGACTATCAAAGAATTGTTGCAGTAACATACCCACTTCATCATACAATAAATATCCCACTAAAATGCAACGTGTAGCAGCGAACTCGATTTGCTCGCTTTGCAGGTTTACATCTCGGCCAGTTCCTACAGTACGAACATCATTACAGCCATGCCTTAGCCAACGCTTGGCCTCGCAGCATTTCAAGCCTCGCCCCTCCCGCATGGTTCTTTCAGATCGAGTCGACCAAGCCCCTCCTACCAATGATGACCGACGAAGACGCCGAGACGCCCCGGGGCCTTTTGGAGGGATGAACAGAACAGTAGCCAACGTCGACCCTTACCGAAGAGCCGGTCGTCAGCGTGCGGTAGCAGGAAAAGATTCAAAAGGAGGGAACACAAGAGAAAGAGATAATAGAAGAGGTGGGACAAGAGATGGAGATGACCGGAAGGCGCTCAAGATGCAACGGGCGCTTGCTACGGTTTCATACGGAAAGCGAACAGTAATGAAGGAATCCATGACTGATTACGATTCATTCGACACCTTCGATCTCATCCCGGACCTCCAAAGGGCCGTCAACGAGGAACTCTTCAAAGGCATGGTCGATATTAAGCCTACCCCAGTCCAGAGACTTGCGATCCCCGCCTTGCTAGGTCAAAAAAGTCCTGATGACCTCAAGAAGCCTTCAGAAGAGATGAACTCGTTCCTGTTGGCTGCCGAGACTGGTTCTGGAAAGACTCTGGCGTATCTGCTACCAGCTGTTGATGCTCTCAAGATAGCCGAAGCTGATGATCCTGAAATCAAAGGCTACCGTGAGCGATGGGAACTTGAGAAGGAAAGACAATTGGCAGGCAACTCCAAGACCAAACCCTTTGACGAACCGCATCCCACAATGGCTCGTCCCAAGGTTGTTATTCTCGTACCTACAGCGGAGCTGGCGCACCAGGTTACAAAAGTGTCCAAGGCGCTATCGCACGTCGCAAAATTCAAGACAGAACTTCTGTCTTCAGACTTGAAGCCACAGCAGATCCAGCGCAATTTGTACGGGCCTAGAGGAGTCGATATCATTGTCTCTACGCCCCATCTCCTCGCATCTATTGCCGACTCCGACCCCAATATTCTCTCACGCGTATCTCACTTAATTGTTGACGAGGCAGACTCTTTATTCGACCGCAGTTTTGCTCCAGTAACGACCAGTATTATTGAGCGGGCAATGCCCTCGATGAAGCAATTTGTCTGTTGCTCTGCCACTATTCCCCGAAAACTCAACAATTTCCTTGCCACCAACTACCCTAAGATGACCCGAATTACCACCCCGAACCTCCACGCCATTCCCCGACGTGTCCAGCTGGGAGTTGTTGATGTTTCAAGAGAACCATATCGCAACAAGAAGGATCTTGCTTGTGCTGATGCCATCTACTCCATTGGCCGTGAATCTGCTAGCCATGATGGCCCTGTGAAGGGCGAAATTGACGTTCGCCGCATTATTGTGTTCGTCAACGAGCGTGAGAAGACGGAGGCGTTAGCGGCGTATCTTAAAGAAAAGGGCATTATTGCCGAAGCTCTTCACAGAGACACTCCCGAGAAACGTCACGGCGAAGTTCTCGAGACCTTTACATCCCCTGAGCCTCTCAGAATCCCGACGCCAACAGTCGCTTCTAAAGGTCGATCTCTGGCCAACGTGAGAGTCCTGGTGGTCACAGATCTGGCTTCAAGAGGTATCGACACTCTTGCGGTCCGTCACGTCATCCTCTATGATGTACCACACACGACCATCGACTTCATCCACCGACTTGGCCGTGCTGGACGAATGGGACGACGTGGCCGTGGTATTGTACTTGTTGGCAACGACGACAGGAAGGATGTTGTTGCAGAGGTCAAGAACAGTATGTTCAGAGGACAGGCTCTGATTTAATGTTTTGATTCCATTTCACGCGCCATGTACGATAAAGACGAATCAGGGGAAGAGTATGTACAAAAACATAGGCATGAGGCTGGCGACTTGGGTAAAGTCTATTTGCATAGACGGGTTAAGACTTGTATGAATATCTCCACAAAGGCACTGAAGAATACCAGCAGTTTACGACTTTTTCTTGATAAAACTACCTTGACAGCAATGGCATGTGCACATGAGATTTAACCTGAACGCCCTCAATAACTTAAAGATTGAGTGATTCTATTCGTGCCGGTCTGACTCTGGATGGACGCTTTGGAGGGGTCAAAGCGCTGGGCTGGGTGTGTATGGCTGTCCCAGTTCCCCACCATACCTAAAAGACATCCCGCCATTGACTGGTACGTACCTTAATTTGTCGCGTCGCGTTATCGTTGGCGTGTTTCTCTTCCACACAATATCATCATCATAGGTTATCTCCATCCTCCCACCTAAAGCCAGCCCCCCCGAGTCTCTCTGGAAGCTCCCTTGATTCAAGTCGCATAAGGCAGCTCGATTGCTGTTTTCAAGAACTGTCTTTACGCGACAAAAGAAACAGAACAATTTATCACAATGCCTCGAGCTAAACGTGCACGTCGTGCGCCAGCACCGTCTTCGAAACCTAGTGCACGATCACCCTCACTCGACGGTCACGACAGTGGCGATAACGAACCAGCTCAACATATCAAGTCTCCTGAGAGAGGCCGAAGAAGGACAACAAGATCTTCGGGTGCCCGTAGCAGCCTCGCCAATGAGCAAGATGTGCTTTCAGCAAATCGACGTCGCGACGCGGCACTTGATAAGCTTGCCAAAGAGGATGCCACTTCCACAGCCAGTAACAATGTTGAGGGAGCGGACTCTGGAAGCTCAGTGGAGGGCGGGCGGCGATTGACAGCTACGCCAAAGCAGCGAAGGGATACTACGGGACTGGATCTGGCGGATAGCGTGTTCGGTGACCTCGACAACACTTTTGGACTCGACGACGACGAAGACGATGATACGCGCCCAGGGCTACGTTCTGCAGATGCTTCATCATTCAATCTGAGCAATTTCAAGAGGAGATCGCGCCAGTCGAGTATTATTGGACGAAACGACCCTCCCATTCGACCCAGCAGCCGTGGCGGTAATACGCCTAGCATCAGTTCGACACTCCATTTTGGCGCTTTCAAAAGACGTGCACGAGAACCAAGTATTTTGGGGACTGCACGGAAACCTCGCCCAGAGGAGAATGTTGCAGGACAGGAGCCAGATTCTGAGAGCGAAGACGAGGATGATGATCAGTTCATGCCTGAAGCTGAATCTACACCTGTTAATAACCGTAGGAGGACACAGCCTGAGGCAGAACTGATCGAAGTTCCGGCCTCTATTGAAGTCCCAGCTTCCCCCGAAGTATCTGCCGGACCGAAGCATAGAAAACGGAAGAGTGAGGACGCCCTTCCAAGTAGCGACCGACCAGAAAAAATGTTACGTATCGAGGCGGATGCAGACGAGGACTCGGAGGAAGAAGCGGGCCCCGCGCCAGAGGTAATCGAGTCTGACGTTGAAAGTGATTCTTCTCTATCAGATCTTGCATCTCCTCTGGGGCCTTCGCCTGTTCTCAGGGATCGACCTGTCACGCCCATCAATGACGAAGAGGTCATGGCCCTACCTGCCAGCAGCGATTCAGAAGACGCAAACTGGCCCGACATCCACACCTTGGCTAAGCGACGTCGAAGGCCTTCTGTCACAACACCAATCCGTGCCGACAACCTTTCTGACGTTTCTTCACCCCCTTCCCTCACACACTCCCCTAATTATAACGAGGTACAAAAGACTCGAGGCCGAGCTGCAAATAGGCGACAACAGCCTTCACCTAAAGTCACAACTGCCGATTTGACAAACTTGCTTCCGAAGCGCCATTACAAGAAACAGCGGGATCCCCTGGGGCTTGAGAGCGATGAAGAGCATGACACTTCAGGTATCGGGGAGAACGAAGATGAGCTCTCGTATCTTGATGGTCAGGCTGCGCGCAGAAGACGAGGCGGACGAGCGACCAGTCGTGGAGGCGGTCGCGGGGCGCAGGCTCTTAAACATAAACCATCTGCCTCAGGAAAACAAGCAGCACGCAACGCGCAAACATATTCTCGCCGTTCATCAGACAAAGAGAACGAGGACGAGGGAGGTAGTGGTGAGGATGACGAGGATCAGCACGAAAACAGCCGCTTCCAACCACTCCCTGATGATACTTTCGGTGAGGGAAGCGGCGAGAATGCAAGCACGCCCTCTGCAGATGAGCTCAGACAAGCGGCAAAGAAATTCAAAGAGGTTGACAGATGGGAACTTGACTATGAAGAGGTTACGCAGAGTTCGTCTCCACTTGCGCGATGAAAACGATCAAATGGAGCTTAACCAAAGCACAAGAACTGGGAGCACCAAACACAACGAAACAAAAGGGCCGAGGGACAAGCAGGCGTTGGGCGGACTATGGCCGATTGATTATGAGTAAAACCTTTGGAATTTCACAAGGGAGGAGCAGGTTAGGTCATCTTGTGTTGGTCTGAATGATGTCTATTTCGGACTTGTATTATACTGCACTTGTTCGGGATCAAGGGGGTTAGGGATTCTTTTGGCAGTCGGGGCATTGGCAAGGTGGGGCTGAGGGGATGTAACGTAAACTATTTGATGGCTTTTTTGATATCAAACAACTGAACTTGTTAGTATGTAAATCTGTTCCCGCTTCCTGTAACTTTTGTAAAATGGCATGTGCCTTGAACTCCTGAAACGCCATATCATTGTTTTGCTATGTAAATTTCACCGTGTTGTGATCTCAAACAGCTGGGCTAATAGCCTCTGCTCGATGCTCTACCAAGGGCAACAATGGAGCAAGGGTGTTGGGATCTCGCAGAGCGATGGTGATATCGTCAGGGAGTCTTCCAGACATGAGTAGTTTCTGCAGTAGCAAGATTAGAAATTGCACAGTCACAAACAATGGGCCAGCCACTAACGCTGGCCGGGTGTCAAAACTTACTCTCTTCACATTCTCGTAGGTCTCCTCCTGGGCAGAATATTCGCGAATGATTTCGTCGGTCTCAAAGTCAACATAGACTCGAGTGTCGCGTATCCGCAGAACAACGTTGTCCAAGCGCATAAACAAGCGACACAGCAAAAGCATGCGCTTCTCGTGCACGCGGACCTTGACGCTGAAGATGGATATGCCGTTGTCGTCCAGTTCGCTCTCGTACAGCATAACCTCGTCAAAGAAGAGGATGGGGTCGCGGCGTTTCAGCAACTCAATGGGGATCTGCTTCTCCGTGGGCGCAAACTGCTTGGCCGAGGGGTCGACAGTTCCGGTGTATATCGTCGAGTAACTCCAGTCGTAGGGTTTGACAACCTCCTTGATACCCTGGGTGGTGCCTTCTCTGGTGCTCTCCCAGTCCCGGGCGTATGCGACCTTGAGCATGTGACGATCTGTCTTGTCGACAGCGTCGAGGGCGTCCGGGGTGTTGAAGTTCAAAGACCAGCCTGAGGGGACATGCTCAATGCCTACAACGTTGTCGCCAAAGATCATCTCAGGCATGGGAATGCCAATCTTGTCGGTGAGCTCATCGATGGCGCCGGCCTTTGAGATGGGCAACTTGCGGGTGGATATACGGAAACGGCCCTGCTTGTGTGTTGTCGTGGCCGAGGCGAGAGCCTGTGGCTTCAGAAACGGTTCGTTGGGGTCTGTGATGTGGTTTTGAGGCATCTTGAGGAGCTCGCTTCTCTGAATGTGAGGATGTTGAAATCAAACAAGGCTGGAGAGAGCTTCTGTGGTGTGGTGTGGTGGGGCAGAAGTAGAGGCAGCGGGACGGACGGTATGTCATACACCCCATGCGAGGTACAGAATGAGAAATAGAGTACAAAGGTAACAAGCAAGCAAGCTTTAAATAATAGGGATAATTGGACGTTTTTGATATCTAATCCTGAGTTTATTTTCCTAACTCTGATCTAAAGTTTGGTTGTTGGTTTTGATCATCCTTGTTTGACCCCGCCATTGTACGTAGCTACACTTTCTTATCAATCAGGCATCAGCTGGACCAATCAGACTATGAGCGCAGAATTGCCCTTTGCAAGTGTATAAGAGGGTTCTCATTTATGAACAGCAGCATTGCCAAGACGTGATGCAAAAGATTTGTCAAGAAGACCTGGTATCTAATAGGCTCACATCATGTGTACTGAACTCTACGTGAGATCAAAAGTGTGTAAATGTGTCTTGTAAAAAGTCATTAAAACTACTGTCAAGGATGAATTGGAGCCAAAATACATCGTTTATAATCTCTTGAGGTCTAATGTGATAATCCATGTGTCGAAAGGTTGTTGCTGAGGGAACAAAGTGCTCTTACGACCCATTAAAGTTCATGGTTGTATGCTCATGTCGACAGTACGAACCTCCTTGGCTTCCACAATGCTATGAAACTCAGACTTTGAGTATATCGTGTATCGATCATCTGAATTACTGGTATAATCAAATAAAAAATGCCCTCTCTGTCCCTCCGTCCATATGCATTGCATGATCCGCACAGTACTTCGTTCTTAGAGATCACTCCCCGCGTTTACCATATACACTAAACGGGCACGAGATGAGAAGCGGAGCCAGAACAAGTTTCTTGTTCGTTGATTGAGAAACTCATTCTTTTTTATTATTTTGTTAAAAGGGCCGGGCTTACAGATATCTGGATTAAGATTCCTCCTGTCACTCATAAGATACGTAAACTTGACTGATGAATACCCTACCCACTTCACGTAAGTGAACTCAAACTACCACAGCCCCAAAGACACAAACGAAAAGGTATATCGTATCTGAGAGTGTATAAAAGTTGTTTGTAGGCCTTCTATTTTTCTGCTTTGTAGTTTCCGTTTCTTACATTTAACGACTATGTTCAACGAGGACCAGATAGAGCCCATCAGAACATACCAGTAGACAGGTAAGTACGCTTTAACTCAATATTTGATTGAGCTATGAGAAACTGTTTTACACTATTTCTATGCCCGGACTGCCTCGGGTTGGTCTGTCACATAGCGATGTGGTATTTGTCCATATCATCGAACAACACACACATGAAATCCGCTTCTTCATCCATGTACTAACTTTATCGCCCTACAGAGCACTCATACACATTGGCTCAGATATTTATAGCATCTGTTCGCAGTCACAGCTACATACAACATATATATCCTGACGGTACAGCGACACGCAGTACTACGCCGGCAGCAAACAATATCAGTCTCGCTATTCTAAGCAGTTGAGGTGAGACAGGATGGGTTGCCCGCTTGCTATTTCCACTCCGTTGCCTTTTCCCTTGTCGAATTCGGCCGACAAACCGTTTTCTCAGGGTGCCAAATTACTGTTTGAGCATGCTTGCCCTATAGCATGGTTATCCTTCATCAGAGATGTGGGCTTGAGCGAGAACAGGCACGATCCAGAGAATAACCCAAAAGACAAAGAAGCGAGGCTCCAGTACTTGGACATGAACAGCGCCGATGCCCGTCTGCAGTCTTTTGGCGTTTCTGACTGTTTCCGCTGTCCACCTGAGACGGAGTGTGATAGAGTCACTTGCCATCGCTGCATGTTGGAATATATGGACGCTTACATGTACAATTGTACAATCGTCCAGGAAAGTCATATAAGCCCCAGTCCTGGATACCCTAGCTCTGAGCCTGGAACGGTAAATCCGGAGACTCAAATACGGCGCTTCAAGCAAGCATGTCTTACCAAGTTCGAACGAGTCTTCTCATCTTGTTCGTCACATGTCCTGACTCGTCATGTGCTGGAAGAAATACCAGAAGATGGATACGATGAGCTCCAGAAAGGATACATGTCCTGGCGAATGATGTGGCACATGTTCAACAATAGCACTAGTCGTTATCCTCGGATCAGCGGCCCAGGACCTGAGCTCAGGTTCGTCTATTATAAACTACCAACAATAAACATCTGGGGAGACATCATGAACGACTACGCCCTCTTCTCCCAGGGTCACTTGACCAGTCTGGATCTTGGTCAGATATATGGCGTTGATATCTGGGTCGTCGTGTGTCTGGTCACCTACCCTCGAGAGTGGCAAGAGGAGATCGAGGCGATGGAAGATATTGTTGGTCTGACTCGCGCTGGCCTCAGTCAAGAGTCTGTCTCGGTCTTGAGGTGGCACCTTGCCATGATCGACAAAACGTTCCATACAATGTATTATCATAGACTCGAGGATAATAACGAGGCCGACAACCAGTTTGAGAATATGCTCTTGGCCACCGTCAAGAATCAGTTCATATCACTTCGGATCGCTCTCTGCGGAGAGTATCTGAGGAACAAGGACAGTGGTCTGAGTGGTCTTGATTATTTGATTGATCTCGATACCTCGAGTGATCTCGATGCTTTGGGGTGTTAGCTGTCCTTTTACAAATGTTTTGTGAGGACAGTATTCACCACTTGATCTTGAGCTCAAGGTATGTGTTCGAATTGTTCTTTTCTGTCCGATCCCAGGTTCATGTAAACTCATCAACTTGTCGGTTTAAAAGGCACTTATTCAGTCTGTTTTTCTTTTGTTCCCTATTTATACAATACAGGTCATGGGCAGATAACAGTATAACTACGTGGATGTACTAGACATACAAGTTAGGTAGAAACAACACTATGCAAGGCATTATATCGCATATCAATCATAGGACTTCTTGTTGATACTTTCGTGGAAGACAATCAAGATCTTTGACATTTACCAATCGAAGCACAAAGGCAGAAGAAGAAAAAAGTAGTACATGAAACTTTGACTAACCTTCAAACTTTTTTTCTCTTGCTCGTCAGTATTTCGAGTCCTACGACTTCAAATGTGCTTCGAGTTAAATACTATGCATCTATGACTACCCTACACCGTCCTTGTTTTTATAAGATAATCAACGAATAATCAGGTCTAGAAGACTGGCCCCATTGAATAACTTATAACCCATGAGTTACTAACCATACAATCTGAAAATCCTCATAAGCACTGTCATCACTTCTCATCACAGCTTTTACCATCCATTTCAAGGGTCCACCTCCACTTCGACCCAGACTCCACCCAGCCTCCACGCATCCACCGATAAGCTTCCTTATCAGTTCCCGCTCCATCAACTTTTTTTCCTTTGCGCATCCAAACCAAGCATCCCGCTCTAGAACAAACACCAACAAATCAATACATCACAACTCGACACAATGCGCCCTCTCACAGAAAAGGAGACTCAGACTCTCTTCGAGAAGCTGGCAAACTACACAGGAGGCTCCCTCAAGAACCTCATTGCGCCTCTCGACGACTCGCCCAACCCTGATCGTTATGTCTTCCGTCTCGTTCGCGATCGTGTTTTCTACGTCCGCCTCTCCATCGCCAACCTAGCTACCTCTATCACGCGCGAGAAGATCCTCTCCCTGGGAACTTGCCTCGGTAAGTTGCCTTATTAAACCCGGAAGTTCCATTGAGTACATGAAACTAACCGCTCAAACTTGTGCAGGCAAGTTCACCAAGTCGGGCAAGTTCCGCCTGCACGTCACCGCCCTCCCTATCATCGCCGAGCACGCCCGCTACAAGATCTGGGTCAAGGAGAACGGAACTATGCCTTTCCTCTACGGAAGCAACATCGTCAAGGCCCACGTTGGCCGTTGGTCTGAGGACTGCCCTGAACATCAAGGAGTTGTTGTCTACAGCATGAACGACACACCGCTCGGATTCGGTGTCACAGCCCGCAGCACCGCCGAGGCCCGAAGATTGGACCCTACCGGTATTACTTGCTTCAGACAGGCGGATTGTGGAGAGTACCTCCGTGACGAAGACAACTTATTTGCGACGGGCTAGAGGGGAAGATGACTTTGCTTCGTCTGGCGTTGGGGCTAATTTGTAATCATTCTTTGGCGTTGAGAGTGAGGGAAAAAAGAAAATTGCGACCAAGTCAATCATGCTTGGATTATTTGGTAGATTGGTAGATATCATCATCGTCATCATCATCAAAAGCGCTGTATATGTTGAAATGTATTCGCTTGCCCCATTTTGTCCATTTGAAAATCCACCTTTTTAACCCGTCATTCCATCCATTACAGCTCCGTTGATCTCGCGAGCAGGACTTACAGGCCTGCTGTCCCTTTTAAAGAAACCGACATGTTGTCTGTGAGCAACATACTCACTGTCAGCGTAGCCAAGAATCTTCTCAATTTCTACGCTCTGCTTTCCTTTGATCTGCGCGATCTCAGCAGCGGCGTAGTTTACCAGAGCTCGGCCGACCTCTTCAGGGGTACCTTCCCACATTTTACCGTTGGGCCCAGGAGTAGACCGTCGCTTGACTGTCACAAGCCGCACGACTTCCTGCTGGGCAAAGTTACCCTCAACGTCAATAACACCAACCGGGAGCAGGCCAGCCTTGCCCACAAGAGCCTTGTAGGCTCCCGAGTCGATGTAAAGAGTGCCATGAGGGTGTGGGGTGTGAAGCAACCAAAAGTGGCGGTCCCGGATAGGATCATTGGCGGGCACAAACCGGGTATGTAGAGGGGGCCAAGGGGCTCCATTGGATGCCGTGGAGAGTGTCAGAGCTGACGCTGACCGGGACAGCCCTTCAGCACGTTCATCTGGACTAGGAGGGGTGTTTCCTCTTCGTATTGACTGAAGGTACTGCACAATGTTGAGGACATTTCCAGGATTGGAAGACCTCGTAATAATGGTGGTAACACCAGCCGAGGTACCCAGCCTTGCAGCAATGATCTTAGTGCTCATGCCACCAGTTCCAAGGGATGAGCCGGCGCTTGAAACTGTTCAGAGTTAGTAAATATATACTTGTTATAACATGCGGTTAAATTCGATTCCTACCATCAGCCTGAAGTGCCGAAATATCTTCTACCACCTCAATAGGTTTGGCATCTGGGTTGGTTCGGGGGTTCTTGTCGTAAAGACAGTCGACATCTGTCATCAGGAACAGCATATCGGCATGAATCATGGCGGCAGTGATAGCAGAGAGAGTATCATTGTCGCCGAATTTGATTTCAGAAACAGCAAGAGTGTCATTTTCATTGACAATCGGAATGACACCTTGCTCAAGAAGTGCGTGGAAGGTGTTTTGTGCGTTGAAATATCGAGTTCGCTATGGGGCACTCAGTACAAAGGTCCTGAATACATGGAAGGAAAGAGAATTGACATACATCTGCGATATCGTTTCGAGTAAGAAGAATCTGAGCAATTGGCTGTCGAAGATGAGTGAACAAGCTGTCCCAAAGACTCATCAAACGGCATTGACCGATCGCTGCGAGAGCCTGGAGAAATCCATGTTAGTCAATCAAAGACTCCAAGTTTTAGAAGAGACATTCAAATCCAACCTGTAGCTGTGCAAGGTGCTTGGGTCGCTTCTCAACATCCATACGTCGAAGGCCTACACCGATGGCGCCCGACGAAACAATGACCACTCGGTGGCCATCCTTACGAAGCTTCACGGCCGTGTCGACAATAAGAGTCAGAATTGGCAGAAGCGGCTCATGAGTCTTTTCATCGACAATAGAGCTCGTTCCTATAAGAGGGCGTCAGGTGTTAGCGGGATATGAGTCAAGCTTGGTGTTGAGAACTAAGACTCACCAAGCTTGATGACGATGGTACGAGACTTTGCCCCGTTTCCTCTCATGTCTGCGAGATTAAAAAAAGAAGAATATGTCAGTTAATGCCGCTTTTATGATATGTTGCAATGCGAGTAACAGAGACTGGCGTTTTCACATGTGTTCGCTCAATAAAGCAACACGGAGCGGGACATATATATATGAACAAATTCAGCGCAACAAGCTCTCTTTTCTACAGAACAATTCAAAGAAGAATAAAGGAGAACGAAAAGAAACTCGCGAGGAGATGCTTACACTGAAATATGCTTTCGCTCGTCATTTTTGCAGGCGCCCTTGTCGCTGTGAGAGTGAGTGTGGAACCGTGTAATGGGATGTCTTGACTTGGCTTTGATCCTGGGAAACGTTGGTGGATGGTCAAGATGATTGGATATCGGGTCTGGGGGAGTAGCACATCGGAAAATGAGCGGCAACTCGGTAACTGCCCCGATCAGCAACTTCCTAAATTCTGCGTCCCCCCAGTTTTGATCCTCACCGCCCTTGCCTGAAATGGAATCTTTGAGTGGCAGAATTTTAGGTGACCTTCAGTGCAAGCTCTAATGCTTCAGGCTAAGACCCGTGTGAGCAGGTCCAAAGAGATCCAATTCATGATTCATTCTAACTCCAACTGCGAATAGCTTCACCGACACTAGAAGTCTAAAGTTATCCACGCACTTTCCCAAAATGTCGTCTGATTCTCCTACTCCTCCCGCTGTGCCAAGTGCCTCAAATGCAGCACCCCAGGAAATCAAGAATGACCCTGCAAGGACCGGTTTTTCTCCAGAAATGTCATGGTGGATGAATTACTTCAAGCAGCTCTCGGGCCAAATGACACCCGAGGGTCAATTCCACTTTCGAGAATGGAGGTACCGCGTCCATGAAGAGCGGGATTGCAAGCGCTGCGAAGACGATCTCAAATGGGTCTTCAACTACTCACCTGTTGTGCGCTTCATGTCTGAGAAGATCCAGGCTCTCAATGGGCGAATTGACCCCAGCAATGTCTACTGTCGTCGCTGTGAATCACATCTCGAACCAAATGGTCAGGTTCTTCGCCAATCTGGAGGTTTCAGTCCTGAACATGGTATCCTGATATGTGCCAACGAGGTTCGAGATCGAAAACATCTCGAAGATACACTTGCGCATGAGATGGTGCACGCATGGGACACTCTTCGATGGAAGAATGTTGACTTTATGGGTAAAAAGGACTTGAAGCACGCCGCATGCACAGAGGTGGGTCGAAAACATATATCTCAAGAGGCCATGATGCTGACTTATTCCGAAGATTCGAGCCTCAATGCTCAGTGGCGAGTGCAGGTGGACTCGAGAAGCTTTCACTCGGGGAAACTGGAAGTTGACACAGCAGTTCCAGAACTGCGTCCGCGGGCGAGCTATCCAATCTGTTATGGGCCGAAGTACTTGCAAGGACGACGTACAAGCAGCCAAAGTCGTCAACGAAGTCTGGGACTCATGCTTCTCAGACACACGGCCTTTCGATGAAGTCTATAGATGATTGGCAACATCTATCTACGATTTGTGTACGATATCTGAGGCGGACAAACGGCGCTTTTAATGAAACTTAATGCATTTGCTGGATACTCCAATACTATCAATGATACCCTTTCAAAATGCTGATGCAAATCCTTGATTCAGTCTTAACAATTCTCAAATGATGCCACAAAAGAAACTCTGTACTCCAACTGATGCTAACGGACAGGCTCCGTCCATGATTATTGCAATCCAATCGCCAATAAACGCCATTCAACCCTTATCCATTTGTTCATATTATTGCTTTGTCATTAATCATTATTTCCCCTTATCGCGGTTTGAGGCTCGTTCACCCTTGACGCAGTGCTTGATGATCCAAGGGTGTTGCTGAATCTGTTCAAGAGGAATTCGCTTCTCAGGATCCAAGACAAGTAGCTTTGATATTGTTAGTAATCAAACTCTCGTGATAAACAGATATCAATTGACATACCTTTTTGATGAGGTCCGTAGCCTCAGCACTGACCCATGTAGGAATAGACATGTCAGCACGAGCGATTCTTCGTTGGGTCATCACTGGCGTATCCTCAAAGGGTGCTTCACCCACAAGGAACTCATACGTCAGGACACCCAAACTCCACAAGTCAACCTTTTCATTGTAGAAGTTATCCGAAGTGCCGGGCTTGATCATCTCTGGTGGGAGGTAGTCAAGAGTTCCGCACATGGTCTTTCTTCGGTTGTTGGGGGCGTGGACGCTCCATCCGAAATCAGAGATCTTGATCTCACCGTGGATGCCAACCAGGATATTCTCAGGCTTGATATCTCGGTGGATAACATGCTTTCGGTGCAGATACCGCAATGCTGACGCCATCTGAGCAATATATTGGGCGGCTTTCCACTCGGGGAAGCGGCTCTCCTTTCGGAGGTGCTTGTACAGCTCACCCTTGCCGGCAAACTCAAGAATCAAGAAAACTCGCTTGCTGTCGTGAAAATGACCATATAATTGAAGAATGTTGGGGTGTCTGAGGTTGCTCTGAATCTCAATCTCTCGACGTACTTGCTTCTCGACTCTGCCCGCCTGCAACTCGTTCTTGTGGAGGACCTTAAGGGCGCAGATGAAGCCTGTCGTTCTCTCCCGAGCAAGATAGACTCGTCCAAACTTGCCCTTACCCAGAGGTCGACCAATCTCGAACATGCCGAGGTGGAACTGCTTGGGAACACTCATTTGTTCGGGCAATGTGACCGATTTGCGTTCCTCTGAAGCCTCGTCTGATGTCCTTGAGGAGGAGGGAAGCGCTTTTCTGGTGGGAGATGGAGGAGCGGCATTGACTTTTCGTTGAACAGCCTGTGATGGCAGCATCACCGCGGCGTTGGCATTGCTGCTTTGTGACTGGAGGGCGACCTTGAAGAGGTTGGGACGAGAGACACCAGTAGTCGAGGAGGTTACAGTCTGTCTATGTCAACGAATTATACACAATCATATTGTGAAAGCAAACCTACCTTGGACTTGCTGTACAGCTTGGAGCCGTCGTTGAGGGGATCGTTCTCGTCGTTGACCGACATGCGCTCGAAGCGCGCTTCGATGGTGCGGGCAGCCATGGCTGATAGGACTGAAGAGGGGAAGGCTGTCGATGTTAGTGAAGGGCAGGCGTGGAGTTTGAAGAAAAGACGATGGATGAATGTGTGCCTTTTTGAACGGTTGTGGTTGCAGTGCGGTCAGACCCGTCGTTTAAAGCTGGGGTTGTTAATCCAAACAAGGTGGTTGCCAGGCAACGAATGCCGAATGCGGTCAAGTTGGATACTTGGGGGCGATGGGTGAGATCGGCCCATTCAGCTAGCCATCGAGAATAATCTAAAAACGGCTGAGAATAGATTGAGATTTGCATGGATATTACTATTGCTTCTGAAATTGAGTAGGATATTAGACAATTGGGTGCTGATCAGTTGTGATTAACGGTATCAAAATTGGTGACCGCGGGGCCACTTCACTCATACCTGTCTACTTACACCTTCAACGTCTTTCTTCTTCTTGTTTTCTTTTTTACCCGTACGAGCTTTCGACGGAACTCTGATGTTACCGCTTCAAATACTTGCTATTTGTGGGAATCAGAGTTTCCATACGACTTTGCCCGGGAGAATCCTTGTACTGGAGTGTTTGACCTTCATAACATATCCACTGATGGGTTTACCTATGATGAGTTGCAGAAGAAGCATAAAAAAAGACAAATTTCTGAGAGACAAAAGTTGATGATAAGGCTACAAACTCTTGATATAGGGCAATATCAATTTGGCCTGTTTCTTGCAGTTGACTCTTGAATGGCTAATTTACTTTGAGATGTGCTGTCACAGTTGTCTATCAATACTCAGGATGATACAAAGCACCGACATACAATGTTTATTCAAGAACTGCCATAAATCTTACTACGATCGCGGAAACTTAAAGCAACGTAGCGTCAGTTCAAAGATGTGCCAACATTGAACATCCAGGGATACCTATCTATACAACCTAGTATCCTAGAAGTAATCACCAGAATTTGTATTCTCAAACTGATTATAAATTTCACTGTCAATATCATGATCAAACGATATATCGGCACGTGCTGGCTGAGTCTAGCAGCCTGGCATGGCCTTGAAACATCCAATGGCGGGGAACCTCCACTAGAAAATGTCAGTCATATCTTCCCTAAACAGCTCCAAGTACGGTGCAATAACAGACCTCTTTTAGGGTATCAACCACCAAAACCATCGAATCAGCGCTTAGCAGACGACTGAGAAATTCCCCCACCATCCACAGCTATCCATACCAAGCAGTAAGACCCATTCTGCGCCTCAGGTCTTTGGGCTGCTGCTGTTTGAGCCTGTGACTCACGCCTCTTACTTAACGTGACGACTTTTCAAATCCGGTTGGATGAAGCCAATTCGACTTTTGTCACCATACTCAGCCTCACTGTCAACAACGGCAACAGCCTTTTCAACAGCGTCGCCCTTATCAAGGCAGCTTAGTTTGTCCCGTTTTGGTCCCAGGTTCCGTTTCACGGCCTGCGCAAAACCACCCCGCACTGTCGTCGACGCCCGCACTTTTGCGACCTCACGACCCCTCAACGCTTTTCAACTGCAAAAGTCGCAGAAGCGCAACAAAGACACAATGAGTTCCAGCGCAACCACCCTCAAGGGCCAGCCCCTTGACAAGGCCATTCTCGAGTCCATCCTCCGACGCCGCATGTTCTATACCCCCTCCTTCGAGATCTACGGTGGTGTTGGTGGTCTTTTCGACTATGGCCCTCCTGGCTGTGCTCTTCAGGCCAATGTCGTCGAGGCTTGGAGAAAGCACTTCATTCTGGAGGAGGACATGCTAGAGGTTGACTGCACTGTCTTGACTCCCCACGAGGTTCTCAAGACCAGTGGTCACGTCGACAAGTTCGCCGATTGGATGTGCAAGGACCCCAAAAACGGCGAGATTCTGCGAGCCGATCACTTCGTCGAGGCTATCCTGGAAGCCCGACTAAATGGCGACAAGGAGGCTCGCGGCCAAAAGGTAGAGGAGAAGGAGGAGGATCCCAAGAAGAAGAAGAAGAAGGCCAAGACCGAGGCTGTCAAGCTCGACGATGCCGTCATCCAAGAGTACGAAGAAGTCCTTGCCAGGATCGACAACTACGGCGGCCCTGAGCTCGGCGAGCTTATCAAGAAGTACGACCTTAGAAACCCTGCCACTGGTGTTCAGCCTGCAGAGCCAGTTTCTTTCAACCTCATGTTCCAGACAAGTATTGGCCCCAGCAGCAACTACCCTGGTTACCTCCGTCCCGAGACTGCCCAGGGTCAGTTCCTGAACTTCGCAAAGCTCCTAGAGTTCAACCAGTCCCAGATGCCCTTTGCTTCAGCCTCCATCGGTAAGTCATACCGAAATGAGATCTCCCCTCGTGCTGGTCTGCTGCGAGTCCGTGAGTTCCTCATGGCCGAGATTGAGCACTTCGTTGACCCCGAGGGTGGCAAGAAGCACCCTCGATTCCACGAGGTTGAGGACGTTGAGCTTGTCCTTCTTGACAAAGATACCCAGCTGTCTGGCAAGACTACTACCAGGACTGTCAAGATCGGCCAGGCTGTCAAGGAGGGCCTCGTTGATAACGAGACTCTTGGCTACTTCATTGCACGAATTCACCTGTTCTTGGAGAAGATCGGTGTGGATATGAGCAAGCTGCGTTTCCGCCAGCACATGGCCAATGAGATGGCGCATTATGCTTGCGATTGTTGGGACGCTGAACTTTTTACCAGCTCCGGTTGGATTGAGTGTGTTGGCTGTGCCGACCGAAGTGCCTACGACTTGAGCGTCCACGCCAAGAAGACCGGCGCTCCTCTGGTCGTTCGTGAGCAACGTGAGACTCCCCTCGTTATTGAGGAGTGGCAAATCGACATCGAGAGGAAGAAGTTCGGTCCTCAGTTCAAGAAGGATGCCAAGAGTGTCGAGACAGCTCTCTTGGCCACACCACAGGAGCAGCGAGAGAAGCTTGCCAAGGAGTTGAGCGACAATGGCAGCATCACTCTCGAGGTCCCTGGCGTTGGTGACGGAAAGGTCCAGGTCAGCAAGGACGCCATCGCCATCGAGTTCCGTAAGAGGGTTGAGAACACCCGCGAGTTCGTGCCCAACGTCATTGAGCCTTCATTTGGTATTGGCCGTATCCTCTACTCCTTGATGGAGCACAGCTTCTGGACTCGCGGCAGCGAGGGCGGTGATGAGGCCCGTGGTGTAAGAATGACCCGCATGCCAAATATATATGATCAATTGCTAACGTATTGCAGGTCCTGTCTTTCCGTCCTACTGTGGCTCCTACCAAGGTTCTGCTTGTTCCCCTTTCTTCCAACGCCCAATTCAAGCCTCTCCTCAAGCAGCTCTCCCAGCGTCTGCGCAGTGCTGGTATCTCTAGCCGCGTCGACGATTCCTCTGCCAGTATTGGCAAGCGATACAGCCGAAACGATGAGCTCGGTACTCCGCTCGGCATCACCATTGACTTCCAGACTGTTCAAGACGGCACTGTTACCCTGCGAGACCGTGACAGCACTAATCAGGTCCGAGCTGAGCAAGAGAAGATTATTGATGCCATTAGGTCGCTGGTGGACGGCAGCAAGAGCTGGTCCCAGGTTGAGAGTGAGCTCCCCAAGTTTGAGGGTCAGGAGGTTGAGATTGCTGCACGATAAATGAGCAGTGGATAAAATTCTGCACACGGCAATGTAATATAGATGCTATAGTGGCACCGTCAATCATCTGTTCAGGTTATGGACTTCAGGTCGGGAGTTGGAATTTGTCAGGCTGGATCTACGGATTTAGAGGCAAGAAGTAAAAGCCATTATGGCAGGGAAAATGAAAAGAGTATCTCCTGTCAAAAATGCTTGCTCCATATGTGATACGCTTATTGAAGTTTGCGTCGCTGCGTACTATTCATTGATATTAGGGTCCAGAACGCTCCTGAATTTCACATGGTGTCCCAGAGCTTGGACTCTGTTGACGCAGGTGGAGGCCCGCTCGGTTAGAGATGCAGTGCCTAAAGTTTGGAAACTTTAGCCTCCGCACGGATTATCAGGGTTAGAGGCTGTTGTGAGATCACATATGATGTGTGTATGATGAGTGTCTCGAGCTTCTGAGGTTGACTGGTATTCCATAAGGCGGATATTGGCTGAAAGATTGACTTCTCCCTTAACCTGGGTGGAAAAGACAGCGGCCGATACCAAAAAATACTGAATACGTTGAGATTTAATTGTGGGCTTTGTTGCTGAGAACGGTTCGTTATCTAATTCCTTCCAGTTTGAATGCGAAGTTGGCAGTTAACTATCAAGGCTCTGTCATGACCAGCTCCCAGCTACCATGGCATCCAATCCATATTAAGCGCCACAGCCGTAACATTCTATTAATGACGCAGTATCTGGACCATCCTTCATCATTCCATTATTTTCACGAATTCTAATTAATCACTGATCAACCCCTCGGATGTGTTCGATTAACGAGGAAAGACTGGAGAATCGTCTGGTATGGGCCGGGAGCTCTTGAGTAGCGGCGGCTATTTTACGCCATGGGTAGTGGAAACCTTGTAAGACGGAGGATACGTACTTGACATCCATGAGTATCGTCATAAACAGCAGTTTGAGAATGATTGGCGACATGATGCATGTGACAAGGGCTTGAAAAAGGTAGTGTATCATGAGCAGGATAACTAGCACTGATAGAATTATCGCTTACTTTTAATAAATATCTTACATGCGGCCCTTTCTTTGGTTTCTTTGGCCTGACAACACCAGAGGTCAAGGCGCTGATCATGGTCGCAAGACGAGGAATGGAGCTGCGTGACAATGATGCTTGAAGCGCAGTAGAGACGACCTTGGCATGGGTTAACCGTTCGAGGGCCGAAGTCTAATAAATGAGAGGAACGTACGGAGTCGACGGCCCGTCAGCTGCGATGCAAAGACAAGCATTTGAATGGATCATGTATCATGACTTGAACAAGCGGACAGATTTAGCTGTATCCAGTATCCGCATTTCCAATAAATCAACCTCAACGGACGGTCTGGCCCTGACCGTAGCAGCTATGGTTACAGGAAACCAATTTGATCTTGGCCAGCGACGGGCCGGGCCCTATAGTGGCATTTTCTGTCCAAAGTTGGTTTTCATGATCAGCACAAACAAGGTGGGGGCACTGGCTTCCCCAAAGGTATTTTTACTCGAGGCTAAGATGAATTGAACCCCTCTCTTTTAATCCTATTATTGACGCATCTTGATTGGTTTATGAATGGCAAAAGAGAAAGGGAATAAGACACACTCGAAGTGTATCTGTTTATCTATGCCAACAAACAAGGTGGACAATTGTTACTGCGGCTCTCGTTAATGGATCTATCTCATGCACGTCTAAAAATTCCTTCGATGCAAGCAATTGGTTTCGGGCCCCCTCATCTTCAGTAACATATGCATTGTCAATCCAGGGGTCAACGGAAATCAACCCCGACTCCACAAGCGTGTTAGGTGCCTTACCTGAGGAGACCTACCATATTGGAGCCCAGCCATGGAGCAATACCAAGAGCTAGGCAGTACCTAGGAAGCCGGTATTGGCGACTGGCACTGACCATTGCCCGCTATGAGTAGAGGCCTCTCGCAAGTTACAGCTGGTTACTGGTGTGGTCAAACGCCACTAGGACTTCCCTGGTCCTCTTCATCTGACACTTCTGTGGCACAAGAATACCTCAAGTACTGGGGGAACTAGGGGTCATCTATCCTCCTTCCCCACCTTTCTTCGTTTCCTCCTTCTGCCCCTTCTTATTCTCAGGTCCAAACTTGGAAGGCCACTCGCTCATCCAAACACACACCCTGGACTTGGCTGGACCTGACCATTCATTCTTATCCCCCATCTATATCACTTTCTGCTTTCTGCTTCCTGCTTCTTCTTCTTCCTAGGATTCTTGACTGCATCAAGTTCTGCCGCTTCTGGTAAGGTTTCTATCGCCAGTCGCAAGTGAAAGTCTCCCGCACCGAGGATCTTTCTTTGTGCTGTAGCTACTTGCGCCATCCTGGCAAAGTGCTACTGGAGCCAGCACTGCGCACCTCCACTTCCAAATCTACTACAGTACCTAACCCCAGTACTTTGTCGCTGAGGAGCTACCTATTTACATACCTCGCCAACTCCAATTCTGTTCCTGACCGCTGCTCCGACAACCTTTTCGAATATATGATCTCTTCATTTAGTCGCTGAGAAGGCCTTTTTCGCGCCCAAGATCAACTTCTCTTTGATCTTTGTTTGAGTGCGCATCAATACCGTCGACAGCAGACCGCCCAGAGCCCCTGTGAGCGCTCCTGAGTTGGTCACTTCTCAGAACAGCCCACCGCTCGCCATCAGATCTTGGAGCCAGCAAGCGTACGACCCGCCATAGAAACTGCTTGCATCTCATTTCAGACTGGCTTATCTTTTCTAGTCACCATCAAGTATTACTTGCTGCTTCCTGCAGCAAAGCTAATTCAAGATGGCTCAAAACAGGTACGTTACTTCTCCTGGTACCTGCCAGATGAGGCTGCATTTTGAATCAACGGGGCGGAGTGAAGGATGCGGACGACTTTTGCATGCATTTCTTGACGTTGGAACTCAATCTTTCGACCAAACTTACGCACTTTCGACCGCGCTGTCTTTATCTTGATGATGCTGGTATCGCTTTTTCAGGGGCTATCGATATGGTCCCTGAAGAGGGGTTACTACACTGTCAGCAACCCACCACTAGGCAGATATCAATCGCATACGAGATCGATAACTAACAGAATGCAGTATGTACTCCTCCGGGCAGTTCACGAACCCAGGCCCTGCGCCTCGGCCTCCCAACGATCGACCGCGCTTGAACCTAACGCCCAATGCCAACCTTCCAGGAAGCATGGCCAATATGGCTATTTCCCCCATTCGAAGTACCGCGACCTCGACGTACACCGGCTCGACCATTTCGCTCCCGATCGCCCGTCAACAATCCAATAACACTGATGGTCTAGGAGGAGTCGCCGTTAAGAAGGAGGGTTGGGCTTCAGTCAAGGAGAGCAAGAATTTTATCCAGCCTTGGAAGCAGAAGTACCTAATCCTCCGCAAGGAATCGCTCGATTTTCACAAGACCGAAGGTGGTAAGGTTTCGTACACACTGTACCTGAGGGATGTAGTCAACGTCGGACGAGTCGAAGCCGCCGGCACCATCTTCGAAATCAAACGCAAGCCAGATGGTTCGTCTAACAGTCCAGGTGACGATGACGGCCAGACCAAAACCCTCCACATCAAGGTAAAGACTGATGATGACTTGTATGAATGGATTGATTTTATATATGGCGCCTGTCCAGGCATGGGCGGGGTCAGCAACCCTACTAACTTCTCTCACGCTGTACACGTTGGTTTTGATCCCAAGACTGGAGAATTCGTCGGTCTACCTCCTGAGTGGTCGAAACTACTTAACTCGTCTGCCATTACCAAAGAAGATTACGAGCGTAACCCCCAAGCTGTCTTCGAGGTTTTGGACTTCTACACCGATCTCGCCAAGAGGGCTGAGAATCCCAACCAGTATCCCAGCCTGACACCTACTCCCTCTGTCCAGAGTCAAGGCAACAAACAACTAGGGTACAATACTGGTGCTTCTGTGGCACCTCCTCGACCCGCGCCGCCAGCTCCTTCACAGCGTCCTGGTTACAACCCTTCACCCATCCAGCCTAACCCTAATGCTCCGCGCCGTCCTGCTCGACCTGATGAGCGTCCTGCTCAGCAGGACCAGCAGCAGCAATACCAGCAGCGCCAGCAAATGCAACAAATGTCCCCTAATTATGTTTCTCAGGATGCTTTGAGAGAGGAGCAGCGCAAGAAGCAGCTGGAAGCTCAAAGACAACGGGAACGCGAGATTGAGGAGCAGAACCGACGTGATTTGGAGGCTTACAATGCATCTATTCCTCAGACCAAGGTTCCTCTTGCCCAGCAGGAGATTGGTGGGGGCTATAGCTCATCACCCTCTCAAGCCGACCGTTTCAACCCCTCACGAGCAGCCCCTCCAGCACCAAAGGCAGCACAGCAACAGGGCAACCTTCGAGCACAAAGAGCTGCCCCCTCACCCCCAACGCCTTCTTCTCAACGCCCACCTCTGACTTCCCAGGCCAGTTCCGGTGCTTTGAGAGACCCTACTCAGGCGCAGCGAACTCCGCGTAACGACAATGGCCAAGCAAGCGCGCCTCGCTATGCCAACGGAAACCAGCCGTCGCAGCCCCGACAGCCTCAGCAACAGACCCAGGCCTCCCGCTTGCCGGCTCCTGTCAAGCCCCTCAATGTTGCACCCAAGCCCAGCCAGACTCAGCAGCAGGCTGACGGCGTCAAGGCCGCAGAAGCCGCTTTGACTGCCAAACCATCGCCTTCAGAGCGCAAGCAGGACGTTAGGATGTCCACCATGTCTGAAAGCGAGGTAATGGCCAAGCTCAAGGAAGCAGTCTCTAAGGACGACCCCAACATATCTTATTCTAAGCAAAAGAAGATTGGACAGGGAGCCTCTGGATCAGTCTACGTTGCAAAGATCAAGGAGACAGCTGTAGGCATTGCTCGCGATGTACTACGTGCCCAGGGCCCTCGCGCCCAGGTTGCCATCAAACAAATGGATCTCGCACATCAACCTAGAAAGGAGCTCATTGTGAACGAGATCATGGTTATGAAGGACAGCCGGCACCGCAACATTGTCAACTTCTTAGATGCTTTCCTGCGTAACAACAACGCAGAGCTTTGGGTCGTTATGGAGTTTATGGAAGGTGGCGCTCTTACTGATGTGATTGACAACAACCCCTCGATCTCGGAGGAACAGATCTCAACCATTTGCCACGAGGTAAATTTTCTATCTCTTTTTGACACATGGCTTCAGCTGACAATATTAGACTTGTCGTGGATTGCAACACTTGCATGCGCAAAACATTATTCATCGTGATATCAAGAGTGACAACGTTCTACTGGACGCTCGCGGAAATGTCAAAATTAGTAGGTTAATCGGTAACACTAAAACTAAGTATGATCTAACATGTTTACAGCCGATTTTGGATTTTGCGCCAAACTCACAGAGACAAAGTCCAAGCGAGCCACCATGGTGGGAACCCCCTATTGGATGGCCCCCGAGGTTGTCAAGCAGAAGGAATACGGTCCTAAAGTCGATATCTGGTCTTTGGGTATTATGGCTATCGAAATGATAGAATCTGAGCCTCCGTACCTCAACGAGGAGCCTCTGAAGGCTCTATACCTCATCGCGACTAACGGAACTCCTCGGCTCAAGAAGCCCGAAAAACTCAGCAAGGAACTCAAGGCATTTTTGTCTGTCTGCTTATGTGTGGACGTCAAGAGTCGTGCCTCGGCCGACGAACTCCTGGCCCACGACTTCTTGCGCCATGGTTGCCCGCTGGCCAGCCTGGCGGATCTCCTGACGTTCAAGAAGCACGCCAAATAAAAGGCGAGTATAAGAAGATCTAAGGAGCGGGCGCTCATATTGCAATTCGGCATTTTGAATGAGGTTTGGAAGCAAGGTGACACATATATTCCCCAGATGATGTTTTTTCCTTCTTGGCGTTTTCGGGCGAAAGTTCTTTGGCGCCTCGCACTTGGCAAAGACGTTGCGCGGTGTAGGCATCCTTCTCCACCTCTATTTGGCAGCAGCTAGTCATGTTGACCGAGTAGCCTTGTTACGCAGTATCGATGATGATGGCATGCGACGAAAGCTCAAGCAACTACCCAATGTACTAAGAATCATAACACGAGCGACTCGGCGAAACTCTTCAAGCTGGACTGTGTTCGCTTTGAGCATGCAGCACGGTGACATTTCTGAGTGCAATTGGGAACTATCAAACGCAAGAGTTACCGAGAGCGCAATAAAGACGATGACCTATATAGAGAAAATAAAATCGAGATATCTCGACTTTCGACCATGTCCTGGAACTTATTGCCGTGTCCACGACTTATTTGCTACAGAGCAAGGTCGACCTGATTTACACTTATGTCTACTTTCAAGATCTCAAATCGACTTGGATGTCTATATCCGGGCTTACCCTCCTGGAAACTCTGAGCAACGACGCAACTTTATTATGGGTGTCGTATGTATATAGGTAGTCGAGGGCCGGGGACTGCGGGCCGTTATCTGAAACAAAACCAAGAACCCGCAACACTGCTACCAGGGCAAGGGAGGATTCCGGGTGACAACTCTGATAAAAAGTAGTGAAAAGGGGGGAGAATGGTAAGTGTCGTGTTTCGCAATGATACTTACGCACCCTCTCACCTGCCATGCTAAGCTTGAGAAGATGAGAAGGCCATCTTGGATACACAGGATCAGTATCATGGATATGAATAGGGGTTGTTTCTCTGTTCTCCCCTGTATTCCGTACTACGTATCCCTTCCAGCCAACGTCGATGCTGATGGGTATGTACGGGTAGGGGATGAAGAGACAGGGGTAGTAGGGCTTGTTTCATCGCGAGGCTAATAGATCCTCCGACAAAGCAATGTCGAGCTATGATTGGTTCTGCTGTTCGAAAGGGGTCAGTAAGAGATGGAGTGGTGTCCTCAATATAGCCAATGAGGGCACGGTTTCACAAGAGAGCATGAGAGCTGGAAGAGAGAGAGTTGAGTTGTGAAGCTATCAAGGGGAAAGTAAAGATGAGGTGGGAGAGAAAGCGTTTAAGAGCTAAAATTGGTAGTAAATGGAGAATTGCATTGGCGACGTGATGTCTGACATTTTGACAGATGTTTCAGTTCAACTGGACGAGGTTAGGATACGAGGTCAGATCTTGATGCTGACCTATGAGTGGGTTTTTGATATGGTCACATATCGTCTTCTTTTTTTATCAGCTCTGATTTGATTGACTATGGAAAGCAGTCACTGCCAAATCAAAATAGAGATGCATTGATACGTGAGTGCATTCGTATGTTGTATCATTAAGGACAAGAGACACACGCATGTGGCTTGGCAGCCTCTTGGGCCCTCTTGGATGTCAGGAAACGTTGAGGCAAACAGTCTGACAGTTGAACTGTCCCGGAGGCTTAAACTTAATCACGGGCTTTCGTTTCGTAGAACCCCCGATGCACGATGCCGTGAATCCTCGGGTGCGTGCCGATTCAAGGATACAGCCCTCAATTGACTATCAGTATGGCGTATCCATTCTAGTATAAAAGGAATGTGTGGAGAAGCGAGGCGGGCACAAAAACTGAGCCGAGCAGGACAAAGCAAAGAGCCAGTGGCCAGGAAGTGAAAGGGGATAAGGAGACGAAACCATGGTCACCTCTGGAGGCTTTGCTACAAGGAAGAGAACTTGGTATCGACCTTAGTAGCTCTCGACTATCTTGGGCGAGCTCGAGATCAATTCGAGGAAAACTAGATGGCAAAATGCTCCTAAATTAGGTCATTGTGGGGGAACTGGGTTTGGTTCATCGTGCCTCGTATTCAACCGGGGAGACTGGTTGGAAACAAGAAACACTGCCTGAGTTTCATCTTTCAGCCGTTTTCTGCACAAGGTGTCTGGCTGGGTCTATGATATCTGAAAATAGGCATCTACTTCAGCTTCAGAACTTGGCTTGAACCAGTAGGTTGCGGCTAATACAGCGGTTCAGATTTCCAATTTTCCATCAGCATCCAGGCTCAGGACTATTCGAATCAAAATCCAAGCTGAGTCGTGACGAATATGAACGCGTATAAAGCCCCGATAGGAATGTACACAGCCTGAGGTGGTGAATGGATGGAGACGTAGAGTTACCTGTTCTCAGTGGACTGCAAGAAGCGAAGCCCCCCTAAAACTTTCTTCCAAGAGAGGCTGGCCACTGGCAGCTGCCTGTTGACTGACGGCATGAGGGCTTCTGCTTCCTTCTTACCTATTTAGCAACTAGGTACTCCATACCTACCTAGTCTACATAGCAGGACGAGAGCAATTCAAGTGCTCCGTGCCTTTGTCTTCTATTGGATTAGTAGGTCGGCCCAGGTACAGGTACAGGTACAGACCAATAGTGGAGGCTTGACAGCCTGAGCCAGGGCACCTCCCCTGCCTGTCTGCGCCCGGCTTTCAATACCAAGGCCCTTCTATCCCGTTCTCCTCCTCGCACATCACACATCACACATCGCACATCCCTCCTTCTCCTCCTCCTTCCCACCCCGTTTGTGCCCCGTTCCCCATAATCGCGCGCCTCGTCCGTCTTCTTCTCCAGGCCCAGTCAAAAAAATCTTCCTTTTTTGTACTTCTTCAATGAGGCCTGTATATTGATCGTATCTTTGTTTGTGCCCTCTTCTCCATCCACCATAGTCCCCTTATTACATTCCCTATTCTTCTTCTTTTTTGCTTGCTCTCAAGCCGCGGGCTCGGACGACGCTGGACGA